>OY813002.1:35973916-36573916 GCA_963681545.1 Germaria angustata
TCATAATCAACACATAAATAAAAATCAAATCTTTTGTTTTGATTTATTAAAAAAATCAATAAATTCTGAAAATCTGTTTCAGCAGCTGTGGCCTTGATGTAAGTGTTAGCCAAAGTCACACATCGTTCTGCCACATCATTTACCACTTTTAAGTATTGAACTTTTTAGATTAAAAATCGGTTTGTGCATATAAAACTTTTCGTTTGCTTTGAATACTGAGAATTTCAATATCACCATCAGCTTTGTGCAAGTCTTGATAGAACAGGAATTAGTTGCCGTTAAGCTTCGCTTATAGTGAATTCCTGCTCAGATCCTGGTCATAACATCGCAAATGTTGCATGCTCAAAGAGTTCGATTTGGAGGGAAGGTATAAAACAGTGGCAGATTGTTGCAGACTCCATTGAAAATCATTTAAAGGCTCAGTACATTGGGATGGAAAAATAATGCCCGGCTTAAAGAATAAAAAGAAAAAAACTTTTTGGACACATCTCTATTAGTCTAACCGGAAATTCAAACCGCAAGATTCTAGGAGTGGTACCACTTTCGTCGGGAAGGGGAAAAGATCAAGCCGATGCAGTGTTTAAGATACCAGAAACCTGGTACATCGTAGGAACCCCAAAAATAATTTCTGATCGGGAAAATAGCTTATATTAATATCATAAACTGAGTACAAAGCTAAAAACAGGTATAACTCCAAAACGGTAAAAGCAAATTCAAATTTTTTGTTTCTAAATTATTTAAAATGAGTTTATCTTTCAAACTGCATCATTAGTTTTTTTTTTAATTTTATAGAAATTTTAAAAGTTATAAAGCATTATTTACAAAAAATATGAAATATTGTAATGTAGGGTAACTAAATAAACAAGTGCCTTGCGAAAGCATATATGTACATATGTACATAGTTTTTGCACACAGAAATAAAGCCTGGACATTTTTCTTTTAAGCTGTATTCGCAAAAGTAAAAAAATCGTAGTTTATGGCAAAGTTATGAAGAAAACTGAAAAATACAGCCGTCAAAACCGATTTTTGGCGAAAATTCGACTTGAGCGACCTCTAAACCTTTTCCGAAAATTCTGAAAAAAAACTCAAAAATGCTTCACCCCACACCCTTTTAAATTATGCTTGATCATCCATGAAAATCGAAAAAAATATTTTTGGGACAACGTAATATATATGTACATATAAGTATGTGTGTATATATGTAAGTATTTACATACATATGTAAGTATATATATGTACATAGATACATACATATGTACATGTATATTTATATGTACATACATATATGTATAAGAACATACATACTTACGTATTTACTATATACTTACATATGTATGTACGTATGTACTTACATACATACATATGTACATACATATACTCTTATACATAAGTACATACATATGCTGTATTTACATAGTATTTATGTACATACATACATATGTATGTATGTACTTATGTACGTACATATATGTACATATATGTATGTACATAAGTACATAAATATTTTTTAGTAGACTGTTATTTATACAATTTATATGTACTATGTATGTACAAACATACTTATGTACATACTTATGTAAGTATGTAACAGATAATGTTATCGTTTCCATAATTGATTTACATATACATACATACATACATACATACTTACATACATACAATATTATGACATCACCTGACATTAAAGTACTATCCGCCATTGTTTGGAATAACTTGACCAGTTAGCAGCATTTAATTATTGCTCCACCTTCACTATACTTTAAGCTTAATATACTATAGTTATGTACTATACCACCACTATATCATTCCGTTACACAATATGCTTTATTTCATACTTGGCCAGGGATTCCCAAACATAGCATTTGGTAATGAAGCAATAGTGTCAGAGGCATCAAAAAAAGAAGTTTCACTTCTTTAGTTTAGTTCTTCACAGAAAAAGTTTATAATACATAAGTAAACAATAAAATTCGAAATAATCGCCATTAAGTCACCATTGATGTTCTAATTTTATTATTGTTGTTGTACTATGAACACATCGACAGCCTAATGCCCCTTAGCGTAATTGGCATGGTGAATTTTATAGTGTTTTTGAGGCTGTGGGAATTTAAAGTTTGGGCTTCACTAATGTGATCTACGTAAGTATATACATACATATACACGTGCATTCATGCATGTTGACTGTGTGCTTTACATGGTATATGTATGTATGTATGTTTCAGTGTTGCCAACAGCCTTTTATAGATTTGTATAGTGTACATCAACTATTAACTTAGTTTACTTCAAAACTTAAAAACCTCTTTCGACATTTAATTTCATCCGTTCTTGAATTTGAAAATTTTTGAAAAACCTTATTGTGAATAATATTTTAAATGTTTTATGTTTCCTTATTTCTAAATTTCGATGGATAATCTTTTATTGGCGATAGTTAGTGTATAAGTTAAAACTAATTCCAATGAACATAATGGGAAAAAATTAATATTCCATTCATTTTATCGAATAATACATGGGCAATATGATAGTTTTTTAGGCCCAATTTTTTTTTGCAATTGGACCAGTACTCAGGGGAGGACCCCTATTTATGCAGTGCATTGTGTTGGAACTAGGAAAATAGGATAGGGTGAGGACGATAGCGGGATTAGTGCTTGTGGACATTTGATTTGAATCTCTCAACGCTGGGTACGGCAGGAAAGATATCTGCCGGGAGCTCGTTCCACATACAACCCATTCGATCAAAGAACGAATTATTTCTATAATGCGTAGTGCGATTCGCTGTTATATCGACCACAAATGGATGCGCTCTTAATGAGGAACGTGTTGCTCGTGAGTAAGAGCGGTTCTCGGGAATATGTTCGCTTACCTCATTAGAGCACATTCCATTGAAGTAACGATAAAACAGCGTAACACATCCCACGTTGCGATGATGCTCCAGTGATTCAAAAGAGTTGGCTACACTATTGTCACCAATGAGTCTTCGCCCTCTCCTGTACTCGATCCAGTTCCCCCCGGGGGGCACGGTTTATATCATGTCTTGGTGGCTCGATGTTTTGCTTCCTGTTGTATAGGGTTATCAGGTTTCCGGACCTAGGCCTTTTTGCTCATAACCCCTAAAAACTTGTATGTTGCTACCCAATCCTTGAATTAACAGGGCAACGGGAGCGCATGCAAGTAAATTAAAGGTAAAAGTGGGTTCGCTCACTCGTCCGGATGGGTAATATGGTCTTTCCAGACCTTGACCTTTGGTTTATTACCCCTAGAACTTAATATGTTACTACCCAATCCCTGAAATAACAGGGCCCTGCCTATGCTTGTCTGGGTAGAGGTGCTACCGATACCTCATGTTTGCATGAGATCTGAAATCGGAGGTGTTTTTAACACGCGGCTTAACAGAGTCCTATCTGGTGCCACGGGAACCAGTAGCCCCTAGGACTTGTCCTAGTCTGGTTGTTGGTGGGGCCCCTTCGGGGATCACGTGGTGGCTGTGGTTAAAACCCAAAGATACGCGGGAATAGATATGGGTCAGGTAAGTGTGTCTGCAATATGGTTGTGCAGGCCTGTTGTAGATGCTCTCTTCAGGCCATATATCTCTAGGTGCTGTTGCTATTCGAGAGAGCTGCTCCAACGGTTGCGGTCCGTTGGGGTGGCTTGGAGGTTAGATAGCTACAGCACTTTAGCAAGGTGTCTGTACAAGGTTCTGCAGCCTGTACAGAATTGCTACCATGTTGTCCCTATTGGGGGCACATTTAGGACCGCCCCCTGTATGTGCCCTTGAAGGGGACAACGGGGACGGTGGTGAACGGCTTTATTCACCCTTGTGCAGAAGTGCACCGTCAGGTTAGGCCTTCGGGCAGGTACTGACGTGAATATTTTGCGAAATCTATACTCGGTCCAGTAGCTTTAAAATAGACTTTGAAGCACCGCCCCATGCATGTGAGTTGTATTCCATTTTCGGCCGGATGTAGGTGGTATAAATAGTGAGGATATCAGAAGGGGTGAAGTATCTCTTACACCGTCTTAAAAAACCGAGGCACTTAAATGCTTCTTTGGCGATATGAAAAATATGCTCACTCCATCGATCATCACACTGAATTTTCATGCCCAGGACATCAAGAGCGTTTGATTCCTCAATATTTATATCACCCATGGAGATGATGGAGCAGCATGTACGGTCATACGTTTATGCGTACTCATACAGCACTGAGTCTTCCGAGTATTGAAATCGACTCGATTCCTCTGACCCCATTCGGAAATTGTTGCAAGATCTTTATTTATTGAATCAACCATATTTTGCCTCATAGCCCTAATCTCCAACGAACTTGGACTATGTCAAATGAGTAAATGCTCCTTATAGTATCGATGGGAATATATATATATATATATATATATATATATATATATATATATATATATATATATATATATATATATATATATATATATATATATATATATACATATATATATATAAGTATATATATATATATATATATATATATATATATATATATATATATATATATATATATATATATATATATATATAAGATATATATATATAAGTATATATATATATATATATATATATATATATATATATATATATATATATATATATATATATATATATATATATATATAAGACGGTTGAATTTTGTAGTTTTTATCCCCATTTGGTTAAATTTTTTATAAGTATATCGTGGCAACACGTTTTAATACATACACATACTTACATATATGTATACATATGTATGCACTTGGTTTTGCATTCAAAGCTGTACACAAATGTATATACATATGTGTGTACATAAGTATGTATTTATATAGTATGTGCATACATACATACAAATGCGTTTAAACACATGTGCACACTAAAAGTGCTAACAAATGTATAGATTTAAGGAAATAAGAGCAGAACCGACGTTACTTACTCGAAAGCTTTGCACGACAACCCATAGTGACGTCAACGAATGTACATACATATACAAACACAGAACGCCAACACATTCGTTTTCATTCTAGTATAGCTCCACCTTAAAAAGAAACGGTAAAACACGTACAGAGGTATGTATATGTCTACATACATACATATGAATGTATGTACATACTTATTTACAGTTACTCTAAAGACACGAGCTGTCCTCTTGACAATGGTATAAAGTCCAGTGGTGAATTTAATGATTCCAAGACGGCAATCAACTCACTGTTAATGTTAAGCCAACAAAAACACAGTTGTAAATGTTGCCAGACCTGCGAATAGTTTTGGCCTTCCTATAACTCTTGATTTATATTTCCAAATCTGTGTTCATGAAAATGGATGTTTAGTTTATATTTAATGTTTTATAGAGTGAACAAAAATCTATGTAACTAGTATACTTTTCTAAGTAATATATAATTAAAGATTATCTCAATTATTCTTAATACATTGCGTATGGTAAATAATAGAACTGTTAGAAATGCGTTTGATATTTATCATATTTACGGTATATACTTATGTATGGATGTATGTAAGTATGTACATAAGTATGTACATTATTTTCTGACAAAAAAAATTACGCGACAACAATGTAAAAGGACTTGTACTCTTTCTAATTACATATTAAAAAAAAAACGATATTAATTTAGGACAGTTATAATTGCAAGCAATCGGATGACTCTTTCATTGGAGGACATATAAACTGACCATCGTAGACTAGTAGGTAGTGTAATAGATTCGTAGTGCAAAGGTCCCAGGTTCGAATCCTGCCGCAGAACTCTGGCAGTTGTGTTTGATAATTAAAGGGAGCGCACAACAAGCCTTCACTGGCTTAAGTGTATGTCGTATGACATGGGCTATCACACCCCTCCAATCAACCTAACCTAACCTGATTGGAGGACGAAAATAAATATTCTGAATGAGACACATATTTTTAAGGGTAAATGAAATTTTATAATGTACATAAGTATGTACATACATACATAAGTACGTAAGCATGCATGTATGGTGACAACAAAAATACTGCTAGATATCGAGGTGGTACATACATTTATACATATATAATTATTATTTATAGTGCGAGTACGATTTTCACAACTTATCGGCAGCCAGGGAATTTCCACAATAATAAAAAATATATTCTACTAGCGGACCAGGCGAACTTCGCCTCGCCCCAATTTTAAGCCTTCACACAAAGTTTCTATTTTTTCATTTGAAAAGCCATTAAGTAGTAATTTCAAACAAAATTTCATACAAAAACTCGATTTTCGATTTTTCCAATTTCCCGACTTTTCCGGAGGGATTTTCCAAAATTTTCTTCTCATTTTATGAATTACTAGCGGACCAGCGAACTTCGCCTCGCCCCAATTTTAAGCCTACACACAAAGTTTCTATTTTTTCATTTGAAAAGCCATTAAGTAGTAATTTCAAACAAAATTTCATACAAAAACTCGATTTTCGATTTTTCCAATTTCCCGACTTTTCCGGAGGGATTTTCCAAAATTTTCTTCTCATTTTATGAATTATTGGAAATTAAAAATCAGACTTCACAGTGTCACCCGCCCGAGTATTCTGAAGGTTCCCTGAAAATTTCGTCAAAATCGGCCCAGCCGTTTTGGAGCCATTACGTTACATACATACATACATACATACATACATACACACATCCTATTTTATATATGTACTAGATGACCCGGGCAAACGTTATTTTGCCTTCAAATTTGCACTAAATCGACATAGCAATTATTGTTCAAATACCGGTATCGGGCTAATTAACCCCACTACACGCTGATTAAGGACCCAACGCCTTCAGCAAAACGCAGCATAGGCTTATCGCGCTAATCTCTATTAGGCAAAACATAAAAAGCAAAATATTGGGCCATCTGTCGGACGAACTTCAAACTACACAGAAACACTCCTCACGTTCCATAGAATATGTATATAAAGTTTGGTCAAAATCGGTGCAGTAGTTCTTGAGTTACGGTGCGAAAACACACACAAAAAACTAAATATTGCGCCATCTGTTGGACGAACTTCAAACTACACAGAAACACTCCTCACGGCCCATAGAGCATGCATATAAAATTTGGTCAAAATCGGTCCAGTATTTTTTGAGTTTAGCGATCACGAACATACACGTAATTTTTATGTACATATAGCTGACACCATCAGCTCAAAATATCTTTGGAACTACATAACCGATTTAAGAGTATGATATCTCGTTTTGAAGAACATGACAACGGCTTTCCAAAAAAAAGTAAAATAAAATGAAAAAAGCACAAAAAATAAATATATGTATATGTCATTGGTGGTGCAATATGAAAATCGGATTTTGCCACGCCCTTCCGCCCACAGACCGAAAATCAGACTTCACAGTGTCACCCGGCCGAGTATTCTGAAGGTTCCCTGAAAATTTCGTCAAAATCGGCCCAGCCGTTTTGGAGCCATTACGTTACATACAAGTTAATAATTAAAAAAATTAACTTTTCATAAAGTTCAACACACTCTGTCGCAACTCAATTGCTGACACACTTCTTCATTTATTTCTTTTAATTCGTTCGTTAACACAAAGATATGAATTCACTTTAAATTTATTTTATGATGACATATAATATTTCAATTAATTATTATTAAGTTTATTGAACTAAATTTTACAATAATTGCAAGATCAGCGTCTGCAATTATTGCTTATCCAAATTTAATTATGTCAATTTAAAAATATAAAATAAGAAATTTGTAAATTTAGTTAGTAGTAATTAACATTAACTCAAATAAGAAAGTCTAAGAAGACATAGTCTTCTCTTTCATTTAATTAATATAATTTTAAATAAATAAAAAGATATAGAAGACGTAGTCTTCTCTTTTTTTAAAAGAAGAAAAATAATTGTTTCTTCTAAGTGGCGCCCGAGCAACCAGGTATATTTTAGGAAAAAATAAATATACCACGGAACCCGAGCCTGTATGTGTCCGTCCGCAGGCATCCGTTCGTTGAAAGTATTGTTCCGAATCCCCAGTAACAAATAGTAAAAAGGACAAAATTCGTGCAATCGGAACGGTTTTATTTTAAGTGATTCGATTAAGTGATAATAAGTGTAATGATAATAACTAAAAAAAAAAAATAATAATAAGAAATAAAGAAATAAAATTGAGACAGTAATTAAAACTTTAAAATAAAAACTTGTAAAGAAACAATTTAATTAGTTATAAAAACGCCACAAACATTATCTAAATAAACAAAAACACTAGAAAAAAACGTTTGAAAAAAAATTGCAACAACATAAAAAAACTCAACATTGAAGTCCGACATCCGTTGGAAAATTAACCAGCTTTAACTCATCAAAAACATCTTTACATAATCAAGATCAACAGAAAAAACTCAACATTGAAATCCAACACCTGAAGATAATAAATCAGCTATCATCTTTAATCAACACAACATCTACTTTCTCATCATAATTCAACAACTTAAACATGAAGGCAGTACTAATCATCTTGTAAGTTAAAATTACTTTAATCTTAAGAAAACATTTTTTTTGAATAATTTAAGTAAAATATAAAAATATTTTTCATTAAATAAATAAATAAAATAAAAAATTAGAAAGTTTTATCAAAATACAATTATGGCTAATCCTAACAACCTAGTAAGACCACCTATCCTTAACCTTCCTAACCCTGATCCAAATCCAAACGCAGCAGTAGGACCACAAAATTTTCAAATAAATCCTGAATTAGAAAATAGAATAGCTTTAATTTGTGCCCAACAGTGTAGGAGTATTGTACAATCTATAATTAACCCCAACGCTGATATAAATCTTGGAAATGACCAAATAATTGAGGAAAGATATAGGGAAAACCTTAATGATTTGGACAAAATACCCGATATAGTTAGAAGCTTAAGAGAATTTTCTGGAAACGCTTCCGAGTTTAATTCATGGAAAAAAAGTGTAGAAAGAGTACTTCAAATCTACAACTCAATGAGAGGAACTCCAAAATACTTTGGAATCCTAAGCGTTATCAGAAATAAAATAGTAGGGAATGCAGATATCGCATTAGAGTCCTACAACACTCCTTTAGACTGGAATAGTATAGTAAGATGTTTGACTCTACATTATGCCGACAAACGAGATTTAGGCACACTAGAGTATCAAATGACATCTCTCATCCAAGGAAGAAACTCAATTCAAATTTTCTATCAACAAGTCTATTCGCACTTATCCCTAATATTAAATAAAATTGGCTGTATGGAAATGGGACAAGAGTCCTTGCGACTTTTGACTCAGACATATAGAGACAAGGCTCTTGATACGTTCATAAGAGGCTTGAACGGAGATCTACCTAGACTCCTAGGCATTCGAGAACCCTCAGATCTTCCACAAGCACTACATCTTTGCTTAAAGTTGGAAAACCAACTTTACAGATCGGAATATGCGACTAAGCACCAAAATCATAAACATCGTCAACAGCTTCCACTTCCTTCAATGCGTAATTTGAACACACAAAATCATAAACCGTTTTATCCAGAACTAACATTTCAACATTCTACGAAATATAATAGCCCTACAAACAGCATGCAACAAAATTTATTTAAAAATCAACAGCCCTTCCCTTATCATAACCCCCAACCCATGTTTCAACCGCATCAACAAATGCGACAACAATTCCAATTCCAGCCGCCAAGACCAACACAACCTAAGCCTCAACGATCTGAACCTATGGAAATTGATCAGTCGATCCAAACAAGAAACGTGAACTACCAAAACAGACCCCGTCAAACGATGCAATTTCAAGGTAAAAGACCTGCATCAATGAATCACGTTCCACCACCATTTAAACAACAACGAAATTTTCACATAGAAACCAATCAGCAAAATTTTGAAAATATAATAGAAGCTGATGAATCTCAAATAGAAAATTCCGAAGACAACTACTACCGGCAAATGCAAAATGAAGATGTTGAAAAATACGTCGAAACTTTAGACCAACAAGATCAACAGTATGAACTTCCTACCCAAGAACTAACTGACATTCATTTTTTAGGCTAACGTATTCTTCGCTTCCATACTTTGAATGTAAGGCGAGGAATGGTCAAATCTTAAAAATCTTAATAGATACGGGATCTAATAAAAATTATATTCAATCCTCTCTCGTAAACAATCCTAAACAAAATGAAAAACCTTTTTTTGCAAACTCAGTGTCTGGTGACATTGAAATCACACATCATACATTTGCGAATCTGTTTAATTTACCCGATCATCCTATTAAATTTTATATTTTGCCCTATCTTAAAACATTTCATGGTATTTTAGGCCATGACAGTTTACAGGAATTAAATGCAATAATTTATATTAAAGAAAAATACATGTTAATTAATCACAAAATTAAAATTAAAATTCATCAACAAATTTCCCAATCAGTAAACAAAATGGAATTTAGAACTAGTCATATGGACGAGGTTCAAAAATCTCAATTAAAAAAAGTAATTAATATGCATCCCAACCTATTCAAAGATCCTAATAAAAAACTAACATTTACCTCTCGAATCAAAGGAGAGATTCGAACCACATCTGACTCACCAATATATTGCAAATCATATCCCTATCCCATGGCACTCAAAAACGAAGTTGAAAAACAAATAAAGGAACTTCTAAATGATGGTATAATCAGGCCTTCCAGATCACCTTATAACGCACCCGTCTGGATCGTCCCGAAAAAAATGGACGCATCCGGCGAAAAAAAATTCAGAATGGTCATTGACTACAGAAAGCTGAACGCGATCACTGTAGCCGATAGATACCCTATTCCAGAAATTAACGAAGTTCTCTCAAATTTAGGAAAAAATAAGTTCTTTTCAGTGGTAGACCTAAAAAGTGGTTTCCACCAAATTCCTCTGAAGGAATGCGATATAGAAAAAACCGCATTTTCAATCAATAATGGAAAATTCGAATTCGTCCGACTTCCATTCGGATTAAAAAACTCGCCATCAATTTTTCAAAGAACTTTAGATGATGTTTTAAGACATCACATAGGAAAAATATGTTATGTCTATATAGATGACATTATCATATTCTCCAAAACTGAGAAAGAACACTTTGAACATCTACACAAAATATTTGAAACATTAGAATCCGCAAACTTCAAAATACAGCTCGACAAGTGTGAATTTTTAAAAACAGAAATTGAATTTCTTGGATTTATTATAGGAACCGAAGGTATAAAAGCAAACAAACAAAAAGTAGAAGCCATAGCCCAACTTCAACCCCCAAAAACCCTAAAAGACTTAAGAAGTTTCTTAGGCATGTCAGGCTACTATAGGCGCTTTATCCAAGATTACGCAAAACTTGCTAAGCCCCTGACATCCCTTTTAAGAGGGGAGGAAGGACGCATTTCAAAGAATGCCTCCAAGAATAAAAAAATATCTTTAGATTATAATGGTCTAGATGCATTTCAAAAATTAAAAAACTCGTTAATCTCAAGTGACATAGTGCTCTCTCATCCTGACTTCGAAAAATGTTTCGAGCTAACGACAGATGCTTCCGACTACGCCCTCGGTGCAGTCTTATCGCAAAACAAAAAGCCTATAACCTTTCTTTCAAGAACATTAAGTAAAACTGAAGAAAATTATGCCACGAATGAAAAAGAAATGTTGGCTATAATTTGGGCTTTGAATTCACTGAGAAATTATCTGTACGGATCCCGAAAGGTAATCATATTCACAGACCACCAACCTCTAACATATGCTCTTAGTAGTAAAAACACAAACAGCAAAATGAAGAGATGGAAAGCCATACTCGAAGAATATGATTATGAACTTAGATACCAACCCGGTAAAACAAACATGGTAGCGGATGCACTATCTAGGCCACCACAGATAAATTCAATGACAGCAACCCAGCACAGCGATGAAAGCTCTTCAGAGAATAAAATACCAGCAGTAGAATGTCCTATTAACGTATTCAAAAATCAAATTCATATTTTAATAGACAACAATGATAGCTACAAATTTGAAATCCCCTTCCCAACTTATCACAGGCATATAATAAAAAAACCTTATTTCACCAGAAATACATTAATTTCGATTTTAAAAAAATATCTTAATCCTAGCGTAATTAATGGATTATTTACTACTGAACCAATTATGGGAATAATTCAAGAATTTTATTCCGAACATTTCATTAACTATAAAATTAGATTCACACAGTCACAGGTCAAAGAAATAATAAACTATGTAGAACAAGAAGAAGTATTAATTAAAGAACACAGAAGAGCCCACAGAAATGCTAAAGAAAATAGAGAGCAGATAAAAAAAGATTACTATTTTCCAAAAATGACAGAAAAATCCAATAGAATTGTAAAAAATTGTCAAGTTTGTAGAGAACAAAAATACGACCGTCGTCCTAATAAACCACAGTTCCAACCCACACCTATTCCACAAAATCCTGGAGAAATAATCCATATTGATATTTACTCTACTGAAGGAAATCTTGTATTAACAGCAATTGACAAATTCTCAAAATACGCTTTAGTTAAAATTTTAAAATCTAGGGCAATAGAAGACATTAAAGAACCATTAAAAGAAATAGTTTTAGCTTTTGGTATCCCCAAGTCTATAGTCATAGACAATGAAAAATCCTTAAATTCTGTATCAATAAATTTTCTTCTTAAAGATCAATTTGGCATTGAAACCTACACTACACCACCCTACTCCAGTTGTGTAAATGGTCAAATAGAAAGATTCCACTCTACTCTTTCAGAGATCATGAGATGTTTAAAACCAGACAAACTACATACTTCTTTTCACGATTTACTTACCAGGGCAATACACGAGTATAACAGGTCAATTCACTCCACCACCGGCAGAAAACCAATAGATATATTTTTTAACAGAAATTCAAGTAATGATCCAGGAAAAGCACTTTTGGATAAACAAGATATAATCAATCGTTTAACGGAAAAACAGAAACAGGATTTAAACTACCATAATCAAAATAGGCATGAAATAAAAGTTTATTCACCAGGAGAACAAATCTTTGTCAGAGTAAACAAGAGACTAGGGTCAAAACTGACTCCAAGATTTAAAAAGGAAATAGTCAAAGAAGATAGAAATTCTACTATTTTAACAATGACAGGCAGAATTGTGCATAAAAGTAATATTAAAAGAAAATAAATTATATTTACAGATTTTATTTAACCTTTGTAAAAACTGAAGTCCAAATTTTGGATTACACTTCTTCCTATGTTGTGACAATTAATAGAGGTACAGCAAAAATTCAGCAGGGAAACTTTACTATTCTACATTCAATAGAGTTGGCACAGCACGCAACTTCAATATCCAATACCCATTCATTTATCCAACAACACATCCCAAATCACCATAACCTGTATCCCATCCTAACCCATGAATTAAAACTTTCTGAAAATATTTTAGAAAACATAACACCAAATGTAAAAAATAAAAGGGCAATAAATGCCATAGGTACTATTTGGAAATATATCGCGGGATCTCCTGATCACGACGATTTTGAAATCATAGCAAGTAATATAAATGATCTTAACAAAAATAATAATAAACAAGTTTATGTAAATGAAGCCTTAAATAAAAGATTAAATAATCTCACAGATGTTGTAAACAAAGTTTCAAACGCAATAAGAAAAGATGTATTATTAGAAAATGAAATTGTTATAAACTTACAAAATAGAATTAGACTAGTTAAGGAAGAACTAATAAATATTCAAAATGGAATTATATGGGCAAAGATTGGAATTACTAACCCACTAATATTAGACAAAAAGGAAATTGAAATAGCTATAAGTAAAATTAGAAAAGAAAATATTGTTTTCGAGAGTCCTGAAGAGGCACTCCAATTTGCTAAAGTATCTGTCCTATACAGTACTAATAAAAAATTATTTTATTTAGTTAAGATTCCTTTAACAAAAAATGAAACTTATGAAAATGTTATTTTAAGACCAGTAAAGAAAAAAAACTCTGTCATTAGTTTAGATTTTAAGCAGATTTTAAAAAATGAAAAAACAATATTTGGAATAAGTGATAGTTGTGAAAAATATAATAATTTAATAATTTGTAAAAAGAATCAATTAAAAAATATTTCAAATGACAAATGTATTCCTAATCTTTTAAATAGTCAAAATTCTGCGTGTGTAACGAGCAACAATCATCATATCCCAACAATCGAAAAGATTGAGTCCGGGGTTATCCTTGTAAATAATTGTAACACATCTATTAATATTGATGAAACGATCAGAAATATATCTGGAACACTTCTAATTAAATTCCATAATAGCACTATTAAAATTAACAATATGACCTTTAGTAATATAGAGGCATCACCTTTACAAATCATTCCCGCATTAATGCAGCCTGCTCCTTTCGAAAGAGACCACATTAATTTTCTATCACTTGAAGCGCTAAACGAATTACAGATTAATAATACGGAGGTAATCTCAACTATTCAAAAACATTTAGAAATCGGAGGATGGTCAATCTCTGTTATCATTGGTCTCATTATCATTTCATTAGTAGCCTTCAAACTATTCTTTAAAAATCCCAAAAAAAAATTGTTTTTGAATCTCAAATTCCTCACATTAATAACGAGCCTAATGCAACAATAACTTTGCAACATTATGCCGAATACCCCAAATCAATAGCATTAGAAGCTCCCATCAAACCTCCTAGATTAAATAATATTCCTTTTTTCTAAATGATTGAGGACAATCAATTTAAGAAGGGAGGAGTTAATAATTAAAAAAATTAACTTTTCATAAAGTTCAACACACTCTGTCGCAACTCAATTGCTGACACACTTCTTCATTTATTTCTTTTAATTCGTTCGTTAACACAAAGATATGAATTCACTTTAAATTTATTTTATGATGACATATAATATTTCAATTAATTATTATTAAGTTTATTGAACTAAATTTTACAATAATTGCAAGATCAGCGTCTGCAATTATTGCTTATCCAAATTTAATTATGTCAATTTAAAAATATAAAATAAGAAATTTGTAAATTTAGTTAGTAGTAATTAACATTAACTCAAATAAGAAAGTCTAAGAAGACATAGTCTTCTCTTTCATTTAATTAATATAATTTTAAATAAATAAAAAGATATAGAAGACGTAGTCTTCTCTTTTTTTAAAAGAAGAAAAATAATTGTTTCTTCTAAGTTACATACATACATACATACATACATACATACATACATACATACATACATACACACATCCTATTTTATATATATAGAAGAAGATATAGATATAAATATAGATATAGATATAGATATAGATATAGATATAGATATAGATATAGATATAGATATAGATATAGATATAGATATAGATATAGATATAGATATAGATATAGATATAGATATAGATATAGATATAGATATAGATATAGATATAGATATAGATATAGATATAGATATAGATATAGATATAGATATAGATATAGATATAGATATAGATATAGATATAGATATAGATATAGATATAGATATAGATATAGATATAGATATAGATATAGATATAGATATAGATATAGATATAGATATAGATATAGATATAGATATAGATATAGATATAGATATAGATATAGATATAGATATAGATATAGATATAGATATAGATATAGATATAGATATAGATATAGATATAGATATAGATATAGATATAGATATAGATATAGATATAGATATAGATATAGATATAGATATAGATATAGATATAGATATAGATATAGATATAGATATAGATATAGATATAGATATAGATATAGATATAGATATAGATATAGATATAGATATAGATATAGATATAGATATAGATATAGATATAGATATAGATATAGATATAGATATAGATATAGATATAGATATAGATATAGATATAGATATAGATATAGATATAGATATAGATATAGATATAGATATAGATATAGATATAGATATAGATATAGATATAGATATAGATATAGATATAGATATAGATATAGATATAGATATAGATATAGATATAGATATAGATATAGATATAGATATAGATATAGATATAGATATAGATATAGATATAGATATAGATATAGATATAGATATAGATATAGATATAGATATAGATATAGATATAGATATAGATATAGATATAGATATAGATATAGATATAGATATAGATATAGATATAGATATAGATATAGATATAGATATAGATATAGATATAGATATAGATATAGATATAGATATAGATATAGATATAGATATAGATATAGATATAGATATAGATATAGATATAGATATAGATATAGATATAGATATAGATATAGATATAGATATAGATATAGATATAGATATAGATATAGATATAGATATAGATATAGATATAGATATAGATATAGATATAGATATAGATATAGATATAGATATAGATATAGATATAGATATAGATATAGATATAGATATAGATATAGATATAGATATAGATATAGATATAGATATAGATATAGATATAGATATAGATATAGATATAGATATAGATATAGATATAGATATAGATATAGATATAGATATAGATATAGATATAGATATAGATATAGATATAGATATAGATATAGATATAGATATAGATATAGATATAGATATAGATATAGATATAGATATAGATATAGATATAGATATAGATATAGATATAGATATAGATATAGATATAGATATAGATATAGATATAGATATAGATATAGATATAGATATAGATATAGATATAGATATAGATATAGATATAGATATAGATATAGATATAGATATAGATATAGATATAGATATAGATATAGATATAGATATAGATATAGATATAGATATAGATATAGATATAGATATAGATATAGATATAGATATAGATATAGATATAGATATAGATATAGATATAGATATAGATATAGATATAGATATAGATATAGATATAGATATAGATATAGATATAGATATAGATATAGATATAGATATAGATATAGATATAGATATAGATATAGATATAGATATAGATATAGATATAGATATAGATATAGATATAGATATAGATATAGATATAGATATAGATATAGATATAGATATAGATATAGATATAGATATAGATATAGATATAGATATAGATATAGATATAGATATAGATATAGATATAGATATAGATATAGATATAGATATAGATATAGATATAGATATAGATATAGATATAGATATAGATATAGATATAGATATAGATATAGATATAGATATAGATATAGATATAGATATAGATATAGATATAGATATAGATATAGATATAGATATAGATATAGATATAGATATAGATATAGATATAGATATAGATATAGATATAGATATAGATATAGATATAGATATAGATATAGATATAGATATAGATATAGATATAGATATAGATATAGATATAGATATAGATATAGATATAGATATAGATATAGATATAGATATAGATATAGATATAGATATAGATATAGATATAGATATAGATATAGATATAGATATAGATATAGATATAGATATAGATATAGATATAGATATAGATATAGATATAGATATAGATATAGATATAGATATAGATATAGATATAGATATAGATATAGATATAGATATAGATATAGATATAGATATAGATATAGATATAGATATAGATATAGATATAGATATAGATATAGATATAGATATAGATATAGATATAGATATAGATATAGATATAGATATAGATATAGATATAGATATAGATATAGATATAGATATAGATATAGATATAGATATAGATATAGATATAGATATAGATATAGATATAGATATAGATATAGATATAGATATAGATATAGATATAGATATAGATATAGATATAGATATAGATATAGATATAGATATAGATATAGATATAGATATAGATATAGATATAGATATAGATATAGATATAGATATAGATATAGATATAGATATAGATATAGATATAGATATAGATATAGATATAGATATAGATATAGATATAGATATAGATATAGATATAGATATAGATATAGATATAGATATAGATATAGATATAGATATAGATATAGATATAGATATAGATATAGATATAGATATAGATATAGATATAGATATAGATATAGATATAGATATAGATATAGATATAGATATAGATATAGATATAGATATAGATATAGATATAGATATAGATATAGATATAGATATAGATATAGATATAGATATAGATATAGATATAGATATAGATATAGATATAGATATAGATATAGATATAGATATAGATATAGATATAGATATAGATATAGATATAGATATAGATATAGATATAGATATAGATATAGATATAGATATAGATATAGATATAGATATAGATATAGATATAGATATAGATATAGATATAGATATAGATATAGATATAGATATAGATATAGATATAGATATAGATATAGATATAGATATAGATATAGATATAGATATAGATATAGATATAGATATAGATATAGATATAGATATAGATATAGATATAGATATAGATATAGATATAGATATAGATATAGATATAGATATAGATATAGATATAGATATAGATATAGATATAGATATAGATATAGATATAGATATAGATATAGATATAGATATAGATATAGATATAGATATAGATATAGATATAGATATAGATATAGATATAGATATAGATATAGATATAGATATAGATATAGATATAGATATAGATATAGATATAGATATAGATATAGATATAGATATAGATATAGATATAGATATAGATATAGATATAGATATAGATATAGATATAGATATAGATATAGATATAGATATAGATATAGATATAGATATAGATATAGATATAGATATAGATATAGATATAGATATAGATATAGATATAGATATAGATATAGATATAGATATAGATATAGATATAGATATAGATATAGATATAGATATAGATATAGATATAGATATAGATATAGATATAGATATAGATATAGATATAGATATAGATATAGATATAGATATAGATATAGATATAGATATAGATATAGATATAGATATAGATATAGATATAGATATAGATATAGATATAGATATAGATATAGATATAGATATAGATATAGATATAGATATAGATATAGATATAGATATAGATATAGATATAGATATAGATATAGATATAGATATAGATATAGATATAGATATAGATATAGATATAGATATAGATATAGATATAGATATAGATATAGATATAGATATAGATATAGATATAGATATAGATATAGATATAGATATAGATATAGATATAGATATAGATATAGATATAGATATAGATATAGATATAGATATAGATATAGATATAGATATAGATATAGATATAGATTTTATATTTTATTTTCACCATACTTTTATGTTGTGTTGCGGATAAGTTTGAATACACAAATTTTGAAATTCTCCATTTGAACTTTGATCAAACTATTTTTTTTCTATTGCGATATATTTTATGTCTTGGAAAGCAATTAGTCTTTCATGATGATTGTGATTTGCTGTAAAAATGCTTTGATGATCATCTGTTTTAACTTTGGACATTTGTGTAATTTGTATATCAGCAGAATTTTCTTCTTCTGAGAGACTTGCGTATTCAATATCTATTTCAATATTCTTGTTGTTGTTCCACTCAGTGATCGCTTCATTTGAGTAGCTTTTGTAGGGTACATCATATTGAAGAACATATTTCTAAGAATTTCATATAAAATATTAGAAGGTTATTTAAAACAGGGAATGAGAAATTTCTAGAAGAATTTTATAAAACATTAAAATAAAGTGGCATATATAGAACAAAGGAATTAGAAGTAATGAAAATTCTAAAATCAATGAAGAAAAAGTTGATAATTTTAACAAAATTGGAAAGGACAGTGCGTTAAGTACTGAAGACACTGATTTTGAAATAAGTTATTGTGAAATTATTTCAGTAATTGAAGAGAACAGATTAATCGAATAACCTCAACAAAATATGAATATGTAAATGTTCATCTTAATGACGAATTAAAAAAGTCATGGTTCTAAAAAAGAACATAATCTTAGTATCAATAAACTTTTTGCACACACTTCCGCTGACAAAATGTTCGAAACATTTTTCATGATTCTGAACAATGTGCTTTTTGACGTACATACATACATACATACATATGTAGATATAAATAGATTACCTTTATTTCAAAGCTCGAAAATTTGATTGTGGCCAATTCTTAATTAATTATGAATATTGAGAGCACTCAAATATTTCCCAAAGGGTATTTTTAGGTAAAAACAAGCCGATAAATTGCGATGGATTTTTAAATGATTTTGTTTCTGATCTGCTGTATTATAAAGAAAATTAATTGCAAATAGAGGCTAAAGTTTTCACTATAGAAACATCGAGCATAAAATGTGATGCTCCAACAAAATCATACATAAGTGATATACCCTGACACAACTCGAGACATTATTGTTAAAAATGTACAATGCTTGTAAAAAGGTTGATTTAACACTAACTTATGATACCAACTTATGGAACTTATATTATGAATTTTGCAAGGATAAGATATCCAAATCATCATTCAACTAAGTGCTTGCAATGACAACGCAAGAAATCTTGATTGTATGCATTTGATAGTTGAGAGTTATTAAAAGCAAAGTGCGTTTTGAAAGTGCTATTAATTTTGAATGAAATATCTGCAAAGCACTAGTAACAATTATGCACCATATGCATAAGGAGTTTCTTAGGAAACACAGGTACAGGTCCACGGAATTTCGTCAATTGCTAACTGACATACCTAAATTGGCGCGTCAAGCGTTGTCTGGCTGTCAAAAGTTCTCATGCCCATACATTTTGTATGGAGCATACCGAAATAACGCGGCGTCAACGCTTTGCTATTGGAAAATCCGATTTTGACAACGCGTAAAGAAGTGAAGTTGACTGCAGAAGTACTATTGTTTATTTTTTTAATGTGTCATTTATGCTCAGTGCTGCCACAACCAAAAAATTTTTACAACCATAATTTTTTTTTTTTTTTTTTTTTTTTTTTAAGAGAAGTTACACTCAGGTAATTAATGCCTACTACTTAAGGTAAGGTGTTACTTCTTTTGTGAAAGGGATAGGGTAGAGAGGACAGGTGGTGAAATTAGAATACAGAGAGAGAGAGAGAGAGAGAGAGAGAGGTTTTAATTTCTGTGTTACAACTCAGCTATTCCGCGTTGATTATTTATTATTATTATATTTTTTGTTATAGCAGAGTTGTAGCGTCTCTGATGTTAATTATACGCATTTTTTAGCATTGCCATTTTATTAATTGTTTTACTTCGCCGACGGTTCTTGCTAATAATACCGACGAAGTAGGGCGCGCTTAATACAGTAAACATTAGCAGAGTATGAAATTGCTGTTACTTTTAAAGTGACCAGTGTTATGCCTTCATCACATAAACAGTCCAACAACAATTAACACAACTCCACACTAAGTAGATCAGAAAAAACTTATGATGATAATTTTTTTATGACTTGTCTTGAACAGGATACGAACCCGGTCAGTCATAAATTGCTTTGTAGTCAACGCGCTAACTACTTCAGCCAACAGCACCCTCATAATTCGCTTTAACAGTTACCAAATGAGAAAAAAAATCTAACCTAAATAACAAATTTTAATTATTTTGTTTTAATTTAAATAACAAAATTTTAATAACAAAATCACAAACAACAATGTCGTCCGGCAACCTGTTAAAATAATCAGGGTTGTTTTATTTGTTTGTTCGATAACCATGTTTTAATGATTTTGACATAACGTTGACGCTTTTATTTAGGTATGGCATTTCAGCGTAACAGCTCGGCGTAAAAAAACGTTGCGCTTGACGCATTTATTTAGGTATGGCAGTAATATGTACTGAGATAATGGCTTTAACGGATAAAAACGTGTACTACCATTTTTTGTTAGTTCAGGGTGCATATAGATTAATTTGGTCCCCAAAACAAATCCAAATCTTTTTTTTTTGGTCAAATATTTTTAATATAATCCGGAATAAATGGCATTTGATACAATACCCGTAGTTTGTTTCATCTAAAATATTTATTGATATACGGTGGTGATCCTACATTATGTTCAGCATATGGTTATGAGAACCAATTACACAAAATTTAAATGGTAGTTAAATGCCAAAATCACATTTTTGGAAAAGATTTTTCAGCTACAGGGAACTTTTCAGAAATAATAAAATATGTATGTATATAAATGGAGTGCTTTTCAATAATTGCCACAGAGGTTCTCTTAGTACAACTTGGTCGAACAACTGTTATTACATGCAAAAACAGTATTTTAGTTGAAATTTTCGTCCTTCACTTAATATGAGGAAAGTTGCAGCACACGCCGAAATCTAGGACTAGGCATTTTTTTGAATCAATTTTCGAATGTGGCATTGAAACTGAAAGAGTTTCGTTCTCCAATTTATAATATTAATAGATTTGCGTTCCATATAACAACAGTTTAATCTTGTTACCAATTTTATAATTGCAACTATACAGTGCAGTTTATATTGCACACATACATATACATACATTTGTACTATCTAATAAACTTTATTTTATTATTATTATTTTTTTTTTTGTTAAGCTTAAGGTCTTAGATTTTTATTTTAAATTATTATCGATATTTCGGTACTCATCGAGTACCATCTTCAGAATATTTATTATTTGTTTGTTTTACATACATATATAAATTGAAAAAAATTTTACATTTGAAAAATAATAATGAAAATTTTTTTGTCATTTTTGAAATACTAATCACATATTCAGAAAAATATTTAAAGTAATTATAATATACATTTATATACAGTAACTGCCTGATTTTGTAAATAAAAAAACTTCATTTCGGAATTGTGTTGAAACAAGAACAATAAATATATTCTTCGGTAGTCAAATCTCTGTCTACGAAGAAGTGAAATGAAACGTTCTTTTACCTTTTTATTGTAGTGCAAAATTATTTTAATTTCTTCCACGTTTATTTAATGTAAAAATTGAAGATGCGTTGTTTGCATAAGAACTTATTCTATTTCTTCTTAACGTGTCTACTAAATAATTATATAAGACTACGTAACCATTAATGTTTATAGTATTTGCAGTCTTGCTGTATACATCTTACAAGATTCGAAACCCATTGTCGTTCGTAAATTTACGAAAAAAAGATTAAAAACAGAAAAAGGAAACATATGTCAATATATTTTCGCAATTAAATTAATTGGAATGAACGCGATTTTCACCATTTTTCTTGTTTTGTGAAAGAGTACAGTCTACATACAAATCATTTGTGCCGTAAAATAAAAAGGAGGTAATAAATATGGTAGAATTAGCGTTTTATAAATACTTCTGGAAGGTCTGCTAATTACTAAGTAACTATTGTCTACATAAACTGTTTTTAATAAAAATTTTTAAAGAATATGCGAGTATGCATTGTGTTTGTTGGGGTTTTAGCTGTTCATATGCCGACATTTCATTGATCGCTAAACCAAATCGTCAGTGAAGTTTAAGCAGTTTGAAACATTCAACCTCGGATGTTTATGCCATGCAAATCAAATACCATATGAGAATTCAATATTGTATATGAATTATAACAAAACAGATAACCGTAGTAGGCTTAGAATTCTTCTATACAAACAACACAACAAACAATTATACTCAACGTAGGTCAATTTTATTTTTCTTGCAAAAGGTTATTCTCCAACAAATTGTTAAAACAATTACAGCTTTTGCAAAATGGATGGTTTTTTTTTGCCTGACTGAATATAATCATTAACGACCAACGGGCACGGATTATACATCATGTCTTGGTGGCTTGGCGTTGTGCTTCCTGGGGTATAGGGTTATCAGGTTTCTGAACCTAGGCCTTTTTGCTGATAACCCCTAAAAACTTGTATGTTGCTACCCAATCCCTAAATTAACAGGGTAACGGGCGCGCATGCAAGTGAATTTAAGGTAAAAGTGGATGGGTAACATGGTCTTTCCAGACCTTGACCTTGACCAGTTACCCGTAGAACTTAATATGTTACTACCCAATCCCTGAAACCAGGGCAACGGGCGTGCATACAAGTATGCAATTAAGGAAGTACAAAATTTTTTTTAATTTTTTGAATCAAATGAATTACATGTTAAATGCTCTTATTTCGATTAATTCTTCGATTTTTGTTTGTCTGTAATTAAAATCTAAAATGTATATCAGGAACAATTAGAACAATTTTTTAGTATAAAAAAATCAATATTTTATTGTTTGTTGTTGGCTTAGCTGAGTATACGCCTGCATTTCATTGGCGCTAACCAAATCATCGGTACCCTTGAGCCAAATCATGATTGAAAAGCATTCAAGCTCGTATACTTATACCAAAGGCTACCAATACTATATGAGAATTCAATGAAATGCAGGCATATACTCAGCTAAGCCAACAACAAACATTTTATGGAAAAAAAATTAATTTTGAAATATATCTGTTTCATAATCATACTCAGATCTCTTATAAGTTTGATTCGAATTAATTTTTATGTAAACTCTTGGACAACAAACTTTTTCTTGATTATGACCGTATTTTATATGCAACAACAAATTAGCCGAGTTTAAACAAAGTCGATTTCTAATTTTTGGCTAAAAAAATCATTAAACTATGTATATGTTCTTTCGACTTCGGCGTTTGAGTAAGGAAACGAAAGAATACGAATAACAAAGTAAGATAATTCATAAAAAGTATTTTCCCCCAAACAATTTTTAAAATTGTACACTTCAATCCAAAATTTATCAGTTCTCTCTTTGTTCTCCCACTTTTGCAACGATAGATTTTTTAGGGAAATTTCTATTTTATTTATTAGAGACAAATCATCAATGAAATTTTTTATTAAATCAATGATATCCACTTATTATTATTTTTAAAAACATTATCTAGACTAAACAGTGAATGTTTTTTGTTTGAATACTTATTTCCACTATTAAATGGGTTCATCGCATTTTGATGTTTTTTTGTAGTGTTATGCCGCGGCATGCCGCATCAATTCACTATGGCTGTTATTTAATTCGTAAACCGCTTTAGCAGAATCCTTTGCAGGTCTTAAGCAATTTTAAATACTGGAGTAGTCTCCCACTTTTTTCGGTATTGTCGATTCATCTAAACTATAACTGCATTAAAATTATGTACAAGAAGTTAAAGAATTGTATCATACTTAAATTTTGGCACCTACTATATGCAAATGCTGAATTACAATTATTATCTTGGTGTTTCTGCTTTTAAATTGTAGAAATATAAAAATTAAACTGCTTGCCATTTTTAGGAGCTAATTGTCCGTATTGGATTAAAGTGGACAGGAAATTCGAAGACTTAAAATTAGTTAATTTTTTTTGTCGGGGAAATACAGAAGAACATATTAGAAAACATAAAACTTAAAAAAATTGCTTTGTTGTTTAAAAAGTTCTTAAATTGTAAAACTCTAAAATTACACACTTGTAACAAAAAGCACCACCAAAAGCGTAAAAAATTCGAAAAGGCGTCAAAAAATACCCTTTTTAAAAAATGGGTATTCGAAAAAAATAAAAAGGGTAACTAGACCAAAAAAGCGTCATAAAATACCCGAAAAACTTCAAAATGGCAACACTGCTTTTTTACTAGATTTTGAGAATGATAATTTTCTATTGATGCTCACACATGAAGCAGAGCTCTGAAATTAATTTTTTCTGTAGTTGAAGTTCAATGCAGCACTTCATTCATTAGTTTATTTGAATTTTTGGTTAAAGTGTTCAGTAAAATTCCCAACGAAAAAATGATAGTCATTCTCATCATTTTCCAGTCGATAATTTCACTTGCGTTTCTTTTTGCGTCAGTTTATTTTTTTATCTATGAAAAAAACAACCTGAATGATATTAACATTAAGGATCCTCTCACAGTTTGAAATAATTTTCGTTAAGGTCTCAAAAAGGACATACTTTGAAGAAGCTGTAAATATCATATAAAAATTAGGTGTATGAACTTATAACTGATTTTCAATCCTTATCGTTATTATATCAATTACGTGAAGCTGTAAATTATCAATTAAAATTAAATTACAGAAGTAAACATCCTTCTTGGCAACATATTACAAATCACCAAAACACGATTAATGCTTCTTGTACTCTGCAAATTATAAATGTTGATGTGTTTAGTTGATCTTTAATTATTTGAAAACGCGTGAGCCCCGGAGATTCGAAGATGCTTGGGTAATACACAATAATACACAGAACAGCAGTAAGACCTTCGCTTTAGGCTTCGGGATTGTGGCTTATTTCTTTTTTAATAATAAAATATATGTATCACTTCATAATTAGTAAAATGCATTTTACTTTCGCACAATTAGTCCTTTTTTGCAATTTGCCCTGTATTTTTAATTATATTTTTCTGAAATATACTATAAGATCATAAAATCCTTTTAGAAAAGGATCATTTTGAAATTTCTCGTGCTACGTGTATTCGATCAGCGATTTTGTTGTTATTCGCATTAGTTTGTTTGTGAGAGGCATAACAGTTAGAAGTGTTTTGCTCGTTCGGCGATTTTCTATTGTGAAAATTATATTCGTATTTATTTAGTGGAGAGCGAAAAGAGTTCAAAAAGTGCTTTTTAGGTCTAACCGTATGGGTTTGATTCTACGAATGAAGGTATTCTTGATTCATGGGGCCGCAGACGTATTACTTAGCACACTTAAGGCACCGTTAGTCAACTGTAGAAATCGTACATGTAAATGTATCGTAAATGTAAATGTTAATGTGCTTATAGAACGCTTAAAACCGTGTCATGTGCTTCGAATTAGTGATGATAGTTTAGTGTCTTTGCATGATTTGTGGGTTTGTAGAAAAAGTACCCAAATTATATGAATGGTACCAAACATTTTTGTTAAATATTAAATTGTTATAACTTTGGTATTTGTATCAATAAAGTTTAAAATATAAGTTTTATACATTTACTCATTTACACACACACACACACACATATATATATATATATATATATATATATATATATATATATATATATATATATATATATATATATATATATATGTATGTATATATATATATATATATATATATATATATATATATATATATATATATATATATATATATATATATATATATATATATAATCATTCAAGGTATGATGTCATAATTTTGAACATCTTTATTTTTTATCTTTACATAAAGTTAGTTACATCATAATTATTTATATTATAATCTTTGTTATAATTGTTATTATTCTTTTTTATTGTGAACGTGCTATAGGTTGTACGTATGTACAAATACTATTATTTTACAATTCTCTAAGATAATATTCACACTAGTTAAGAATCTTCGTTATTAGTTTATAAAAAATAATTACTTTAAAATACCACTGTATATATGAGGTTTACTTATGAACTGAGGAACAAAAGTATTTACATTTCTATTTATACCCTCGTTCTGTATATTTTGTTTACATATTTTGGTTATTTTGCTTTGGGTCTGAACTTCAAACAATCATATCCTTATTTTAATTATTTTGTTTACATATTATGTTTATTATCTTTGTTTACAACATATCTTATTTCTAATATTATTTTCTTTGAAGCCATGTTATCTACCTGCCATTCTAATTCACTAGATTGTTGGTTATATAAAAAAATTGCATCAAATGCACACAAACTATTATAAAAATATCTTGTTACTTTTCATTATAGAACAATTGAAACAAACAACTAAATTTATAAAATATTTTTTATATTCAAAGAAGATTCACAATTTGAAAACTTATAATATCAAAAACCCAAAAATTACTAAAAAAGGGTTTTTGTGCACATTTTCGTTTACTTTTGTATTTACCATCACTGGCTACATCTCTCACGTACGAGGTTACGTGAAATTCTATTTTCAACAGGTTTAGATGTTACGGTTACATTTCATTGCCGTCGGGTAAGCATTTGCATTAATTTTCGTATAATAGAAACAATCAGCTGATACATCTACATTTACATTTCTTCATTTACGGCTGGCTAATTCTACCTTTAGGTATATTTAAATGTTTTCTTATGGCTTTTTCTAAAGAAACTTAAGTACGAATAAGGAGTTCTTAAATTACGCACGAAATGTCTCAGATATTTTTTTTATGTACTCGTATAGTGACTTTTTTTGTCGATATTTTAGATGTTGTTGTGAAATAATACCTGGCGTATGGCCCAATGCCGGCAATGCAGACATGCTTTAGAAACGCAAGACAAATTTGGACATACTGGAGAGGAAGGCTGGCGGGCAAAATCTGGCAATGCAGAAGAAAGCGAAGCAGTTTGTTGAATTACCACAAAGAAGGAAATCCTTGCACCTGACTGAAGGTAGACATTTCTACATTTACCAGTAAATTTATGGATTTAATTTCAAAATAAGTTGGTTTCATTTCATTTGAAGAATTAGGGTTGCATTTAATTTTCTTTGGGATTTATTTCATAAGATTTTCATGCGAGTTATATTAAGGGGCATTAGTTTATACAGGCAAAAAAATATACCGTATCCAAGAACATTTCTGCCATATAGCAAGTCCATTTACTTGATATGTCTTTTCAGTGTAGGGGCAATGCGGCTTCAATCTTCAGAATCAATCCAAAATGTTTTCTGGTACTCAATAAAAACTACTCATTAAAGAAAGAGACCTTTCGGTCCCACTACGATTGCATAAAACCTTCACAGTGTTCAAAACATAGATGAATATGCGAATAAACTAAAGCGCTTATTTCAGATGGCAGTTCAGTTGAAATTTTTATGGACATTCTGGCTTCTGTCAGAGCAGTTTATTTGAATATTGAAAGGGTGAAGTCTGTGAATTAAATAAAACAAAAAAAAAAAAAACTCACAGAGGGGTTGTTGTTTAATGTTCCTCTCTTATATGTTCTAACGAATTTCTGCATTGCTAGAACTCTTTCCATTGCGGCATGTCTAATTCCTTAGCCGGGCTTTCATACAACAGAGAACTAGTACTGCCTCCCGACCAAAGAATGAAAATGCAGAAATGCCATCTTAATTGGCCAGGGAATCACAGAAACTTTACCTAATTGTCCTTGTGCTTTTTTCAGGTTTTGTGTAGTGTTTTGTTTGGAGACTTTTTTTATGCCGGCTCCAAAGGATAAAAAAATTCAGGGCTGATGAGTAAACGAGAACAAGCTCGGGCTTTAAAAGTGGTATTATACAAAATCGATAAGATAATGGAAAAAGTTTCTAATGAAGGTAGATCCTCTGGGCTTATAATATGCCTTATGGCCTATTTATAAGGGTCAAATAAATTAAAACACAATTTGTAATTGTATTTATCATATATAAGATATAAAATAAATACATAATTATGATTCTACTCCTTCTATTTTTATAACTATTATACACTTTAGCCCATTGGTAAGACCGAATTTTCCTTTACATTTTTTCTTCATTTAATACTTCTCTTTCTTCTCTGAAGTTACATTTACGTTTACACTCGTCAATTTTCATTGATGAAATTATTCTTCTTCTTTTAGGTTGTAATATTCTGTTATTGGTGTGTGTATATGTGCGAGAAATCAAAACAAAAGAACGTACATACATGCACACATGTACTAGTTTCTCTTCGTCTTGTGCCTCGCCAACAAAATAAGAATTGACCAATTGTAAACTCAGTGTAAGTGAGCTCACCATCTACGATCTCGGAAGCCATTCGATCCAGTTTTTTTTAAACTTAAATCATATACATATTAGTTACACGCAGAACCTACTTTATGCAAGGTTTTAGCAAAATTGTTTCCATAAGCTTATTAGCGCACTTTGACAGTTTCCTAGGAAATCAATTTGATAAATTTTTATTTAAGAATCTGAATTGCATCTAAAAATCAGTAAAATTCTTTTCTAGCTTTTAAAAATTTTTTTATTTCCTTAAACAAATTTCTTTTAATTGATAAAAATGCTTACACCAAAGGAAAAATATATGATGGCTATTGGCATATTATTGATGGTAGTAACCAATTGTAAATCAATATAAAACAATTTCTTTTAGAAAAAAGTAAAAAATTTACTTCCAGCAATATATTCGTATTGTAGACAGCTTTCAAACCGGTGAATAAGCATCGAATAACAATTATGTTTTTCGTCCGAAGGGATTTGGTTGAATTGGGAGTGATATTCCATCATACCCCGTCAAACTTGGCTATGGGCAGCCTTCAGTGTTCTTTTCTTACTAATTTTATTAAGATTTAGTACGAAAAAGAAGTAAAACTTTCACGTGGAATGCGGAATATCATTACAATTTCATTAAATGACAAGCCTATGCTGAAATCATTGAAAACGATCTGAATGCGCATTACTTCTAGCTGAGATTATAATATGGTTCTAATAGAATACCATTATAATTTAATTCGATGTTGAATTTTCCAATGGTTGTTACGAGATTTTTATTAATTATAATTTTGTATTATTAAAAGGTTAATCCTCTTATTAAGAAATACCTGACTATATCCAGCTCTATTATGGTCAGAAATATTATACTTAAACTCTTGCTTTTAGTCCTTGATTGCAAAGAGATCGTTTTTTATCTAGATAAACATTTCGAAATGCTATGCCCAACCACAGGAACGTCCGTTGTATTATTTTTCGGCTTATAAAAGTTTTATAGTAATAATATTTAACACATTTTTATTTATCCTTATTAATAATATCCCTCACAACAAAAAAATATTTCGAAGCACGAGTGCCAAGGAATTTTGTTAGAACTTACATATAATTAACATCATTTGGCCAATCAGTTGGCCAAGCGTTATGACCAGAAGTGTTATTGTATGTTCAATGAACTTATGGGTGTAAAGACATGACGGCTTGAGCTTTAATTGATAAGAATTTAAGTTAATAGCAAATGGACTTTTTCCAAAGAAGTGGTTTTTGTTAAATAAATTCTATGTGTTTGACTGGACCTAAAAATTACTACATAAAACGTAGTGGTAGCGAAATTCTGGCAACACGGCATCTAAAACAAGTTAACAGTGTTCATAACAGAGTAGAGTAGTTTAGTGGTGGGTAGCTCTCACACACTAACACAAAGTAAATCATCTCGCTCTCATCTGCGCTTTTAGTTCGTTTTTGTTGTGGGTAGTTGGTTAGTCGCTTAAAACGAATGAATGTTGATTTGTTTCAGTTTGTGCGGCTGCCTAAACGAAACTTTGCAATAATTGCACGATTGCAGTAACAAGTAGTCGCGTGACGGCGCAAAACATGTGAGCGGTTGAGTTTGTCGTTCAGTTTGTCTTACGTTTTCGTTATATTTATTTATTGTTTGATTCGGAATAATAATAATAGTTTTGTTTATACATTTTGAAACATTGGTTTTATCACACAGGCAAAACGAAAATTTGCCGGTTGTGCGCATGATCAACAGCGAGTGACATTAAGTGTTGCATTCGAGAGCTTACGCTTCAATATTGCAACAAAGAAACATGCCAGACGCATGTTTGTAAAAGTTATAAGTGGCAAGAAACCGTGGTGCATGCCATTGTGTATAAAGGTAATAAACAAATAAAGATTACAGCATTGCCTTGTACACGGCGATGCAATCATTCAAACGAAATTGTTGTTTATTACAGTAGATTATGTGTAAAGAGTTATTCGCACTACTTCTTGCACTACCCATTGAGTGTGCCCGCCCGTCCGCAATAAGCGTCTACCATGGTGCTCGTGAAACTCATGTATGTGTGTATATTTGTATGTTTGAGCGTTGAATGAAAAACTATTTCGTGTATAATTGTGTGAATTAGTTTGAAATCGTTCCATACAAAAACTATATACAAAATACATACAAACATTCATACAGACATATGTATGTATGTACATACATTCACATTAATTGGTGATTATCTGTCACAGTAGAAAGAGTGATGTGCATTAAAAGACTATAACAATTTTTGTAACAATCACAGCAAAGCCAATATCAACAATAAAAATAAAAAACAAAAGCAAAAGAGCTCATCACTTGCTTGTAACATGTGCGGGAAAACAAAATGTTTCAGGAGAGAACTTCTAACCATTTTTAGTGAATACTTATTATTATTATTTTCTTTCTTTGAAGTGCGATTAAATCATTTCACATGGCATTTTTAAGCCATTTGCCCACGCCACAGCAGCATTTCGAATGAGTCACAATTACAAATAGTAAAAAAAATAAAATTGTTGCTTAAGAAACTAAATGAAGCCAAGTAGAGGTGCTATTGCTCGTCTAAGGTGTTACCCGGTGCTGACGAATGTTTGCGCAACGTCACAATGGCATCAAATGTCGTACATTCTGACAACTGACACATCTTTCACAGCATAACGAACGACGAACACGTTCGTCTGCTCGAGTGCGGTGGTTTCGCCCAATTAAATTGCCATAAATATCACACACTGTAACTTGGTAGTATCGGATGTGCATAGTTTGCTCGTTTATTCATTTATTATTTATTTTTGTTTGTTTTTACCTACAAGCACTTTATTGTAACTTTTGGGCATAGCACAGTAAGAAATACAGACTTCCTATTAGTATATTAAAAAAAATGCATCATTGCAGACCACTGTGAATGCCAGTAGAAACATTACACTCTCACGCACTGCTCAACGACTGAACCCAATCAGCCGGATGTGTGTGCCATGTCGGTTTTCCGCGGGCGGTGTCAATTAGAGACAATTGAAAATCTGAATTGAATTAAGTATGCAGATTTCGTTACATACATACATACATGTGTGTATTTATCTTTTTCTAATTCAATCTTTGAATGGTGTGGTATCGATATGCGGAGGAAGACTTCGTCAGTACAGTATGGTTGATAAATAATGAACAGCAAAAACAATAGGCTTTAAAATACGCTTGCGTTGGTTAAGTGCTCTACGGCTGCACTTATGTATGTTCTGAGTACCAAAGTAATGTGCATTATGGAAGTTTCACGAAACATTCCCAAGTACTTTTCCAGAAATTTAGTTTCGCACAAATTTTAAACATAAGAAGAGATACCTACACCGTTTGTTACTACATATTAGCAAAAGTTTATTAGTGTTCATGTACATATGTACATACATAAGTGTAGCAATAGGTGGATTTAAGTCTTGCAAGTAGCGCGAGAGCTTTCTGCTTCATAAATTTTCTATTTACGGACTTAAAGACAACGCGCATGCGCTCTGCCTTCACCAAGAAAGCTGCAGCAATAACAAAAAATATATTTAAAAAATAATATAAACATTATAATAACAATAATACAAAATAAGAATTGTTGGCGTTTCCATCAAGCTGTTGTGCTGCCGCCCTAATTGAACGTCACGCATTGTAAACGCCACCGTATTCCACATACTACTTGTATATACATAAATACTACGTACAGTATAAAAGTTCGTCTGTTTCGTACTATTACGCGTGTGTGGTGCTGCAAAGTTGATTTTTGATATACTTAAATATAAATACTTGCACAATTTTGATGAATTATCATTATTTCTACACATCTCCATTGTTGTGGCACAAACACTGGCACATACGCGCCGACTTTCCGGCTTCGGAAATAAATATACAAACATATGTATATGTATTCTATGCATATACTTATGTAGTACATGTACAGTATTTTTGTTTTGGTGAAGTGTAAGTACTTATGTAAACGTTGATGCAAAAAAGTGTTTTTGTAATAATCATAAAGAAAGGCTTAAAAACTCCCTACTGTTGAGAGTTGACTTTGGTTTTTGACATACATTCACACATACATATATATATATATATATATATATATATATATATATATATATATATATATATATATATATATATATATATATATATATATATATATATATATATATATACATATTTATAAGCATATAAACATATGTATGTACATATGTAAATATATTTAAAAAAGAGCGATGTTCATAAAAGCATCAGTGATTGTGAAACAATTGTTAAAAGTATGAAAAAAAATTGAAAGAAAATCGTAAACTATTTTAACTCACAACATCGGCAATAAGGAAAGTGTTCAACAGTTGTCAATGTATTAAAAGCAACATTTATTTCTTATTATCGCTGTTGCTGCTACTGTCACCGCGCCGCTAATGCTGTTGCATGAATTACATCAGATTGGTGCTTACTCTGCTTTGTTATTTCGTTGTTTTTGCTGCAGTATTGCAAATAGCATTCGTGAAGAATTCCCTACCAACATATGTTGCAATAATAATAATAACAGCAGCCGCACTTTTTCGATTTAACAAATACAATCTGCAACAACAACTGCCACCGCTAATACGACAAAAAATAATACTTAATAGTAATCTTCAATTGTCTTCATCAAAAAAAGATACAAAAAGAAAATATATGTACTTAGAAATACAAAACGAAATCGGTGCAGCAGTTTCAGATCGGCAACAGGCGGCAGCAATCATTATTTTGTAAGCTGTTTTACAATTTAATGGTTTTCATGGTAAGTTTTAAAAAGCTCCACACAAACCCTAACCATATGGCGACACACATTTAAAATAGTTCAAGAAAATAAAAGCTAAAACAAATAGTAATACATAGAACAACTTATCCGTGCAAGCCATGCGAGTATAATGCAACTTTATATTATATCTGTGTCGGCAGTATTTGATATAAAATTTCCTCTCATTTTCTCGTTATTTTAACGGAGTAAATAAACCCTTGATTCTATTTAGACACTTATGGCCTTTTCGTTTCTGAAAAAAGTGCAATTCTTTTATATTATCAGTTTAAAAAATTTAACTCTATTACGGGATTTTGTGCTCTTTCCTATTAAGTTCGCTCTTGTCAGAGGACACTAAACTCTTGAAAGTGCAAAAGATGTTACACTTTTTTATAGAAAAGAATACATCATTTAAACATATATTTTACGTAAATATATCTTGCATTTATAATTGTATCATAATTACGAACATTCACGTAAATTCTTAAAAATTCAAAAGTTTCTGGAAGTTATTCTAAATCTCAATTGAGAGTAAAATCATTCAGTTGTAATTGTGTTTCGTAATTATGTAAACGGGGTATAAGTACAGAGTTTTTAAATGGAGATTAATCGAAGGACATCCGTTTAATATTAAGTGCGATTTTGATCATAAGATTATCAGCTTTATTCAAAAAAAAAAAAAACTTAATTGAGGCTTGAAGTTCACATTAGTTACCAAAGACTTTAAGGCTAACAAACATAAGTATGTTAAAAATTCCTATTCAAAAACAGTACTTTAGCTAGTGTATGCTTTAATAAATTTTACATGTTGATACTGGCAACACCATCATTCTCTCTTGTCTCTTTATAGTTAACGATGCAAAACAAACGAGTATTACTCATCCGGATAGTCGCATATATTGATAATGTTTTGCATAGTTTTAATAAAAAATGTAATTTTTCGTTATTTAAGATGTAAATTAATATGTATAGTACATAAAAAACATAAACTAAATAGATTTATCGCAATGTAAAATAAATACGCCTATTTTTTTGTAAAGGTTTTAAACCGATTACTTGAAGAACGAGCTTTGTTTACTCGTTTTGGTTGTATGTACATCACTATAATGTTTTGTATATTTACATTATTTTGCTAAGAAATATACTTACATACATACGAGTATGTTAATTATAGAAACACCCTTAAAAAGCATTGAAAGTAAATTTCGTTCTACAAATAAGCAATGAGAATAATACCAGTGAAAAAAGGAAAAAAGGAATTACTTTTAAGTTATTTAAAACTTTTTAATATTAATATTATGTTTTTTGTTTTGGTAACCTAGTCTGCATTAGTACAAACGTTAAGTAAATTAAAATAAAACCAATTCCTTATTTGATTTACATTGCAATATTTGAACTAGGATTTGTTTTATTAATTTTATTTGTTATTTTTTGATATTACAAGAACTTAAAAGGATGTACATATGTATCTAAATAAATATTTCTAAATGAAAAACAAAATAAAATCAAGATATATATATATGTATGTCAATATATGTTTTCCAATTATGTATTTTAATTTAATTGATTTTAAAAATATTTTTCAATAAATGCTCTAAGTATAGCATTTTCTTGTAATATTGCACGGCATCACCACCAGTTTTCTAAATTTTTATGTGGCAGACGTTAATTGCGGCACGTTCTAAATAACAAATTACATTAGAAAATAATTTTCACATAAAATAAAAATTAATTTTACCTTAATTATCAATAAATTTAATATATCCATTTTTTTATTTCACAAACCCACACAATTTCAAATATTATCAATAATTTTGTTCACAAAACTTTGTCAAAACAATAAAATATTTTAACATCGCTTTAAAGTAGGTGAGTAGCTGCTTTAAATTCTTTAATGTTAACGTTGGTTTAAAGTACGTGTGTTAAGCTAACAATCGTTTTTGAATGAAACTTTAAGGAATTTTGCTTAAAGTTGGTTTACCAACCTGTGTTAAGTTTTTTTGAATAAGGCTGTATATCTTTAATATTATTTAAAGCAATGAGAACTATTCACACTTTAAACCCACAATTTTTTTGCAGCCCAGCCAAAGTCACACTAAAATGTAATTTCTTTTGTTTTCAATACATTTTGACATTCATCTCTCTTATATTGCAATGACAGCAGTAATGACTCCTTATAATAATCTGATTATACAATCCTTATATAATCTGAAGTTTTATCCTTCAACTAAGGACTTGACCCGAAGACCCATTGTGCTTTAACCCTAATTTTCGTGGTCTTTACCAACTAGTCAAGAAACATGTCTCTGTGATTTGTGTTTCTTTATACGAATGTTGTATGAGTATATTTTTGTTTACCCTGTTTAAGGCCCGTTCATAAGATCGTGTCGGTGGGCCAGGTGACAAATTAGCCCTGGTTAATTCTATCTGTCTTCAACAGAGTTGAAGTACATGGACTAAAATCACAATTCCGAACTTTTGTGTCGGGCAGCGGCTTTTGTGCTTCACTTTAATATTTTAACCAATAATATTATGCAAAACCAAAAAATAAATATTGAAATGGCTGCTAGATACCACAAATACTCGCATATTTATAATTGATAACTATTATTCAGAGCCCAATTCCTAGAAATATTGGATAAACAATTATTTCGGAACTTTTTCGCATATTATTTATAACGGTTCCCTGTTCTTGCTACATTTTTAAGGAACTCCAGAGGAGTTCGCTTATAAAAAACATTGGGTACGGAAGTTTTTTCTTTATAACGAATAACTTCTCCGGTCACAAATATTTCACAGAAATCATTACGGATATAATAAATCTCATTATTATTCTAGGTGGAGGAATTTCGGAAATTGGCGCTATCTAATGGCTTTGACACCTTCTTGGCATACCACATGTACCAGATCTCTAATTTCTCCCTTGCAAAGTTCACACTTTTCCGGGCTTATCATTGTTATGGCTTTTCTTAAACGTAAAAATGCCCCCTTCTAATGGTGAACATATTGTTCCAACATTTGATTAGTGACGATAACATAATCTAAATATGCAATGGACTAAGGATTCATTACTTCTTACTAATCCAATGACTAGTCGAGCGTTCAGTGAATGGTCGCCGTTGCCAAATGCATATGAATACAAGTTTGCAGCTATGCGAAAAATCTTTTTAAGCAGTGTTCACATAGCAGCATGAAATGTGCACTTATGTGATTCAAATACCTGAATTAAAACTCTTTTAATTGCAATGTAGAGAAAAATAAAAAACGTAAACATCCAGTGAAAAATAGAAATTATTCTTCTTTCCTAAGATCCGTTTCAACTTTCGAGAAAGTCAAGCTGACAAAACATTTATCAATGATCTATAAGTACAAGAAACATGGAAACATTATTGTCCTTCCAATAATAATTCATACATTTGCTTTTACATAAGGAAAAAATCGTGATATTGCCGAAATTTGCACCCTTTCTAGATGCAGTCTGTTTCCAGTGATAAAGAAGCAATTAAAATTTAATTGTTTCAACAGTTTCCAAATGGAAGACTCGATCATAATCTCATCATTTTAATTACTTCTTTGGAAGCTCTTTTTTTACTGGGTATTTATATAGAAAAATATCACGAAAAGCTAACAAATTTAAAATAAAAATATACATGTAGCTTAGTATTATAATCTGAAGTTTTATCGCCATATCTTCATTACTAAAGAATTGCAAGCATTTTTATTCGAGATCTATTTCCTATAATTATAATAAAATTTGTTACAATGTCAATTTATTTCCAAAATCTCAATGGATACCTTCTTCAGGGATGTTTTGAATAATTTTAAGCTCGAATAATTTACAGAAAATAATAATAAGAAAAAGATCGAAGAAACTAGAATTTATAATTTTAAAAACTACTCTCCTTAACATGTTGAAGACAGCTAATAATAAACTTAAGGAGTAGAATTTCGTAATGATAAACCGGTGTTAAAGTTTAAAATTTGAGATAAGTTTGCATGTTTTCTGAATCAAAATTTTCAAGACTTCTTAAGAAGCTCTTTTTATTTTTGTCTCTCCCAAAAGTTTATTATAACAGCTACTCTCTGTATATAAGTATATATTAGCTTAGTGCCGTTACTGTTTTGTATGATCATGTCGCTAATATTGTAAGCGGGCCGGCTGTTGAAAATTTCCTGATGAAATAATATTCCTAAGTTCGGGTTCAAATCGCGCTGATAAATATATCAATATAAACATGTGAACAAGGATGATTTTCATATACTTATATTACTATGTAGGACATATTTTAAGACAAATAGCATTTGATGTTCCTCCAATGACTTCAGTAGTGCGATTCAGATAAAAAAATTTGCTAGCAATATTAACGATTTTAATATTCTGTTCCATTTTTAAAGATGTACTCTGTCACTTTCTTGACGCCAATTATTTTGTGGGGTTACTGAAATATGGAACCTCGTCTTCTTTTGTAAATAGCGCAAGTTGTTGTTTTACAACAAATATACAAAATTATAAAAGCATTTTGTATATACAACATTATTTGTTATTTTAAAAAAAATTTACTTTTGTGGATCATAATTAAAGAAATTTATGAAAAACTATTGTTATACACTGGCCGACACACATTATATTTTTTCCTGCTCCTCTTTGTGCTTTTCCCTTACTTTAACAGAGATGTTAATTGACATTAAATTATAACAAAGTTGATAAAGAGAAGTTAGGGAATGACACAATCGTTAGTGTAAACCACAATAGTTGCTGATAAATTTATATTTTGTCCAATCATCATATCGGACCAAAGGTGTATTGAAGAGGTTCAAAAAACCGAACATCCCACCGGAAGCCTATGTTAAGATCATTGAAACAGATCCGAACTTTCTCTACTTCCTTATTGCTTATTCAGTAGCATTCGTTTTATTTAAAGTACATAGTGGGTGCTTAATATTTGATTCAGGTTTTCATGGATGTTGTTATGGTCGTTAGGGGCCTAATTTAGCATATCATCAAGGTGAAGGTAAATTTTCACCTTGGTGGATAAACAAAGCATTTTGTAGACAGTAGAAAGTCTCCTGCAATGTAGGAATTTGATGTTTCTTTTTTTTTACTTCTTCATATTCCGCAATTTCATTATTCTCCACAGAAGCAACAATTTCGTATTTTCCTCCACTTTCAGACGAAGCACAATCATCTGTCAAAGTCAGCAGTTCAGGTTATTGGCAGGAATTCCATACTAGACAGTAAATAATTCGATTCAAAGGACAATAGGTGATATAGGATTCAGTTATGGGATCCCGGCTTAGTATCAAATGTAGAACAAATTCAAATGTGACTAAATAAAATCTTGTGGCTGGTATTTAAACCACTCGCTTGTTTACAAAGATCTTAACGTCCCAAACTTTGGACAACATATCTAAAGACGACTTTTGTGCCATCCAAGCCCATTAACCCCAAAAAATTCTTTATTATGGGGAAAGGAACTGAGAAAGAGGGACACTCTCGTTCTTAGCCGAATGGCAGAGACGAAACGGCAACTACAGGCCAAGCCGAAGAAGCCAAATTTAATAACACTATGCTACACGAAAAATATGCATGGGGTCTAATAACTTTAAAACAACGATAATGATACGATATTTTGAGCACAAAGTGCTTTTTGTAGACTTAACTGATTCTAAATCGACCTTCTGTTGACAGATTTTCAAGAATTTCATGTTTTTCAGGCAAAAGAAAACAACAAAGCTACAATATCTGAAGTTGGGAAATCACGAATACCATCATTTCCCGAATAAAAAAGAATCACGAAGTGATCGAGTAAAATTGTAAATATCATCGCGCAGTATGGACCACCGCAAGCAAGAATTGCGATACTCGTATAAGAAATGCTGCATATTTTTTCGTTCTCTTTTGTATCAATGTATAATTAATAATTTTAGAATATTGATTTAAATACTCAATGTTAGTCCAATTTGTATTGAAGATGCAATAAATAATAATGAAAAAATAATTTTAGAGAAAGATTATCTTACACAGTCATGGGATCTGTCAAAAAACTATGTGCGCTTTAAAAGTACTTACAGTGAGAATCAAAAGTAAATGTGTGTGTGACAGTTTTTTTTGGCATTTCTGTCCATTTAAATAAATTTTATGAAAATTTTCATAAAACTATAATTTCCGTGCGATCGGAGTTGCATTTTGTAAAGCAGCTAATCAGAAAACAAGATTGTTTGCGTCATCGCTTTTTATTGTTCGTGTATTTATTGAAGCAAACACGACACATGAATATTGCCAAAAATATTAATATAAATACAATTTAAAATAAAACATATTTTGGTATGTTAATATGGTACTGACGACGAATTTTGTAACAGAATTCTCATTGAATGAATCGTACGATTGTGTAGAATAGTTAAACACGGCCTTTAGTATGATCGTGAACAACTTCGTCGCTTAATCACTGAAGTTTGAATATGCTTTTTATAAAGAATTCTTCAGAAATCATGTCGAAGATAATCAAAGAAATTAAAAAAAAAAGAATTAAGCATGACTAAGTGGGATTCAACACTTCTAAAATTCAATAAAAAAAGTGGACGAAAATTTTTTAAACCATAAATATTGCTCAAAACCTGGGTATAATTATATTAGTTTGAAGTTGGCCGCAGTTCTGAATGAACTGAAATTCATCAGTATATGTCAGCCGTAGAGTCCGTACCTTTAATACAAAACCAAATTAGAAATAATACCTCTACAGAAAGTAGCCAAACTGTTAGCAATGAATATAATCCATAAATACATTTGTGCGAAATAAAAAAAGGATTCCAACGGGCTGACTACTATCATTGCATTGAAAACTGACCTCTTTTTACAAATACACAATTGCATACAAAACACACAATTACTAACACATAGTCGCAACCTGCAGGCCATCATTTTAATTAATATTTCGCACTTGTTTGACTGTCCATTAACTATTCATGTGGGGCTACCTGTTGCCTCATGCACATAACATTCGCTTGAAACGTTTTTTACTTGGTTCATTTAACAACTAACTGGGCTGTTATTAAAGTCTAACTCTAAAGTCATTACAATTATGCTCATGTTAAGGAGAGTGTTTGTTTCTATTCGCATTACATTGGACGTTTATGTTCAAGATGCAGAAATATTAAAAGTGATTTAAGTTAAGGAGTTGGACTTGCTATTTTTATGGTCGGTGTGCAAATAGTTTTGGCGCTGAATAAGATGTAAGTAATGTACTTCACAATTATGTCATGTAACGTCAGCCAAAAGATAAACTTTCTGTCACTTTTATGTTGCGCAAAGTGATTTGTGAGAATGGTTCACTTTTAATTTTTTTTAACCATACATACATAAATACACGTAAATGCACTTGTAGCATTAACTGCTAGAATAAGTTATGACAACAACAAAGAACTAGTGTTATAGCAACTGCAATTTTTTTTGCTGGTATATTTATTTTTCTGTATTGTCAAACTCCCATGCACCCGTTGTGTGAGATCGCAATGGGGAAAACGATCTTGTTATCCTAATCTTAACTCAAGTGTCAAGGGTTTCGCTCTTCAAATATAGAAATTCATAAATACCCGCATATGTATTTACGAATGCAGATCTCATCTGAAATAATTACAGATAAAATTTATTGGTATTTAAAAAGAAGAATGAGGAAAGATACAAAGGGTCCAATTTATTTTCAAACTTATTTATTAATTTAATTCTTTATTGGGATAGACACATAAAATTTTACTAGAAGTTTTTTTTGACGATTACTTTTTTATTTTTAAGTCTTTAATTTAAATCTTCAATCTAAAATTACCAATTATTTAAGTCCAGAAAATACGAGAAGGACACTAATTTCTACGGGTTCTTCCGTGTTATATTCTTATCTGTCGTCATCGGCTAAGAGCAAGTGTACCTTCCTATCGGCCGAGTGTGACTTTTCTTATGTATAATGTTGCGAGCTGGTGGATTTGGATGATGCTCTTCATCCTTTATACTTGTAGGTATTACTGAGGCGTGTACCCACATCTGGAATTAATAAACACTTGTTTTTACAATACAAGACCAAACTTGAAATAAATATTTTTGGAATTTAACTGGAAAATGTCGCACTATCAGTTTGTTGTGGGTTCTCAAGCTAGTCTTACTTACATAAGAGTTGTGTAGTTCGTGAGCGACATAAGAAATTCATTTGTACAATTCACTTAAATATACATTTAAGTTAGAATAACAAATGTCAAACACCGCAAAAATATTGTGTAAATTATGACATTTATTCTAATTTACTTTCTGTTATTATCGAAAATGTTTGTAGCTTTTAATATTAAAAAAACATGAATATCAGTTAAGGTGTAGGGAAATATATTGAAGAAAAAAATAACTCGACTGTGGATTTTTAAGCCGGAAAGACTAAATTAAAGAAAATGAGAAAAATATCAAATACGTATATACAGTGCAGACAAAAGATTAGTCAAAAACAATGAGAATTCTGATTCATTAGCGTTCTGGAACGGAATAATAAGCAAATCACCAGAATAAACAAAATGACCGAGAATAAAAAAATTACTTAAACGAGAAAATAAAGAATAGATGAAAAGAATCGTCCAATCGGCTGAAATATGACTAACACTGGAAGTCTGTGTCGGGAAAATATTTAAAGTATAAAAACAATGCAAGTAAACCTGTAAAAACATTTTCCTAAACATAGAATAAAAAGGACGACACCAAGAAAATTTCATTCATTTTGAATTCTCATATTGTATTTGATTCGCTTGCCATTAACATACGAGGTTGAATGTTTAAAGTTCAATGACGATGTGGTTTAGCGACCAATGAAATGTCGGCATATGAAGAGCTGAAACCACAACATTAAAAAAATTAGCAAAAACCCTAAATGTTTTAGCAATTCGTTGAGAAGAATATCCGGAAATAATAAATTTTAATACTAAGTATGGTTACTTTTTTTCTCACTTGATTCCAATTGTTGCATGAACACGAGAATTTTTGACAGTTCAAAAATGCTTGCAGCACTTGTTTAGGTTTGTCTGCTATGAATTTGAAATTTTCTTATTTACAATGTGTTCGCTAAGTCCTCATGTAGACGGACAATGTTGGTTTCTAGAATTTTTTAAAATTCTCGATTAAATTGCATTCGTGTCCACACAATGAAAATCTGGTTTCGCAGTTACAGTTTTCTATAGAAATCTCGTTGTGTATAATGTGCGAATAGATAGCGGCTATACGGAATCGGATTAAATTTCACACCAAATTTGCATTATTGGACATTAAACATGCGTAGAGTAGGGGCAGATTAAAATATCGCAGCTGTATCCGGAAGTGTTATAGAATTATCAATTAGACGGCGTTCGCAGCAATCGGGCCCTGTTACTCCACTACGTGGAAAATTTCGCCGAGGGATTCCCCCAAACTGTTCTGCAGTAACAAACATATTTTCACTGCGCGTCAAAACTTGCCAAAAGCTCACTTAATATGAAAACGTGTGATAAATAATATGAAATAATATGAAAAGTAGTTTGATTTTTCATTTCGTCAGGGTTTCATTTTTACAAAAGGAAAAGAAGAAAATAACTTGCACAATAAAACAAGCCAATAAAGCAATAAGAACACACTCATACATACGACTACATACATATCAATTCTGAAAAATTATTTATTTTCTGCTGATTTTATTCACTTCACTTGAAGTTTGATAGTGTAAAACCGAAATGTAAAGTTACGTCATGCTATTTGATAATCTTGAAAAATGTTATTTGTTTTCCCTCCCGTGAAATGGAGTTAAATGATTATTGGTAAAAAATATATGAGTAAACCATTTTATATTGTTGGGACCTTTGTAAGCAATCATAAAAGCCTGATCAAGTTCCCTTCCAAATATTTCGACAGTTTGTAAGTTCTTGTTTGGTATAATAACTATGACTATAGTTTCGTACGCAGATATTACATATATATTTCTTAAAGGATCTCATAAATGGCGGGAGTGAAAGAACCATGGGTTTCCAAACACAAACATATTGTCTCTTGCCTATAAATGGTGAAGCTTTTACTTGATATTGACAGGCAGACATCTAAAACCAATTATACAATTCAAGGTGCTGAATATTCGCTTGTCATCATTAGGATGCCATTTCAGAGCAACCTGCTGAATTAAGAATATTTCTCATTCTCCCAATATGGGAAAGAATTATTTTAGGGTTAGACATTTCACATTCTTTCAACTGCGTTTACTGTTTTATTTACACAAATAAGGGTTTTGTTTTTGTCTTTGTTTACATATTACCTTTTGTGTAAAAAGTTAATAAAAAATTTATAATTTCAATACATGGACATTAAAAATTTGCAAGCAACCAATTTTGTTCTATAATGGTAACATGTGAAACTTGTTCACCATTTTCATGGTAATATTTTCCTTTCGAAAATGAAAATTCCATTAGTACATATTGTGTGGCTGGCACCTGAATAAACCAAAGAAGTCTCTCCCCCTTCCAAGAAAGGGACATAAAATATGCATACCGCGTATACTTGGATGGCTAAAATATTTTATAAAAATGTTGTTCATAATGTTTTAAATCAAATATCTTACACGCACAATTTATACTTAAAATGTATGGGTAAAAAATTTCTCCCCCTAAAATGAAGTTCAGATGTAAGTAAGTTCTTAGAAGCTTGTTATGTATATTGTCATTTAATTGTTTGTAGTGCATAACTGAAATATTCTTTATATACTCGAGTATATAATTCAGATAATATTTGTCACAATTTGTTCACGATAATTTATAACGCAGTAAATTATCTGTGCTGATATCTCTTGAACTCCTGAAAGTGCGCCACCAATTAGTTGCAGTTGTTTTTCCATTCCAAAATATGTTTAAAAACCTGGCAACAATTTCCGTGTTAAATCTTTTGTAACCGTTGTTTTCAAAATAGGAGCAACATCTAAATTCTACTTTTTAACTGATTTTACTATTACTTTAACATTTCTGATAAAAGCTTTTCAGCGTCAAAAGCTTTAGATATTTTGATGGGAGACTCCTTAGCGACTTTTGGAACAGTACAATTTTTATTCTCTAGATCAAATAAACTTTTAATGTAAAAAATTTTTATGCGCTTTCAGCCTTCTTATATTCCATTTATTTCTTCCCCTTCTACAAATTTTTTCCCTCTAGGATGTAAATATTTTATAATTAAATGTTTACTTTTACTTTTCGTAATAAAACTTGATCTCGTTTTATTATTTCTATTAACAATCAAACCATTTACTATATAACTTGATTAAACTAATAACACTGGTCAACAAATTTGTTAATTTTTTTTGTCACATGAAAATTTATATCAAATTTTGAATATAATAGGGCCACCAAACAATAATATATCAATGAAAAAAATGTGCACATCATGTTTTCTTGTGACATCAAAACATATATTTTCGTAAAAAGTACAAAATTCAGCCACACTTACAGAATTATTTCCTAATATCTAATAGATACTTATGATTTTCTTGAATATTTGGCTTCCGGTAGGTCCCTTTTAAGTCTCCAACAATAGTCTGTTAACATTCCTGGACTCCATTTCCCTTGATAACGCTTCTCCGTTAAGGAAATGTCTTGATGGAACCTCTCACCTTGTTCGTCACTCACAGCACCCAAATTTGCCGGAAAGAAATCCAGATGAGAGTCCAGCATATGTATTTTCAAGGACATATTACACTCCAAAGCTTTAAATGATATCATAAGTTCATTTATTAAATCTTCGTAATTTTCCGCTTTATGATTACCTAGAAAATTTTGAACAACATTCACAAAACATTTCCAGGCGAGTTTTTCCTGATCATTCTGTTTTTCTTCAAAGCTGTTATACTTCATCAATTGTGTCAATAAGTGCGGTTCTTTTGAAGTTGACGGTTCATAACTTGGGTCACTATCTTCAGATACCTTATTATGCTGACTGAGAAAAAATTCCGGCCTATAATTCTCACTTTTTGATCGATTTGGAGGCATCAGCACAGGCAGTTCGGCACTATGTATGATGGGTCTCTTGACCGAAGACAAGTTTGGATACTGGATAGTGTGTTTGGATTTGGTAGTAATACCTTTTGTTTGAGTCAAACAAAAATAACAATCACTTACATGATCCTTTGGTTCCTTCCAAATCATTGGTATAGCAAATGACAAATGTCTAGGTTCTTGTTTAGCCCAACCTAAAAGTAGCCTCACACACGTTACACAACATTTATGTGGAACCCAGGATTTGTCTTTATTCATCACAGGAAAACCAAAATAGTCTAAATAGCACTGTTAGTTAGTGATGTGAAATTTCGACGCTGAGATGTAAAAGCTAATTTTCCATACACATAACAAAAATTGTCCGGGTTGTTCAAATACTTTCGTGGCATATTTACGATCTAACTAATGCAAATAAAATGTAATTTAGCAAACATAATAGTTACACATACTACGTTTATACGCACGTCTTATTTGCAAATAAAAAAGAAGAATGTTGCCGTATAACTTTTTTATTGTAACTTATTAACTCACTTAAACAAGTCGTGAATAACGACACTATTTGCAAATAAAAAGTAAGACGTTGCCACTTCATGAACGTTTTTTGTGTTTTACTTACCAAACAATCATATTTTCGTCACATGGCATCACTAATAATAACACACGTTCTGTATGCAATGTCCCGTATAAACAGTGAATTTGTTATTTGCAAATAGTTCTATTTGCAAATAAGCCGTGCGTATAAACGTAGTAACAGTCGACTAAATGCAGTTATGTAAACAAAGAAACGTATATGAGGTCAGAAATGAATATGTAGCTGTCACAACAAAACTGGATGTGATAGAAACAATACTGTTATATATTTTTAATGAGGGTACACCAACATAAATAAAAATCATAACAAAGTTAATGTGACAAAAACAGTGTTGATCAGTGTAATGGAAAATAATTTAACATCAATTAAAAAGCATGAAGAGTTTTATGGAATTGAGGATTGATGGTCAAAACTGTGTGTATGATTTTTAGGTCTTTAGCATTAACGCTTACGCGGTGCAAGGTTCTCTTTTGTCATGTCTGCACACGCACAATATTGAGGCCAGAGTGTGCAAATGCACAGGATGTGTAAATTACACAAAATAATTCGCACTGTTTTTACCTCCCTCATAACTTTGCTTCCTTTACCCATAAAATAATGAAACTGGTTACAGGAGATACTCTACAGATGAAGCTTCAAAGGTTTACCATGAAAGCTTACCGAAAAATTAAGGTGTGGTTTGGCCCAGGATGGCCCTTTGCACTGCGACCATTGTTGATCTATTGTGCTTCCTCTGTCCCTAGCAGTTTAATACGTTCGCAAATAGGATCAGCTCCTTCAGTGGGAGCATTAGCAAATCCTCTTCACTCGGCGCATATGCATGTAGAGTCCTGTGTCTTCTGTGGCACAATGCACCACAATTTGCTATCAAGTGTTCCATCGACTCCTCATCTTCACCGCAAAATCTGCAGATGTCCGTGTCAGATAAGCCCATTCTGTATAGGTGGGCTTTGTAAGTGTAATGGCCTGTGAGCGCCCCTACCAGCGTCCGTAGGCTTTTCCTGTCCAGTTTTAGAGCCAGATCCGCCCTCCCAGCGTCAAAGCGTAGGAATTTCTTAGAGTGACATAATTCATTGATGTCATTCCAATGTTGTGCAATCCTGGACGATGTCCATTTCGAAATCTCCCCTTTAAAGAGACTTTTGTTAAACCCAAAAGAAGGGTGGGTTCAATGAAGTTCCGCTCAGCCCCTCTTCAGGCACAGATGTCCCCCATCTCATTCCCGGCATGCCCCTGATGCCCTGGTACCCATATCAGAGTAATCTGATTATGAGTCGCCAGGTCATTGAGCCTTTTGTGACATTCCAGTAATAATCTGGACATGTACGTACAGCCTCTCAGGGCCTTAAGAACCGATTGGCTGTCCGGGAATATCTTAACCCGTATTCCCCTGTGTCCTCTCTCGGATAGGTTCCCCACAGTTTCCAGTATCGCGTAAAGTTCCGCCTGGAAAATTGTCGTATCCCTGCTCAATGTTATAGACCTGTGTGCTCTAGGCCCCACTATTCCCGCCCCAACTCCTTGGAGCGTTTTTGAGCCGTTCGTGTACCACATTTGCGATCCATCTCTTAGCCATTCTGGGTTTGCGCACCATTCTTCCCTTGTGGGGAAGAGGACCCTGTATTTCCTGTCGAAACAGTATACCGGGTCCATATGGTCGCCTGCCTGAGACATATCAAGTATGTCCCCGATTCCCCTGAGAATAGCCAAATGATCAGTAAGGTTGCCCGCCCTAAGGTTCTCTTTCGCGTAGATAGAGATTGCCCTTATAGCTGCCTCCTCCTGTATAGCCAAATTGAGCGGTGCAAGGTTCAGAAGAGCTTCCATACCCAACGTTGGGGTTGATTTCATGGCCCCTGTGACGCATAGTCATGCAAGTCTTTGTAACCTGCACAGTCTCGATATAGTTGTCCATTGCTCAGTCTTCCTCCACCATACCAGAGCCCCCCAGAATGTCATTTTGGGGCTCAGACCCCAGGATCTACCAAGTAGTTGCCTCGCTGTCCAAAGGCTCCTCGTACCCTTTCCCAGTACTGACTCGAGGTGCGGTTCGCAGGTGAGTTTCATATCCAAGACGAGACCAAGATATTTTACCCTCTCCCTGGGAATTATCTCGATGCCACCCATCCAGAGACTGGGTAAATTAGTCAACCTTTTCCTGGTAAATGGTACAATGATCGTTTTCGCTGGGTTAACAGATAGCCCTTCCGAAGTGCACCATTCATATATCTTGTCTAGGGCGTCTTGCATTTGGTCCGCAATCGTCCCTGTATGGTTCCCACTGATTATTACGGAGATATCGTCCACATAGCCGATGACTTTGTGCCCCCTCCGGTTAAGTAGCCCGATCAGGTCATCCACTAATACAGGTCATAGAAGGGGAGATAATAGCCCGACCTGTGGGCATTCCTCAACCACGGTGACTGTGAGATCCGTGGATCCAAGTGAGGCCCTAATCGACCTTTGGTTCAGCATGCAGCTGACCCATCGTACTATCACAGGATCAGCTCCTCTAGTAGAGAGTGCTGTTTCCATTGCGAGGAAGTTCGCATTGTCGATGGCACCCTCAATGTCCATAAATGCACTCACGGCTATTTCCTTCGATTTCATGGCCTTTTCAATATCCCGAACTATATATTGTGCAGTTCCATGGTAGTTGATTTGCCCTTCTGGTAGGCAAATTGGAGCCTATTCAGAAGTTTCATGGAAAGTACCTCCATCCTGAGGTATTGGTTCAATAGTTTCTCAATCGTCTTCAAGGTAAAAGATGATAGATTAATTGGTCTGTAGGACTTGGGAGATTCGGGGGGTCTGTTTCCACCCTTGGGTATGAATATGACCTCTACCGCTCTCCAAGTCCTTGGGGCATATCATATTGTTAAACTTGATCGAAATATGTTAAACATCTCCTGATAGAGGATGGTACCGCCCCGGTGATTTGTAAGGTCTGAAAGAATTTACAGCCAATTTTATCCTCTCAAAGGTCACTATTTTCCTGATGGCATACAGGTAGAAAAAGCAAAGTTTTTCTGGGAGCACTAGGGCTTAACTTATTTGTATGGAATATACTTATATAAATATTTACCATTACGAACATTCAATTAAAATTAAAAAACTACGACATTTACACATCTTTTGAAGGGTTCGTCAGTTCCATATTGATAAGCTTCTGAAACAGCAGTTATTTATATTGAGGTATAATTTGCATGGTATACGAGTAGAGATACCAATAGATATGTATTTGTACATACCTAAAACTTAATTTTTTTATTGCTTACAGGGGGTTACTCTCTATTGCGATGCGTATGCGATGCGTAAGAAAAATGGTACATAATCGGATAATTGGTACCCTTTATTGAGTTTACGCGCATCTGATTTTTTCACTTTCGCAAATCTGGCATCAATGCACTCTGTAATTGTCAAAATCGTTCGTTAAAACCAAATATCTTGCGTTAACAAAATATCAAACGCATATAACTAGCTTACGCATCGTAATAGAGAGTAACCCCCCCAGATATTTTGAAGACTTACCAACTTAGTGATAAGTTCCTCTTTAGCAGGTTACGCTTCCTTCTTATTTTCACTGGGACAAGTTCGTTGGAGCTATTGACAAAAATCAATCACGTATAAACTGTTGAGCGGACTTGAATGAATATTTTATGTCCCCACAAAAGACATGATTTAACCAATTTTGGTATATAATACCATAATTCTATTGGGGCTTATGATTTTTATTGCGGCGGCATTTGTTATCAATTATTTTTCTATATGTATGTGAGCTCATAGAAAAGCATCTTAAACTATTCATTGGTGTGGAATCATGCTCTTATGCATTAAAGATGCTCCAGACAGGTGAGGGTCACTTAGAACACAATTCAGTTGGCATCTCCATAACTATCACTTGCCCAACTTTATGTCTGCTCCCCAGTAGTATCAACAGCTTTCAAGAGAATAGTATTGATTTGAAATATATCCACAAGAAGTATTCAACATTTCAGACATGCTTCATTACTGGACGCGGATGAAGTCAAGGGTATATGCCAGTTATGTACTACAATTTTCAGATATGTCTTCATTTTGCAATTCTCGTAATGTCCACGAAAGTTTCTATACAAGCATACGAAGTGAATGCTTTTTCAGGAGAATGATTGAAGTCTACTAATGAGTTGGTATTAAGCTTCAACGAAATGGAGGCATATAGAGAGAAAATTAAATTTATTTTAATAATAAAAAATTATTTATCGTTTGTTATGGTTTTAGCTGCCTACATGGTCGACATTTAATAGATCGCTAAACCAAATCGTTAGTGATCCTTAAGTCGTTTGAAAACATTCAACCTCACATGTGTATATCAAAAACAAAAAAAATTCAATATAAGAATTCTCAATGAATATGAATATTACAAAATTCATTAGTAGACTTGGGAGGCTTTTATGCAAACAACGCAAAAAAGAATTAAACTCAACAAAAGTCAAAGCCGTATATATATATATATATATATATATATATATATATATATATATATATATATATATATATATATATATATATATATACATATATATATATATATATATATATATATATATATATATATATATATATATATATATATATATATACTCTTGGCATCACAGTAGATATCTCATGAGGTAAATAAAGGGACAGACATAACAATTATAATGATCTTGTGTGTTACTTCTAAAGTTTTGTTTAACGAATATTTCAAGTATTTAACAGTTGGTAAATGAAATCAGGAAAACTAAATGTTTTCAAAAATAATTTAATGCAGAGAAGAATAAGTTCGTTATACACGTATGAAAGTTTGACTGCATTTTATTACCTTTTAATGAAAAGACAAGCATTAGATGCCATGATCTACAAACTTTATTTTTAATAAACAAATTTGCTGAGGTACTCTTTTAGATTTTTGCAAACAATCATAGTTTTGTCGACATTTTCCATTATTTTTGAAATTTTAAATAAAAATAATTTCTGTAGTTACAGGCAAGTTAAAAAAGATTCAACATTTGAAGTGAAGCTGCAGAGAAGCGTTGAAACATTTGAACGTTATATTTCATCTCTGGGCCGGAGGAGTTGTAACCAATTTAACGTACGTTAACGCTCACTTGTACATTTGTTTTTGCCAGTTATTAAATGGTTGTTCGTCTTCATTTTCATGTGGGTGTAACATTAATGGGGAAAATACACTATGAACACGATGTTTTCATTTCAGTTTTATTGTTTCTTATAAATTGTTTGTTTATCTCAAGTGGTGTTTTTGAAGTGTTTTTGTTCTACGAAAACCACACACAGTTTTTTACTGGATAATATGCGCAAACAAGTTTCTACTTTCATTGCTGAGTTGAATTTAAGTGGAATTAAAAAAACTAAAATACATGTAAACTGTCATTTCGGCAATTTATTTTTAGCTAAAACATCAACGTTGGCATCTATGTAAGTATGTGTATGATAAGTCCATGATTAACGATATAAATCTGATTTTATTCGTATAAAACGTTTGTTCTTAGAAGCTTTCAAAATTTTGGAATCACGAAAATTATAATGGACTTTAGTGTACACTGCCTGCCGACTCAGAAACTTTTGAAAACCGAAATATTTTACTGTGTTTTCTAAAATTTAAACCAAAAACATCTTGCCTCGCACCACACCCAGTGTCTCTTTTCGTGGCATAAATCATTTCAAAACAAAATCATTGATTATATTCAAATGTAAATGAAATATAAACTTACGAACTGTAAAATTTTATCTCACTATTTGTGTGGTGGTTTGCGGCTCCATGAAATAAGTCCCCAAAAAATTTACAGAATGCAACAACAAAATTTTTAGAGAACTTTTTTTGGACTCATTTCACTTTGGTGTTGGGGACTTATTTCATATGAAATAACCCCCCAAAAATCTGTAATGACATAAATTCATAAAAAATTTTGTACTTATTTCATTTTTATATAATATTTATCATTATTTTTATATAGTTGGCTATACAAATATACCTTATTTAATTAACCACTAGGTTTCGAAATATTTTAGAAAGGCTAAAAAACAATTCTCGATATCCCTTACCAAATTCTTGATCTTATATCGAGGAATGCAGTTCTTGTTAATTCCGGTAGAAGCAAAATAAGAGCCATAATTTTGTGGTAAAGCATAGATGAGGGCTTTGAGCATCTTACATATTGAAGCAGCGATTTTCTTTTGCACATATTCCGCCTGATGGAATAACAGAAATGAAACCTAAAATCACATGACAAAAATTTTTACTAATTTGTGACTATATATTTGCATATGTATATGTGGATAAAAAATAAATTATTATTGTATATCTTTTTATTTTTTGAAAAAATTTTTAAGTGTTTTTGTAAAAGGCAAAAAATAATAAATTCGTGGAAATTTCAAATGGGCTGCAAAAATACAATTGACTTTTTGCGGCAAACAGTTGATGAATCTCCGCAAGTTTTTATTTAAGTTGTACAATTATTGTTAATAAAGTGATCTAATTTGTTATATTATTTCGAATACCTATTGAGGTTTTATTTCATTAAAAAAATGGGCATATATTTCATGTGAAATAAGTCTTCGTAAATTGGGTTGTTCTTTCATTTCTATTGGGGGCGTTATTTCATTTCGTTGTGGGTTTATTTTATATTCAAAATTGATTAATTAATTATTATTATTATATTTATTGATTCATTTTTATTTTGGGGACTTATTTTATTGTGGTTTGCTGTTGTAATTAAAATGAGTTTAAACATTTCGTGATTGGTTAAGAAATATTGATTCATTAATGCTAATATGAATGAATTTTTCAAACTAGTGATCCGATTGAGAAATAATACAAAAATAAATACTCTAGTTTAGGTCCCTGATGATACTTCTTTCTGCTGTTGAATTTATAATTTATTTTTCTATAAAATTTTTACAAAAAATATTTTTGTATAAATGGCAAATTCGAAAATAATACAGAGTACCTTCGGAAATGTTGTAAATTTGTACGAATTTGCGGTAGTGATGAATCTTTTCTTTGCTGTTTCGTGATCAGCTGTTGCGCCCATGTTACAGAATTTCTAATACTGCTTAACATTTTTCAGAAATAGCTTTTTTATCTAATGGGAACTACAACAGCAATAATAAATTTAGTTGAAAGTCTTCAAGATAAAAGTGAGAATTTTGAATTGTACTGAAAATCGAGAAAAAAGATTATTCGTTCATACTGTCAATTAAAATTGAAATCTCAAATGCTAAAAACAATTTAACAACAATTTCCAGCAAAAAGTATTTTGTTATTTGTTGCACTTACCTTCCATTTCTCACAAAACAGCAAACTTTTTTATATAATTTTGTTTAAACTAATTTCTTTGTGCTTTATTTTCGCCACAACAAATGAAGAATGTCACATCGCAGTCTGTTGCAACAGAAGAGAATGTTTTGTTCTACTTCCAAGAAATTGCGATATTTTTGCGGCGATTGACGTTGAAATCTGAAATTGAATTTTTGGACTGATTTCCAAAAGAAACAACTCTCGTCAAAATTAAGTTCTTTTAAATTATAAAATGATATACATATATTCTCCAGTATAAGCAAGAATATTATTATAATTCAAATCTGTAAAACTATGAATTAAAAATTTATCTAGTACACTACCTACTAGTCTACGAAGGTCAGTATTCGTTTTTAATTTGAGAAGTCCCAGCATAAAATGCTCGTTACTCAGACGTAAGAGTATACGTTACGAAAGAAAGCAGAATTATCTTTACGTAAACGTAAATGTTAGGAGGAAATAAAATCATCAAAATTATTCATCGGAATCGTCATAAAATATATTAAAATTTTTAAACAAAATATGAATTTTTATTTGAGTAAAACATATCAAACAGCATTTATTTATTTATGTTAATAAATAAAATTAAGTTAAAAACTAGATAAAACAACACATAGAAAAAGACTTTAGAAGAAGCATATGTAGCCTGCAAGACTTTGTTAAATTGATAAGAAAATAAAAAATCATTAACAATAAAAGAACAAAGAATAAAAGAATGGATACTTTAATAAAATTAAACTTTGGAAAGCTTAAGTTATCTTAAACTTAAAATCGTCCTCTATATATGTACGTACACACGTGTACACGTATGCGGATTGAGTTTTTAACTGAATTATTTAATGTTCAGGTTGAAACATTTCCCATAGCGTAGTGTAAAATAATTTAATTTGTAAGATGGTGTTTCTGAACAGAATTTCTTAAAAGAAATGTTTCAGTTTTGTTTTGCTTAAATTGATTTGACCAAATACTCTTTCTACATATGTAAATAATATGGAAAACCAATTTTTTTATATATTTTCTTGATAGACTTTTGCAAAGAAATGTTCGTTGACTAAAGTGTTTGGTCACACAGTTCTTCTGTTCTTCTGATAAAATATATTGACATAAATTTAAAAATATATTTCCGCGGTCTGAATTTCTATCAAAATTACCATCAAATAAATAAAAATTTCAGTATTTCGTAAAACAATTTTAAACTATACTCACAACTTACTACGTTAGATTAGGTTAGGTTGATTGGAGGGGTGTGATAGCCCATGTCATACGACATACACTTAAGCCAGTGAAGGCTCGTTGTGCGCTCCCTTGGAATTAACCATAACATATTGACCCAAAAGTTTACAGAAACTCCGTGTCACTCAAAAAGTTCCTTAATTTCCTCCAGCATATTCCCCGTAATCAGGTTATGTCCGGTAAGGTTTCACCCCCAAGATATCGTGACCTTATTTGTGAGAAGGTGGGGCATTGGCACAAGTAGTGTTCCAATGTTTCGCTCTCCTCCCCACATGCTCTACATTCATTTCCTCCTGCTATTCCCATGCGTTTAAGATTTGCCAGTAGTTGAGAGTGCCCTGTGACAACTTCCATTATTCTACTTAGTTCGAGCTTGCTAAGTTTTAGCAGCTCCCTCGTTCTTCTCTCGTCTGGATCTCCCCATAGAACACAACTTACTAACTTTTTCAATAATATTTTCAATTCACCGCACAAGTTTTATATTCCCGTGGTTTTGCCTTAAACCATTTCTATATATTAGATGTATATAGTTCCAATATATTGTATATAATTCTACGTATATCTGCAAAAATTATTGTTGTCAATCTTCTTAATTTCAAAGTTGCTTTAGAGATATTAAATAATAGAAATTTCCACTTTTGATTTCCAAAAATGCTCAAATTCACGGCAAAAGTAGTAAAATCGTCAAAATGCAGTATTATTAGGTATTGCTTCGTAAACGCCAAAGAAAGTTCTTGTCACCCTTTAAAAAGGGTCAAGAAGGACCCAGTAAGAGCGTTAAAATGTTCCACAAATTTGTTCCCAATGCTGTTCTACATAAAAATGCTTAAGACATTTTTTATCCCAAAAGTATCACCTACAAGATATCCATTTCGAGTCATTTACCACGTTTATACGCACGTCTTATTTGCAAATAGAACTATTTGCAAATAACTAATTCACTGTTTATACGGGAAATTGCATACAGAACTTATGTTATTATTAGTGATGCCATGTGACGAAAATATGATTGTTTGGTAAGCAAAACGCAAAAAACGTTCATGAAGTGGCAACGTCTTACTTTTTATTTGCAAATAGTGTCGTTATTCACGACTTGTTTAAGTGAGTTAATAAGTTACAATAAAAAAGTTATACGGCAACATTCTTCTTTTTTATTTGCAAATAAGACGTGCGTATAAACGTAGTAATTATAAATATGTGCAAAAGGGGAGAACTTAATCCCCTTAAAGTAAACCTCAGTTGTAAACTTTTAAAATTATGATACACGTTAGTGTTTTTTGTGTGCTTTTTACCAGAATCAGTCGTTAGAATCTTGTTATTTTCAAAAATAACAGTGTTATTAGAGCTGTCTTTGAGTAAAAAATATAAAAATTCCGTGATACAGAATATGGAAGTTGACATTTCATAGAGTGTGACTACATAAAAAATTTAGTGCTCTTTTTTAGATCCGGATATCTAGGACTCAAAACTATAACTATAAAATTTCGAAGAAACGCAACTCTTATTCCAAATTCAGTCCGAAAGGTGTAAAAAAGTTGAACCAAAACAACTTTTTGTATTTTCCATGTTACTTAAAGGTGACGCTAGATTTTTTGACAATTTTAACAACTTGCATTTGATTTTTCTCATGCAATTCCCAAGACTTTTGTTATATTGTGAAACCGCCTGAAGCAAACAATTTAAAGAAAATATCTGACGGCTTCATTCGACTTTTTAATTTAATTTTCTTTTTATTTGATAGTGTTGATGGGACTGATTAAAGTTTAATGATGAAAGGCGAATGTACGCAACAGGCATCCGCCACTGGTGCTGTTATCGGCTGAGTTTACTTGCAAAAATATTCATGTAGAAACTATTGTGTTACAATCATGGGCGTAGCTAGGTATGGCCCTAGAGAGCCGTGGCACCCACCTAATTCTATAATAATTTTTTTTCATGCATACAATATAAAATTATTAAACAATGCACAGGGTATTGTGGACGGATTGCTTTTTTCTATTCAAAAAAACACAGCCAATTTAGGAATAGATATGTCTGTTTCAAGGATAGTCTCTCGTCAAACGCACAGTTAAATCCCCATTTTGATCACCTGCTGAATACTGGAAGCGATCTATATACATTCCTTATATAGATTCTTTAATTTCATCACTGGACAGAAGATTTAATGAAGAGCATAGGCCAGCGTTTGCAATTCATTGTTTGCACCCGTCAAACATGCTTTCTTTGAAGCTGGAAGAGCTTAAAGATGCCACAAAAACGTTTGAGTATTTTTATGAGTTGGATGAAAGGGAAGGAGAAATTGAGCTTTGGTATAATTCTTGGCAACAAAAAAAAAAATGGGTAAAGACGAATTAGCCGACTTAGAGCTGGCGAGTATTTTGAAAAACGCTGGATTATTTTATCCAAATATAAGGAAGGCGTTATTAATTTCATTGTCACAGCCGTGCACTATTGCAACTGTTGATCGGTCAATTAGCACTTTAAGGCGAGTGAAAACATGGTTGCGCTCCACAATGGCTGAAGCTTATTATCAAAAAATAAGTATATTGTATATTGCAGGACTATGTATGCTAAGCGTCGACGGAAGACTGGTAACCGAGAAGAAGGACGAATTTTTGGAAAAAATTCTAGCAACATTTTCAGAAGATCCACGCAGATTACTCCTCAAATAGATCGAAATTGTAATAATCATAAAGAATCATAATCATAAAAAAATCATTATTTTCGTGGCACCACCCTATTTCATATTCTGGCTACGCCCTTGATTACAATTAATTAATATTTATCAACTTTGTCATTCGAGATATTCTCCAAAATAACCATTTTAATATTCTATTGTTTATTGTTGGCTTAGCTAGGTATATGCCTGCATTTCATTGGCGCTAACCAAATCATCAGTACCCTTTAGCCAAATCATGATTGAAAGCATTCAAAGCTCGTATACTTATGCAAAAGACTACAAATATATAAATAAATACTTTCATTATCACCCAAAGTGCGATTAATTGTATAAAGGCGTAAAAAGAAAAAACAAAAAGACGAAAGTCAATTATAATTGTTTGTTGTGTTGTGATTGTACAAAAGCTTTCTAAAGCTATTTATACTTTTGTGTTTTTGTTGATTACAAATAGAAAAATATGATTGGAATTCTCATATATATTTGTAATTTGATATTATTCCTGGATTAAATATAAGAAATCAAATTTACTCTTAATATTTTCCACCCTTAAAGACACCGCTTGTATGAACGACAAGATGTACATTGGCCTTCCACAATGAGATTCTTATTTTGCAGTTTTAGTTTTTCTCATATAAAAATCTCACTGTGCTTAAAGTGCGAATAAGAAACGAGAATGGCAGAGATAATTGCAGTACACGCAACTCCGTACTACTTTCTATTCGCCTCTTCTAATGCAACAAAAATAATATATATAATATTATTCTCAGAAGCATTTTATTGAAAGCCATATTATTTTTAAGTATAATTCGAAAGCGCACACAGAAAATAATAATAATAAATGAACATAAACCACTCTATATAAAAAATAAAACTAGAGCATTAACTCGAAAAATGTACTCGAAAATCGCCGAAAGCACTGAAAACAATGTTAAGAGCACTGAGCTGGAAATACTGAAATTACAAGAAAATGTCTAAAATGAATGTGAAGCTAAATTCAGGCGTAATTTTACGTATAATACAACAAAACAAGTTTCTTATAACGGACAAATCTGTGCCCCTTATACTCTCCTCACTCTCTGCTAAAACACAAGAATTGCGAAAGTTTAAGTGATCAACTATTTTGTTCATGTATAATTTTAAATTGTGAAGTTAATAATTGATCAAAATGCCTTTGAAAGTCCAAGTTTTGAGTTTGAAAGACTAAGGAGATGGTGGCGAAATTTTAGGAAACGGTCCAATTAAAAACGAATTGCAAACCGGAAAAACAATAAAGTGATAAAAATACGTTTTGTGGCCCAGGTCGTAATTGATGTAAAGATTTTATACTTACATATGGCCGAGGAGGCATTAACCCTGGCACACAACTGGGCTGAACCTAGAGGGTTGAACGTTAACCCGGAAAAAACTGAAATTGGCCTATTTACAAGAACGACGAGGATAGCTCTGTCTGCTGTCTTGGTATAAGTGGGGCCTTCGGAACAACATCAACAGGGGCGATGGAAACAATATTATCCATCCAGCCAATCGAAATTCATATAAAATACGAAGCGGCTCCTACAGCAAAACGACTAAAGGTGATGATGGGTGAGTGGATCGATCAAACACGAAGCGTATCATCAACTAATCTTTACGGCCATAGGAGAGTCCATACCGGAAAATGTCGAAAATGACCGCATACCGGAGACTAGACTAGAGGCCAACTGCGGAACATTGATCCCCGACATCCATTCCTGGTTGACCAATCCTTGGAACCAGATCCCCATGGGGCTTCATTGTTACACGGATGGATCAAGGTCGAGAGGGAAAACGGGACTTGGTGTTTATATAGAAAACACCACGGAACTGTTTTTCCGCCTGCCGGACTATTGCACAGTTTTGCAGTCGGAAGTTCGGGCGATAACGGAGTGTATCAGGGAACTCAATGTAATGGGAAGGTCAGGACTTGTAAATATATTCACAGATAGTCAGATGGCCATCAGAGCAATCTCAGCAGAATGCACAAATCACGTACAGTTTTGGATTGCAAAAACGCTATTAACAGTTACTCTACATATGGTGAACTGCGTATCATATGGGTGCCAGGGCACGCGGGGATAACTGGAAATGAGAGGGCAAACTCACTTGCTGTTAGGGCAATAGAGTTAGGTAATATAAGATTAGAATGCGCGAAACCTTTCGATGCAGTTAAATCCGAGCTAAAGACTTGGACACATAGAGCCCATTTAACTCTCTGGAATAACGGAACCATGGGAATCATGGGATACAAAAATTCTATGGGGAGATCCAGACGAGGGAGCTGCTAAGACTTAGCAAGCCCGAACTAAGTAGAATAATGGGAGTTGTCACAGGGCACTCTCAACTACGGGCACATCTTAAACGCATAGGAATAGCGGAAGGAGATGAATGTAGAGCATGTGGGGATCAGAGCGAAACATTGGAGCACTATTTGTGCCAATGCCCCGCCTTCTCACAAATAAGGTCACGATATCTTAGGGGTGACACTTTACCGGAAATAACCCGATTGCGGGGAATATGCTGGAGGAAATTAAGGAACTTTGTGAGTGACACGGAGTTTCTCTAGACTTTTGCGTCAATATGTTATGGTTAAACCCAAGGGAGCGCACAACAAGCCTTCACTGGCTTAAGTGTATGTCGTATGACATGGGCTATCACACCCCTAACCTAACCTACTTATATGTAATACATTTTATATTTAAGGATCGAATCAGCTTAATTGTAATTATAATAATATATTAAAAAATTATACCTTATTGTAAAAAGCAATCCCTTCTTCCGGAAAAATCTGGTTTATATACAAATTATTATAAGAGTTGAGGCTTTCTAATTTAGGGGTAATGAATTCCAAAATATACTTAAACGTTTCTGGAGTCATCCTCAGGTATTCGAAAAATTGTTCTTTTACTTTTTTATATAGTTGGTGAAACTCGCCATAATTTCTGTATTTATTAAAAGCACTGCATATTGTCTATTCTCAATGTTTGACAATAACCACCACCTAACAACTGCGCTCTCGTTATCGCTGTCAGAACATTTTGCCTTCTATAGTGTTAATGAAACTTTATGTCTTTACGAAATTACCTGACTAACAAATAAGTAACAGATTACTACGTTATCCGCACATGACCTCGAGCAGAACCGGATAGTCAGCTTGTTAGACACCTCGACCTGCTCACCATTTCATCCTTAGAAGTCAATATCTGAAGGTAAACAGTCGCTGTTTGGCTTTAAATATTAACAGTCGAAAACAGTCGCCTTTAAATACTACTAGCGGCCTAAAGGTATACAAATTTAATTTTTAAACATTTTACAAGTTGAATTCTGTGGTGATACTTTTGAATAATTTGGTTTAAAAAAATCAATTAAAAAATCGTAAGTTTAGGAAAAATTACTTAGTCCGCGAATTAATGAAAAATAACGTTTTCAACAATAATTTTATTTTCTTAAGGTGTATTTGAATATCCCAAAGTCATTAGCTGTTTTTTAATGGTGTTTTTCATCGTTGAGCAGAATATTTTTAAACACGCCATAAGCTAGAAAGAAATTGTGTTACATTCGAGTATAAAATACTTCCAAACCTTATCAAAACTTATCGTGAAATTTTCATTTCATACACAATTTTATACCTGAAAATTCCTTAAATGTGACAAAAGTGCAAGTACCTGTTAGTCTCAGATCTTACGCTATTTTATGATTTATGACGTAGTATTTCCTATCCAGTATCCTCGTCTCATGTACTAGGAGGCGTATTTTTTAACTATCTCGCTGTCAGCTTTTGTGTAGATGTTGTTCATTTGTACTTATGCTAATCTTGCATTGTGTGCAGATCTGGTTTACCATAATGAAGAGTGGATGGAAACAATGCGGCACATCGTTAGCACCCAGAGAACGACTTCCATTTCGCAACAAATTAGTGTCTGCACCAGATTTTCAACATCTGTCTCCTGCCAGAATACATGAATGTATGAGTGTTCTTTTTAGGAAAAAAACGAACACAGATTCATATATAGATTTATGTAAATTTTTGTGTACTTACTCTTACATTTTATTTCTTAGATAATCTGTTCGTATTTGAAAAAAAGCAACGCGGGCGGTCTCAAATGTTCTCTAAAATTCGAATTATCTTATGATGATAACGTTATTGAGTTCCTAGAAATAGTGGTACATTAGCTCGATTCACAATACGGCGATAATTTGCCGTATTTTTGAAGAGCATTTTTTGTTTAATTGGTATTAGTTTTGAGCAAATTATGTCAAATTATACCCACTATATTGTAACTGTCAAGGTGAATTCATACCATATAAAATTACCAGTACAACAAATACAACTCTTTCTGTATTCAATATCAGAAATGGCAGGCTAAAATGAAAAAGCATAGGAAAATAATTAAAAGTAATCAAAACAAATGAACAAATTTTTACATTAAATAACAAAAAGTTTTAGAAAAAAATGATCAGCTGTAGGTATTTATTCTTGCAAAAAAAACCCCGTTCTTTCATATGTCTCTTAAATTAGCAGAGGGCCAAGTCTAGTGAATAAGGTGGCTGAGGCAAGATAATGGTATTCTTATTGGCCAAAAAATTGCGAAAGTCGTGAATTGTTTTCCACAACTCCGGACGTTTTTTCGTATTGCTTCTCGCAAGCGGCGCATAACTTCAAGATAATAGTGCTTATTAACCTTACGACCATGTGGCAAGAAGTCATGATGCGCCACACCACTACAATCGAAAAAAACAGTAAGCAAAATCTTGACATTTGATCGAACTTGCTGTGCTTTCTTTTAGTCTTGGCTTTTCCATTGGGACGATTGGACTTTGGTTTCGATGTTATAATCATATACACATGGCACGTCACCAGTTATGACCCTTTTAGGCAAATTGGGATCGACGTTAACATCAATAATTCCTGAGTGATTCCCATGTGACTGTTTTTTTTTTGTTGAAAATTCAGCAATTTTGTAACGCGCTCCGCTGCCAAACGCTTGATGCCCGAATTCGCAAAGAAAAATTCATTGCAAGAGCCAACCGGTATGCCGACATCCTCTGCAAATTCTCTAATAATAATTAGACGATTGTCAATAGCAATTTTCCACACTTTGAAGCACTTAATTCAATTTTTTCACAAAATTTTATGGAAATTCATTGATCTATATTTTTCCACAGCAGAAAATCGGCGAACAAGCGAAACACGTCTAACTGTTATGCCTCTCACAAACAACCTCAACTAAGAAAATATGTTCGAGACAAGTGCGCCAATATAAAAAAGAAAATCGCTAATCGAATTCACGTAGCGCGATTAATTTCGAAATTCACTTTTTCTATTGAACAGACCTCGTATGTTGAAATGTTATGTCCTTACCGCAAAAACAAAACGCGAATGACATAATTTTCAATGTTCACTTTTTCATCGAAATCGATAATTGTCCAAGTGAGCAATTTTCAACCAATGAGAAACTTAAAAGCAAAGTGAAATTTATAATAGTCCTGCAATTTAGTGGAAAGGCAGTTAATAAAAAATGCTCTTTCTGTAAAATTATGTTTTTTGTCATTTACGTTCCTTTAGCGGTTAATGATCGGTATGATTTCATTTTCAAAATTTTCATTTGAAATGTTTGCTAAAAAATTAAAGGTTTGCTATTGTGAAATAATTCCATTCTGTGATCTATTCGATTAAGTCTTCATATTACAGTTGAGTTTTGTATGCCAGAACTATTTACATTGTTCAGCACCGTTCATCATTTTCTGCTTTGACTCAATTAATCATTTAATTTATATTTATTATATTATGTCATCATTTAATTCAGTAATTTTTCCTAAATTCTAGTTCATGAATTTTCCTTATTTTCTCAACTGAACTATTTTTTCGTTGGAAGAAAAATGTCATCATGGGAGAACCTTTAAATTTTCTTTTATTAATTTTTTAAGATTTGAAAAACTTTTTTTTCAACTTACCCCATGATGGACTCGACCCAGCAACTTTCTCTTTAATGGTTCCACTGGTCCATTAATTAATTTCAGCAAAAGGCTGAGCATATACTACTTTTAAATGCAAAAATTGTTTTGCCAACATCGCGGCGATATCTCATTTCTAGGCAACTTGCTAACTTGGCACTATTTGTTGGACTTCTGATATGGAAAAAGGATGCCAAATTAGGTAATAATAATTTTCATGGAAAATGTCACGCCCACTGTCCAACTTCAGTTAGTTTCTTCAAAAACTACTGCCTCTCATAACCTTCAACTCAATTTTTGTTCTTTACAGATAAATCTTGTGTATTTCGCTTGTTCTATGTAAATATGTACATGTTGTCAACTTAACTAGAACCATGAATGTTCTCGATAATACTCGTAAAAAGTTATTTTACATATTTTAATGACAAATTAGTCGGGACAGTACCCCGAATGATTTCAAAAAATATTGTTGAAAGAAAATTTTATTTTTGTTTTTTTTTTTTCTTTATAAATTCATTCATTGTTAATAAAAGCTTTGTAAGGGCAACTATCCCAATATGTATTTATGTAATTAAAAATTTAAAAATATGCTTGAAAATAGTTTGAAAATATATAAAAATAAAACCAAGTAAATAAGTAATAATCTTTTATACAGAAAATAAATAAATAATTTCAAAACATATATCAATATGAGTTTGTATAATACCTCTGATTTTAAATGTGAAGATTTTACATGAAGTGACATTTCAAAACCACTAATGCATTTATCGACTCGTGCTACAAATATCCGTATAAAAAATTGTCATTCTCAGGGAACGACATTTGCATTGCTTCCAAAAAGCTAAAACACAGAAAAAACAAATTTTAAATTTAAGTACCGAAATTCCTTAAATTAGTAAATATTTTGTGCGAATTTCGTAAATTTGTTGTATTCTAAAAACTCTAAATAATAATTAACGGGGGCAATAGAAAGGTGTAACTGAGAATAAAATTGACTTTAGACAAAGTCTCTAATTTTTTAGGCGGTAATTTTTTCTTTATAAGAAATCAAATTGATTAAAAATAATAATTCATTCTATTTACAAGTCTGTGAAACTCAAATTGAAAATAATTTCTTTAAAGAAATATTAATTTCTTTAAATTTTTACGAAAATATTATTTTTTTATTCAATAAGTGATAAAATTTCTTTGAGTTTTAGAAAGTAAAAATCGTTACTACTAGCAAATTTGTACGCCTTCCAGATATAAAGTCTATTCCTAGTGGTAAATAGCAACTCTTAACTTATAAAATTATTTTCTTTGCCGAAAAACATAAGTTTAATTATTTTAACAAAATGAAGCTTACAAATCGGTGAATAGGAATTAAAAAAGATCATGGAAAGTCTGAGTATTTTCCTAAAGGCATGTTGCTTTGTAGTAATACATTGCAACTGATTTCTAAACGTTGTGCCTAAAATTTTTGCAATGTATTCTGTCCCATTGCCATACTGTTGTCATGGATTCGCAGAGATGCGATTGCAATGAAAGTTGCGTCAAACATATCGAGTAATTAACTGCGAAAAAACGAAACTGGCAAACACATAATTTTTGCACTATTGTGAATTTTAATTTGCTGTAAGTCTCTGATTCAAATTTTAAAGATTAAAACAATTAATTTCAATGATAATGAATTTTCGATTGTGGAAAAAAAATGAAAATAGAAAGTTTATTGGTTACGACATTTTGGTGGTAGGGGCGCGATATGCATAAGCTCGTCGATAGTGTTTTTTATTGTTTTGGTTTTATTTCTTTGATGTATTGTGTATAAATGTTCCGTCATCAGGGATGCCACGTATAAGGAAGAAATCTCAATATACCAACATAAATACTGATGAGGATTTGCATTGTAACATGTTTCCAACTGTCAAACTCTGGAAACGTTTGTTGTTTATGTAAATAATTAAAAATCTACTCATTTCTGTGTATCATTCGGATCCTCTTCCCTAATTAATTTTATACTTGGTAACGAGATTTATTTGCTGAATGTTTCTGGTGACAGTAGTTACATTGATTGATCTAACTTAATTGCGTACCTTAATGGATATTAAATGTGATACATGATATACTGCATCCCTAAACGCCATCAGGGATGCAATACATCCGTATGCAAAGTATTATGAAAGTAACTAAATGATGTATCGCCACTGTATTAATACTTTATTGATGCATTCTAAACGAACGCTTAGGAAGTTGGCCTCTATGTTAAAATCATTGGATATGGACCGTATCCGCGGTAATTCCAGATACTTAACTCAGCATTTTTATGACTATTTTGGAAGCTCGTTTCTTCTAATTTTGTGAACAAATGTTTCCAAAAATTAAAAAAAAAATGTTATCTAAATGTGTTACAAGAAACAATGTTGCATTAGTAGTACATTTCAGTTCTCGGGAATCGGGAAGTGTAAAATTGCAATATTTTCCGGGAATTTTTTCCCATAGGAACCCTATTGACAATTCTTGCCATCAGTTTCGCCAATCGTTTGTAGAATGATTTCTAATGGAAATTAAACGATAAAAGCCTGTGATAAATCATTATGGATAAGACAATCATCTACAAGTTACGAGTAGATAATGAGAAGTTAAAGACGGTTTCGCGCTTTCAATGATTTCATAGACAATGTGTATTATATTTTATATACATGCCACACTCGAGCTCCAGATAAAGAAATAAATGGCAAAACGTAATTGTCTTTCTTAAGAGTTTGCAGGTTGCCTACGTACATACTTACGTATGAGGCTGAGTGTGTTTTAGTCGTAAGTACTTATTCATGCGCAATTGTACGATTTGTGATCGATGTGCGTCATTATTATTTCTGTGTGAGATTTTTGCTCTTAACTCTTTAAGCACATATTTAGTATGTATGCGAGTATGTACGTGTTCATAGATTATAAACATCAATGTACAACACCTTGACACCTTATATTCGGACCAAATATACACAATTGGTTGCGGGGAGTTCATGCCGTATTCATCACAATGGGGTACGAATACATTTATGTTGCAATGTTTGTTAGGATTCGTATTTTACGTTTTATTTGGTTTGCGGCATTTTTCCTTGTATTCCATCGTAAGGTATGCGTTCATGTGTATAATTATGTATTGGATTTGAGCAAAATTTATTTTTGCTCAAATCCAAATGTACAGCATAAATCTCCCAGTAGTAGTAACAGTTTGACATACTTGGACTCTGGTTTTTTTCTTTAGATTTCTTCTTGATAAGATACTGAAGGCACGAATAAACAACTATTTATGTATTTGTGTACTTAAACATAAAATACATATATGTATTTATTTCAAATTATCGTGTTTAAGCTCAAAGAGTTCTATTGGCATTATGTTGAAAAAGTAATACTCATTGCAAAGGATAATACATAAAAAACTATTTGAAAACCATTCAATATATGTACGTCGAAAATAAAAGGAATTTCGTAAAATTTATTTTAATAATCTATACAATTATGTTCTTCGATTATGTTCTCTTGCTCGTAATGAAAGCTCCTGTTCTTTAAATTATTACACATCAATGATTTTATTTTTGATCCTTTATTTATCGATTTTAGCGTGATTGCACTGCTTCACACCCCAATAAGTTACAAGGAATAAAAAGCTTGTATACATAAAATCGTTGTTAAGCCATATGCCAAAAGCCTGTACGAGCTTTGAAGTGAATGGTTTTTGTAGTTTATTCTAATCTATTACGTGTTAACGAGTCAAAGGTAAGGTACGATTCAGATCCTGGGGAAATACTGTTCTTTATTGCTTAATTGTCATAATATCAAAACGAAATAAAACTCTGGCTGATTTATATTCAATTCTTCTACAATTAAAATATAATTGTATGTCTAGGTTCTGTTTGGATATTTACCATCTCTGAGTTCTTTTTGTAATTTTTTCGAAGCCGCTTTTTGCGCTTTATAACATATTGTTTCCGGCTTTTACCAGCACTTATTTTACGCTCTTTCCGATGTCATGGTCGATCCTCGTTATTACGGCTCATTAAAACAGGTCGAATTGAGTCCATGTGCATTTTGCTGTTACTGAGAGGCTAAAGAATCCATTATAAACTAATAGTATATCTTCCAGGAAGTCATAGATAATTGGATATTAACATAACCTGGTGGAATTAATTCGTCTGGCTTCTTATCATCTACACTATCCTCATTTGGCGAGATTCCTCCTATTAAATATCGAATTATATATAAATTCTTACTGAAAGCTTTCCTATTTCCCTAAGTTCCTTAGAAGCAACTTGTGCAATTGAAGCAATCGTCAATTAGAACGCTACGTTTTCATATATTTATTACTGCTTTCATACGGAAATGAACAAACATACGAAACTTTTTACTTTATTCTGGCTATTTAAAATGACTACTCAATTTATTAAGCATAATTTTATTTTATAAATTTGCAAACTTTTGATGTTTCTTCTAATTACACTGCGTTAGAAATTAAAAAAAATTTAATGACCGCTTTGAAATGTCATGTTTTTTTGATTTTTACTTACCGTTTATTAAACATAAGTATATATAGGTTTTTATTCTCAAATTTACGCTTTATCGACACAAATTCAAACTTTTTCAAATCAAATTCAATTTTTTTCAAAGTAAATTCAATTTTATTCAAAACAAATTAAATTATTTTCAACACAAATTAAACTTTTTACAAATCGTATTGAATATTTTTCATTTCATATTAAATTTTTTTAACTTCAAATTAATTTTTTTTAATTAAACGCAAAATACTTAAAAAATAATTTTTATTTATACAAAATTAAATTTAGAATAAGTTTCAATTACTTGCTATATAAAATTTTCAATGTAGCGGTTCTCCACCTGCAAAGACTTTATTGCAGTATGTATGCTTGTTGTACTTAAATCCACGTTATGAATTTCTAGAATCTTTCCGCGAATGCCTTTTAATGTTATACATGGATTTTTATCTATTATCTCTTCAATTTTTCCAATATTTCGGGAGTCAGTTTGGAGTGACGTTTTCCACCATGGTTTTTCATGATAATGCATCCTTCTTTTTATGGCGATTTATAATGGATGTAGCTGTATTATTGTTTATACCAGCTATGTCGTTTAAATTCCGATGCTACAATTCAACGACGTATACCGTATGCAATGAATTCTGCCCAAAACGCTCCGGAAATAAGAGAAAAAATAATATTCATTGACGAATCCGGTTTCAATTACCAGCTTCGGAGAAACAAGGCTAGATCCAAAGTAAATACCGCAGCACATGTAATTGTTCCTATCGTTAGAGTACGCAATGTTTTCCTTATTGCAGCTATGAACATACATGGGAATTGAGAATTCCTCGGTTAACACCAACATATTCACACCTTTCCTTGAAGAATTATTCGATAAATTAGCTGAATCCAACATCACAGGTGCTTGGCTGATCCTTGACAATGCAAATATACACAAAACCCAAGTGGTGAAAGATAAAATTGCGGAGTCCGGTCACGTTTGAGTTTTTCTTCCTCCATACTCCCCTATGCTAAACCCAATTGAAAATGTTTTCTCAAAAACTAAGATCTGTGCTCGCAATATGCTAGCTGATCCAGAGAGTAACATGGACTTGGTCACCATAATTAACCGATCAGTAGAATCCGTAACAACTTCAGATTACAACAATTATTATGTTGATATGACTATGAATTTGTCATTAGCTGCAGCTGGAGAATCGCTACATTGAAAATTTTATATAGCAAGTAATTGAAGCTTATTCTAAATTTAATTTTGTATAAATAAAAATTATTTTGCGTTTAATTAAAAAAATTAATTTGAAGTTAAAAAAATTTAATATAAAATGAAAGAAAATTAATTTGAAATGAAAAATATTCAATACGTTTTGTAAAAAGTTTAATTTGTGTTGAAAATAATTTAATTTGTTTTGAATAAAATTGAAATTACTTTGAAAAAAATTTAATTTGATTTGAAAAAGTTTGAATTTGAATCGAAAAGGCGTTAATTTGAGAATAAAAATTATATTAAAATTTAAAAGGCCAGAACATACTTTAAAGAAATCTAATAAAATCAATCAGAATTTTTTACATTAATCAAGTTTAATTTTATTATTTACTAGCTGTCCTGGTCCGCGTTGCTGGGCCTAAACCAACATTAGTGTTGTATTACCACACGATCTAAATTGAACTTTTAACGAAAATTACGACCTTTAAATAAAAATCCATGGAATACCTATCATAAAGTCTTTTTACAGAATAACTTACATATGGTGTACATATGGGCTCAATCAAAAAAGCAAATTGGAAATTATATTTATTTATTACTTCGTCTTAAGGCCAGCGGATAGACAATGTTTTTTGTTTTTTTTATTTGGTGTAAAAAAGTATAAATTTTTTAGCATGCCAACTCGGGAGCAAACCACATACAACTGGCCGTTGAAATGGTACCCATCCTCACCCCATGGAAAAACAACATTTCGAAGAGTTTAAAATTTTAATATTGGATCATTATTAACATAGGTTTTATATAAATATCTTCGGAACTACATAACCGATTTAAGAGTTTGATATCTCGTTTTGAAAAACATGACAACGGCTTTCAAAAAAATAAAATAAAAAAAAGCAAAAAAAAAATTAATATATGTATGTATATTGGTGGCTCAATATGAAAATTGTATTTTGCCACGCCCCTCCGCCCGCAGACCGAAAATCAAAAATCAGACTTCATAGTGCCCGAGTATTTTGAAGGTTCCCTGAAAATTTCGTCAAAATCGGCCCAGCCGTTTTGGAGTCATTATGTTACATACATACACACATCCTATTTTATATACATACATATATAGATTTTATTATTTATGTAAAAAAAAATCATCATAAAATTTTAATACAAAATATCGTTTTTTATGTGCTTTGAATGATCGTCTCATTTTAAACGCCAACCGTAATCAACTAGCATAGTTGTGTCCCAACGGGCTTGTATTCGTTTTTCAAAGCTGGTGGAAGCTCCCACACTGCTCATCACTGACCGTAGCAAGATTAAATGGAAAGATAGAAAGATGAGTGTTTACTCACGGAATCTGAGGGAAAGCTGAATAGGAATCTGGAACTAAATTAAATGCCTGAGACACATGAACATATAAATATTTGGATTGCTCCAGATGTACATATGTTGCAAGACCCAATAGGAAAAGCAGGTCAAACGAAAGAATAAATAAACAGAAAATTAGTTGTGTTAGACAAATTTATTGGAATTTTAGGATTAGCTCTCCAATCGGCTGCTTGTTGAACAAGAAGGAAGAAGTTCATTGGAAACAGCTTGTTAGACACTTTGACATTATTATGTACAAGAGCGAAAGACAATATTCAGTTATGACATTTAAGACAAATGGGAAATTTTGTGTAACACCGTTGTTAATGACAAAATTTCTTTCGATATTTCGACGTTAGCAACGAGAATGAAGAAAGTGAATTTTAAATGAGATTCGGCAACTCAACTTTTCGTAAGCTTTTAACATGTCGTTGCCTGTGGTTCCCTTAAAACCATTTTTAATGCTTTCAGGATAACCAGGCATCAAGTTCCTTTTTAGTAATTTTTTTTTTTAATTACAATTTTGGTCTTTCATCAATGTGCGTATTTGTGGTCCCACAAATATTCCTTCTTTGAGTTTGTCATTACTTAACTTTGGAAATAAATATAAAAAGCCATTACAAATTATGCGAAAGTAATTTTTAAATTGAAAAATTTTTTTCGACTTATACTTCCAGTTTTGTTGAGTTTTAAAATTTTGAATTTTAATTTTCCATAATTTTTCGCAGATTTGCTCTTCAGACATAAAATTATGCTAATAAGGAAAAATTATCTCCTGAATTAAGCTATTTTTAGCAGTGTGCACACATCTCCTTTTTTTATTAAATTAATATTTTTCCGGATATTCGAGTTTTTTCCTTTCTTGAAAAAAATCTTCTGTATTATTTGTTTAGTCTTTTCTAGTTCCAGAAATCTTAACTTAAAAAACAAGTTTTAAAAATAAAATTTATGTTTCTATTTTTATTGCCAAAAAGTAGGAAAAAACTAAAAATGAAGACAAAATCAAAAATTTTCGTTACATTTCACCAAAATTCCGACACTGCTCGCAATTTCTTTTGTGCAAAAATACAAGAGTTTTTTATTATTTCTAATTTGTGAACTAAAAAAACTGGTTAACCTGCCCCAAGTTCTAGTCCTGCATTTGACAAATCAAGTAAATAATGTTTTCAAAATTTATTTTGTATGGGAGAGTCAATTATTGCACTAGCAGAGCGATTGCCTTTACACACCATCATCATCAGTTTTCAAGTGTCGGATTTTTAATATTTTTTTATGTGACTGTTGATAATTGGGAATATCGTCCATTAACATAATTGCGTATGAAGTCAGAACACAAGAAACGCAATGCTCCTTGTATTTTCTAACAATACGAAACTGTGTTGGCCCGTTGGTCGTTAATGATTGCGTTGAGAGAAAAATAAAATAGACTCACGTTGAGTAAATTGTTTGTTGTGTTGTTTGTATAGAAAAATTCTAAGCCTACTATGATTATGTATTTGTTGTAATTCATATGCAATACTGAATATTGAATTCTCATATTGTATTTTATTTATGTGGCATAAATATTCGAGGTTGAATGTTTTCAAACTTCTTGAACTTCTCTGACGATTTGGTTTTAGCAACCAATGAAATTTCGGCATATGAAGAGCTAAAGCCACAACAAACAACGCATTTTGAAAAAGCTCTAATTTTTTCTAACGATTAGTTGGGGAGAATATCTCAAATAATAAATTTCAATATTAAGTATTATTTATGTATATTTAATTATAAGGTTTTATATTTATACCTTTATTTCCTCTGAATTGAAGTGAGAGTCATTGCCCTTCATAGCCTCCGTTATCCATTTCTCTATTTTTCTATTTGTCTATTTTTCCGGCATCTTCTAAATTCGTGGATCTAGTCTCCATCAGTTTTACCAAGGTAGCCACGTAGAGCTGTGCCCGGTCGTTGGTTTCAGTGGCCGGTTTTTTCGGTCAATTAGCAAAGACTGATAAGTTCGTTCTTTTCGTTCATCCGGTCCCTTTGAACAAACATACAAGAATAACAGCTGGTATATAAACATAAAAAAGAATTTTATTACGAAAAATTTTCTTTGGTACATATTTTATACATTCTATATGCAAAATATTTAAATTCATTTACAATAGTTCTTTTAAGAAAAACAGTCAAAAAAGTTTTTTAACTAAAACTGAATTATTAAAAAGAATTATATTTACTATTTGTATGTATGTATCATATTTTGTATTATATTGTAAAAAAATACATTTAAATTCATTAAAAATATATTTTTAAGGAAATTAGTCAAAAGTTAAAAAACTTATTAATAAAAATAAAAAAATACTTTTGTATGTTAAACATATTTCATATACATACATATGTATGTACATAGTGTACATATATATAAATGTATGTTTTACAAATTAAATAAAAAATTATATTTGAATTCATTTTAAAAAGAATTTTTTGTGCTCTTTTCATGAATACTAATTTTAAAAAAGGCAGCAGGTACTTTTGTTTGTTACTTGTTAGATTAGAAATTAGGAACCACAAAATAAAATATTTTGCTAATCTGCAAAATAAAAATTTTACAATTATAGTTGAATAAAATGTTGCTTGGTATTTTTATTCACATTACCTCTTAACATTTTCAGGGTGTTAAAATTACATATTTAGTTGAAGAAAAATCAGGCTCGATACTTTGTTCGATTTCAAATATGTTCGGCGATGGCTTAATATATGTCCCATTGACTAAAATATTCGCTTGCAAGGTACAGAAGTTGCCACTATTCATAGTCTTTTGAGAGCGAAAGCATAAACTCGTGGGTACAACTTTTTTCTTTCATCCCACCACATTAACGGATTTTGTGTCCTTTCCAAAATTTCATTAATGTACTTGTCAAATTCCCTTGTAGCTGCAGCAAAGTTGTTATCTGTTCGAACCGTTTTGTTGTATTCCTGGTCGTATTCCATCCAAAAGCTAAACCTCTCCATACCACTTACGGAAGGACTTTCTTGATGAATAATATTATCAATATTAGTATTTGGTAAGCTTAGCCGAACCCAGTTTTGTTCTCAAACTTTTAACCGCATTTTGATAAGAGAGTTCACTTCTCTTCGCTTAAACCGTGGATCTAAAATTGTGCTTTCACAATACAGGGCATTCCGTTCGTAATCTCCAAAATGAGATTTCAGGTCGCTTTGAATTGTTGAAATTAGTGCCGATATTTTGATGTCAGTTGAAACGCATTTTGACATAAATGATGAAAGAATGTTACAACTAACGATAATTTTCGATAATGTAACATTCTTTTCGGCACTTATTTCAATTTTAATTTCATAGAAAGGCTTTAAAATTGGAATAATTTCGCCAATATAGTCCCAGTCCTTTAACGATAGTAACAAATCCGGGCGTGTCATGGACAGTGTTGAAGTCACTGCATCTTTTGTGGTCACTATTCTTTCCAGCATCAAGCCGAATTCCACCTGGTTTCCACGTCTTGCTTAAGCTTGAGTTCTGGCATTCCCATTTGCTTTTGAATTTCAAAAAGCTTACTAAGACTTTTAAAACTTCGGTGAAAATACTCAACAATACTTCTTGGTTTTGCAAGTGTTTCTCCAACTTCACCTAATGCTGCGTTCACAATTATATTGAGAGAATGAGCAAAACAACCCAGGCTCCGCCATTGTCCTAGTCGAACTTTTTTTTTCATACTAAATTTATTTATTGTATCTTCAAATAACTGAACTAACAATAAATATTCAAATCTTAAATATATATATAATTGCTAGGCCCAACCAGTGTCAGACATAAACTTAGTGATAATAATTAATAATACATAAAATTCATGTTACGCACAAAAAATATTTTCAAAGAATTTCATCTGGAGAGTTGCGTATTAATGCCGTAGTGTCCCTCTTTTTTAAGCGGATGTGTCCAGGAAAGTTCAAGATGTTACGAGCAAGGGGCTTAGGATGGAACTCGAGTTTTGTTAAATATTTTCCAGCATATTTTGCAATTTCAGCGGTCACAAGTGGCATATTTAAATCACGATGTAAAATAGAATTTTTCAAGTACCATGGAGCCGTAGTTATTAACCTTAATATTTTGTTTTGCATTCGTTGGATTCTCTCTACATTGGAAGCTGAAGCAGTGCCCCATAGCTGAATTCCGTAACACCATATCGGCTTCAAAAGCGACTTGTATATTAAAAGTTTACAATCTAGACTGAGGGTAGAATTTCTACCAATCAGCCAATGTATCTGGGTTAATTTAAGCTTCATTTGTGTTAGCTTAGAGTCAATGTGGTGTTTCCATGTAAGCCGTCGGTCGAGGTGTATACCAAGGTATTTCACATGTGAATGTTGAGGAACAACTTGGTTGTTGATTCGAATGTGGGAACAAGTGTCTCTTCGTAGAGTAAATGTGACATGAACACACTTTTGTTCATTTACTTTTATTCTCCATAAGTTCAACCACAGCTCCAACAGCTTAATATGTTCCTGAAGATATCGGGATGCCTCGTGAGGGTTTCCATGCATACTAAGGCAGATGTAGAAGTGAGGATATTACTGCTCAAAGACATATCGCAGGTATAAATCAAATACAAAACTGGCCCCAGTATACTCCCCTGTGGCACACCGGATAAGATAGTTTCGGGCACACTCATGAAGTCTCCTTCCACAACAGTGAACTTCCGGCCAAGAATGTAACTTCCCAAAAGATTTACAATGTTTATTGGTAAATATGTCTTCAGTTTTAAAATTAGGCCTTCATGCCACACTTTATCAAATGCTTGAGAAACATCAATAAAGAGGGAAGAACAATACTTTTTTTCTTCAAATGTTCTTCTTATGAAATGGACCAATCTATGAGTTTGTTCAATGGTGCTATGCTGATTTCTAAAACCAAATTGATGGTCCGGTATGCATCCATTATCAGCTAGAATTGGGGACAATTTTGTCATGAGAAGTTTTTCGAAGAGCTTTGAAATTGTTGACAGCAAACTTATTGGCCTATATGACTCAGCCTTAGTAAGATCTTTACCCGCCTTTGGAATCATTTTGACCATGGCAAGTTTCCAGCTGTGTGGGTAATACTCCAGTCGTAAAATGCCATTAAAAATGAATAACAGAATTCTAATAGCAATACGAGGCAACTTCATCAGCATCTTGTTACTAATTCCATCAATACCCGGGGCCTTCTTTGGATTGGTTTCAGCAATTAGTTTTTGTATATCAAGCATCTTAAACTTTATGGGTCGAGGGGGTAGAGCAACTACACTCGGCAAATCAACAGCACCAGTACATGTGTTTGGGGTAAATACGTATTTTAAATGCCCAGCAAATATGTTACCTTTTTCAGTATTGGTTCTTGCCCAACCACCGGTAGAAGTGCGCAAGGGTGGTTTAGACTCAACGGGTGTTTTAAGTTTTTTAGCAGCGCGCCACAAGGAGTAATTAGATGCTGCTGAGACATCGAGACTTTCCAGATAGTTCTTAAGAGAAGCAGATTTTTCAGATGCAAGCAACTCTTGGAGTCGTTTAGTGCATTCTCTAAGTCTGATTTTATGTTCGGGTGATCTGTGCTGTTGCCATTCCCTTCTAGCTCTTCTTTTTTCCCATACGAGACGTTCAATATCCGCAGAATAAATTCTATTAAACCCAGTCTGCGGATAGGAAGTAGTGGCATGTTTAGCAGCCTGTTTAATATTTTCGGTAAGATTGGCAATGTTGAATTCAATATCATCGGAAGTTCTAAGCCTGATGTTTTCCGTACAATGACTACTGAGATATTTTTTGAACCCCAGCCAGTTAACACGATTTATCATCTTCACATATGGGTGAGGTAAGTCACTTGTTAGTGGGATAAAAATTGTAACGATCGTGGGAGAGTGATCGGAGGAGAGATCATGTGAAGCTTCAACATGAATTAAATCCCTAGGGATATTTTTCATGACCCCAAAATCTATAACATCCGGAATTTTTTGTATGTCAGTAGGCCAGTAAGTGGGATCCCCGCTAGAAATGACATCCAAACCCATTTTTGAAATTGTGTTGAACATCGCTCGACCTCTAGGTGTAATAAAAAGCGATCCCCAGAACGTATGTTTTGCATTATAGTCGCCAGCTGCTACGAAACAAGGGCCAAGAGTTTTGTAAAAATTCTCGTACTGTTTTTCAGTGATTGAACTGCTGCAAGAATATTTGCTGCGTTATCACTAACTATGGCCTTTGCCTTGTTGTTTAGTTCAAACTCTGCCATAGAATTTTTTAAAAACGAGCATAAGTTATCAGCAGTATGTCTTTCGGAAAATTGATCGCATGCAATTAAATATGAACGCAGTTGCGTATTTTCATCAATGTAGTGTGTTGTTATCGCTACACTATTCCTGGATGTCCATCCATCTGTGGTGAGATACACTGCTACTGCTGCTCGAATTTTTGACTTGACATTTTCAAGTATTTCCATGTAAACACTTAGAAGCAAGTGTTTCGATAGGGTTTTTCTAGTTGGCAACTGGTACCCTGGACAATAGGAAACTTCAGTTATCAGTTCCCTGATTGCTGGCTCGTCTACAAAACGAAGCGAGTGATTGCCCTGTGCAACAGCTTTCAACACCGGTCTATCTATACGTTGCACTTTTTTAATTGGAGGCGGCTTGCGAATGAACTGCGATATTGTTTGTTGATGTAATATTGTTTGTATGCCCGCAGAAGGCTGTGTGCTGGTAGATGCTTCTGAACTTGAGGAGGGTTGGGTGCTTGTAGAGGGTTGTGACCTGGTTAAAAGCTGTTGTTCTGCTGAAATTGTGACTGTTTGGCGCTGCATCACCGCGGCGTTAAGTGGTGTTTGTATTTCAAATGGCGACTCAAATTCCCAGTATCTCCACCTGCAACGCTTAAAGATATTTTGCAATAATTGCATTTGGCCCGATTTGCTCCATCCTCTGTGAAAGGCAACCAAATTTCACTACTTTTTCTTTGTGCCATTTTTACTCACTTTAATACTTTAACACTTTGAAATAAAATCTTTTGTTGAAACCTTTTTTTAATTAAAAAAAAAACACTAACCCCACTCTGATGTTTCGAAATTTTGACGAAACAGACGGTTAATTCAAATAAAAAATGATTGCAGTACCAAGTGATACTGAACTGACATTTTTACTTACGTATACTTTTTAAATCAACCCTAACTAATACACAAAATATCAAAAGAGCATGACATAAAAAGAACAAAAGAAAATATGGTATGAAGACAGAACCGTACACTATTGACAGGAATCCGGTCAGTCAAAACACCGGACCCCTTCCTTCAATTAAGTGATCCGTTCTATTTGGTTCGTTCACGAACCACACGGCTCTATAGCCACCTCATTACCTCCCCATTGCTTCTTCTTCTGTAGTTCCTACGAATTCTGTCAAACATAAATGTACATGTCCAACACTTCATATACACAGACTAAAAAAAGTTTATATGCCCGAAGAAGCCTTTTTCCTGGCTTATTTTTATATATATTTTTTTTCAATAATAATAAATAATCAAAAATATGTATAATTTTGGCTATAATATGGAGAAATTGACAGTCGATTCATACATTTAGTAACTTAGAACCAACAATTTTTAATTACTTCTAGATATTAATTTGATTTTAACTTCTTGCAGAATTTTCTCACATCTCCATAACTACTTTTAGTCCACATTTCACTTCTTTGGCCGTTTTTAAAACTGCCATGGATCATACTAAAACATATTTTAGATTATATGTCTGCTTTATTCGGGAATTATTTATTAATTCTTTATGCACTCTTTCAATTTAATCAGAGATGAATACATTTGGCGAATAGTGATAAAAAGACAAGTGATAAAAATTACTCAAAGAACAGTAGATATTAATGCTCAACTAATTATATCTCTGTCTAAATATTAGAATTTTTTTAAAATAATAATTGAAAAAATAAAAAATTAAGAAAAAGGTGGGCTTTGTTTTGCTCAGTTATTTAAAATTTGAAAAGTAGTGGCGTTAGAAATTAATTATTGTATGAATTAAGCACATTACTTAAATTCAATTTTGTTTTAATACGAAAAATTAGTTCATATGAAGACGAACTTTGAATGAATTCGCACACGGTTTAGTTGTGGGAAAATGACTACGTAAATAGTTTTTGATTATAAATTTCTTCTTTTGTGACCGTTTGTTAACTGTTTTCAGTTTTCTTTGCCACAACGTACTCGTACAGACCAAGTAGTTTAAATGGTTTGGCCATTGTCTTTAAACTCCAAAACGAAGCTTCCAGAAGAGCACGACAATAACCAAGAAAAAGATATTGATGAACGCATAGAGCAAAACGTGTTGAAGAGTACGTAATGAAAAACTATTTTTTGTTAAGAATGGAACTATGTATGTATTTTATTTTTATTTTTTAAATATTTTAAAAGTTTAGCTTGTCTTTGATTTTTTTAAATTGAAAATACACATACTATGTACCTAAACTAATAATCCCAATCGGACCTGCAGATTCCATTTAAATGTTTCATTCATTTGTGGTTCAAACAAGTGGTTACATGTGGGTTCAAACAAGTGGTGGCTAAACAAACGTTCATGTACACATACTTACAAACATACTATATGTACATGATTGTTTTAGGTGGTTTTGAATTTGGTGCCGCAGGTGCACCACTGCAACAGCTTTGATGTCATAAGTTTACAGATGACCATGTTAATGACAATGACGGTGCCTGAGTCCATAGAAGTGGTTAGTTCTTGTCTGTAACTTCCTGCGGTAGAGTACAAACACTTTTTTCCTGCATTTTCTGTAGCTTAAAACTTTACATCGGCATGCGAATGTGTTTCTACTCGTATGTGAAATAGTGCGTTGTATTGTCAAGAGTTTCGTTTCGACAATGGTTATTTACCTGCTGCAGTTGTTCTCTTTCCACATCTATGTATGTATGTAAACATGCATTATAATTGTACGTACAGTCCAACTGTTCGATAATAGACAATTATATTTGACAGGTTTGTTATTCTTGTTTAAACGAGAGATGCTATAATCAATATTATACAAAATATAAAGATTTTATTACACGTATTAACAAGAAACTTGTAATGGGCAAAACTTACGATCTCCGAATTCGCTGTGTATATTGTGATAGACCGTGAGCGCTTTTTTTCAAATACATGTGCTCCATTCCTGCGTTAAACTGCTAATTTTCTGAAAACAACTCTGGCAACGCAATAAAAAGTTTAGCAGCACTGACCTCAGCTCATGCATATTGCAATGGAGTTCGAGTATTCGTTTAGAACGAACAACGTTCCGAACTCAACAGTTGTGTACAAATATTTCATAGAAATTATTACCATTATAACGAACTTCTGCTAAAGTGAACTTTCGAACGAGCACTTTTTAAATACCCACCGCAGAAATGCTTGAAAAATTTCCGATTATATTTAAAACCTTTAAACTACGACTTGATTTCGGTAGATACATATTTAATCTGTTATATAAATATATTGAAAAATTAAATAAATAAGTCGGTCGCGAACTTCACTGTATTTGTAAATTTATGTGCATAACTTTTTGCAAATAATTTTATTTGACTTTTGGCGACTGTATTTCGTTGACTTTTATTTATTTGCAAATCTGAGCAAATGAGCAACACCATTTGCACTTTAGATTTTCAGTGCAAATGTGGCGAATTGTATATGCATTTATTTTGTATTTCTGTACAGTTAGCTCCGTCCATTATATGTAAGTATCCCTAAAATTTTGTTCTCTGGAATAGCACATTGGACTAAACCAAATTCAATACTGATATCAGAAAGGGCACTCGAAGGGATTTATTATAAACGGATTTAATTTTTTAGAAGTATTTCTTTTTTTTAATACAAGATATGCAGATAACTTACATATACGGAGAATAGCACGTTTATTATTTGGTAAGGAAAGTGTTAAGCGAGTGCTAAGCACGCCAATATTTAGTTTAAATTTTACCTTTATATCAAAATGATTTTGATTTTCTTAAAAAAATTCAAGCAGTACTAGAAACGACGTTAATCGAAAGGTTTAATTTATAGGTTTTAGATATCTTATCACCGGCTATTTTGGAAGTTGGCTATATCTTTTTGTTAAATGTATTTTATTTTAAACTTTTTACTTTTTACATGCTCCTTTTGCATGCTGGACAAAACGTAACCTCTGGAGCAAATTAACTTTGGAGACTGTTACTATTGTACTCAACCAGATCATTTCCAAATAGTTTTTAGAGATTGTGTGTATTGGCTGCAGAGTAAGCAAGACATAGGATAATCACCACACTATTAACTATCAAAGAAGAATTTTCAAAATCAACCCAAAAATGACTAAAAAATTACAAAAAATACTACATACAAAAAATATTTTATTAAATATATTAATATAATGAGCTAAATGATCAAAAAGTGTCTAAATGTCAACGCTGAAACGGAACAGGGCTTCTTCAGGCAAAAACTCTGCCAAATAAAAAAAGAAGCCTATAATTAAATTGACAGCAATAGCGGCAAATTCCCTCCCAATTTGCTGTTAAAATTTTTTGCTTAAGATAAGTGTAAAAAAATTAAATTTATTAAAAATATGGCAGCATTCTTGAGAGAATAAGTGTCTAAAAGTGAGAGCGCAAGAAAAATGCTGCCAAAATGAAACATCTTCTACATTTCTGTAAAATATTACATCCTGAATATACTTACATACACACTCGTGTATGTAAATGTAAAATAAAGTTTAAAGTATGAATGTGTCAGCATATTAGTCTAGACCAGCGATAGGCAAAACAAGGGCGCCGCGCCAATGCTTACGCTCTTACATCGTGTACATGTGCACACGTATTGCAGAGAAATAAAAAACATAAATCAGTCTTACTCGAGCACTCAAACACGATGGACGTGTTACGCTTCTTGCTAGAAATTAGCGTTCCCATATGCAAAAAGTGAGATCCCCAGAAATTCATATGAAATTAACCTGAGGAAATACAAGTTCTGATGAACAAAATTTTTATGAGGGAATGGAGATTTAAGATTTCAAATTTAGGTATGACATGAAAATGTCAGATCTGGCAATAGTGATTCTTTATATGTGTTTGTGAGCGAAAACAAAATGTTTATATTTATTTTTGCCTATCCCTGGTCTAGACTATGAAGGTCAAGAAATTACATTAGAGTTAAATTAGTAAAACAGAAGAGAAAGTTTTATTCTTGAAAAATTAAAACAATATATGAAAATACAAACTCGTAGCTCGTAGTGTTTGTATTAAATACATCTGGTGTTTTACATTTTTAAAGCAGCTATTCCAGAAATGATTTGAAGTAGGTATAACCGAGTTTAACCCATAGACGTAGAACGGGCTTCTGGCTGAAAAAGGAAGAAAGTGGCTTGAATACAAGAAACACAATCGCTAAAACAATACCTACGGGAACTATACGCAACATCGTAAATAAATTACTCAATATAAAGAGTTCCCAGAACACTTAGGTTAGGTTAGGTTGATTGGAGGGGTGTGATAAGCCCATGTCATACGACATACAGTTAAGCCAGTGAAGGCTTGTTGTGCGCTCCATTTAATTATCAGCACAAACTGCCAAAGTTCTGCGGCAGGATTCGAAACTGGGACCTTCGCAATACGAGTCTAGTACACTACCTACTAGTCTACGAAGGTCAGTTCAGGTCCCAGAACACTTAAAATACTCTGACTAAGTAAGCCTCTCGGGCGTTTTTCCGGTGACTGGGCAATGACTGACAATGAAAAAGAAAGTGTTTTCATTAACAAAAATATTCACGCCGAATCCATTCGCTGACATAGTCGAACTGCCACTCAATGCTGCTGAAACCTCTATTTCATTAAATTTGATATTCGTGAGATTGAAGATTCAATTATTGGCCTAAACTTTGATAAGATCCCAGGTGCTGCTAAAATTAGTAGCAAAGGAAATTGTCTTTCAACAGGTACCCCAGTTCTGTTACCTGCCCGCAATGCCTTTTCAATAGTATCGCCAAATGTAAGTGTGACTGCATTTAATGCATTACACACATTTTTCCATTTTGGGGTACATTGTTTTGTATTGTGAATAAAATCGAGATTTGTTGATGGATTTTCATGATTTATAGCTTGTTTTATTTCTGGGATATGCGCCTTTAAGAAAAATGAAAAAAATTAACCTCCTGTGTTTCTGATTTTTTTTATTGCATTTTTAGAACAAAAAAATTTAGAAATTTCGCATAATAAATTTTTTTCGTTATTAAATTCTGAATAACTCCAAAACAATAAAAGATAGGGAAAAATGGTTATAAACTTTTTTTAACAGAATTTTGTAGTGCATCTTTTGGTCTATTATATATTAAATTCGAAATAGCGGTTCTCGAGTTATAGGAAAGTATATTAGTGTGTCCGACTAATTTACCACGCCCATAAAAAATCTCTACGTAATAGAGAAAAATTGAAAGCAGATTTGAGTTTAGCGCATTAAAATCCATATAGCCCGCATACTTTTATCTAAAGGCTATTTTGGCTGTTGTACAGTGTTATTAGATTTTTCTTTCCTCATAACAAACCACCGATGGTATCTGCTTGCACCGATTGAAAGTGTCGCCAAAGTTTGTTGTTGCACAAGTTTTAATAATGTTGCTCTTGGACGGCATTTTTATTTTTTCATCTGACTTATAAGATTTAACACTGCTAAATCCACAAATGTCATGTGAATTCTTTGAAGCAATTCCGCTCTAAAAGTGATATGGCGAATTTTCATTTAGAGCGTGAACCATTTTTATCTGACAAAGCATATGACATCAGCTGCCTTTACATCGCAAAATTATGCGTCGAATGTCGAAGAAATTAATAAATATATATGTCATTAAAAAAATAATATTAAAAAGTAAAACAAGGCTCTACAAACATGTTGTGGTTAATAAGAAATATTTCAATAAATTATTTATTGTAAACAAAAAGTATAAATTGTGCATAAAATGTGGAAATGTGAACATTTAGAAGTTGTATCAGATGTAATGACACATACACATGTCCTTGAAAGTGAAAGGTACGAAAAGTCCTCGTTACCCTTGCGTAAAGGTTGCGCCTTTCTGAACGTTACAGATGGATTTGAATTTTGCTAGTCACTCAGAATATGTAAACGCTTATTAGCAGTGTTGTCAATATAATCAAATAAAAAGGGTATTTAATTTAAAAAGCCTAATGAAGCCGTCAAATGTTTCATTTAGACTGTTTCACACTATAATACAAGTTTTTAGATTTTTATTGGATCTTGTGAGAGAATAACCGAATGAGAGTTATCAAGATTGTCAAAAAATCGAACGTAACATTACATTACGTTTTAACACTATAACAATTCAGGTAACGTCGTAAATAAAACAGGAAATAATTAGTTGCTCTAAGTTAAATTAAATGCATATCCGTTCGTACTATTTTATAGGCAAAATTTTAGTTCAAAATTTAGATCTTTCCTAGCTTTTAAAAAATAAAAAGAACTGTTAAAAAAATATATTTACTTCTTACAAAAACTGTAAATGATTTTGTGTTATGGACAAAAATTTTAACCCTCAATATTATAGTGTAAATGGTGATGTTCGATGGACTGAGCAAACGATTTTTTTGTTTTAATGGGAGCTCCAGCTTGCTCTGAACTTATTGGTAGTAGGGTGTGGCTCTATTTAATCTTATGCAACCCTCTACTTCCTCAAGTAGAAGGATTAATTCTTCTTCATGCACTCACGCTATCGTCACTACCTCATGTGATGTTTAGGTTATGACGATTTTTCTTTCCCAAATATAAAGATCTTAAACGTACTATCGTACACAATTCAGTAATTAATTTAAAGTGTTTAATTGCACAGATTTTATTTTTCCCACACGAATATATTTTTCAGCAATTGTTGAAGCTGTTAAAAAAATTATTGAAATTACAAATCGAACAACGGCTAATTTGCAGCAACTTGTTGTTAACAGCGGGAATGTTTTTTATTGCTTCACCTAATGAGCAAATAATGCGGTTAAGCACGCCGCAAAATTGCAAGATGCCCGCTTAGCACACCACACAATCTAAAGCCCTGTTGTAGAAAGGAATAATTCAATTAATTTTTATTGTTAGAACCTCAACGATTTTTCGTTAACATTCGGTTTTGTTTCTTTAAATCTTTTAGTGGTCACTTAAAAAAATAATTACTAATGTGATGGGATATTAAAAGCATTTTTTCTTCAAACGGTATTTTTTATTAAATTTAACTTTGAACTTTTGATTTTTAAATATGATGTTTATCTGCCCTTTTCTTCAAACTGGCAAACGATTAGGTAATTTTGGTATCTATGTTCATCTAAAAATGTCAATTGATACATTGCCGCTGATACGGAAATTCGTAGCGGCAAAGGAAATCTGTCCTGTATATGCTGTAAGAATATTTGCTTTTTTTGTTTTATAAATTATTATCAGATTACTTAAAAAATAATTTTTTCTAATAAAAATTAAAAAACGTAAATAGCTTCGACTAGTAAATAGTTTATTTAATTATATATTCTATCTTTAACATAGTATTCAAATCTTAGCTCTAAACTGTTAATTAATTATTTATTTAATTACAGCCAGTTCTAACAAACAATTTGAGTTTCCACGGGTAACAATGCTTTCATCACATAGACCGATTTGACAAAAATAGAAGTAGTTGTGCAGAGTTTTAAAGTGCTTCAATTAAAAAGGCAAATGACACATTCACTCATAGAATTTTTTATTAAGCGCAGAGACATAAAATCCCTATTTGTTTTGCGAAGGAAAGAAGCAACTTGTGCTTTACTTTTTATTGTCATTGAATCAAGGACTTTAGCTTCTATCTTATAATCATATAAAAATTATCGAAATCCTTATTAAGTTTGATACGTTAGTTTATAGCATGTTTCCACGGCACCTGCTTCGCTCTCTATTCTTGCTTCACACCCCAATCATGAGCGAATCAACTTGCTTCGCCATACAAAATTTTGAAAGCGAAGCAGGTAGATTCATATTGAATCTACTTGCGAATCAAGAAAAAATCCTCTCTTCTCTAATTTTTATCGTAAGTTTATCTGCACTAGTTGTCAAAATTAAATATTTTTGTAAACAAAGCAAAATTAAAAGTGAAAAGTTAAAAAATATGTATAATTGTTTTTTGTGTGTGTTTCCTAGGCGTAATAATAAATTTGAGTTCAGTGAAAAGGTAATTTATTTAAATTTTATAAAAGATAAAAACAATGGAAAGAAAAAAAATTATAAAATAGAAGCAGGTAGATGAGTCGTGTAAACAGCATGATTCATAAACTTGCTTCAGAAAGCGAAACAGGAGATTCAAGTTGTCGTGGAAACATGCTATTACATATACTTAGCGAATCCTTGTGCCAAATCAAATTGAAGTTTACCTTGAGCGCTTTTCACTCAAAAATTTTGGCTTCAAATTACAAGTATTTTTGTAAGATGCACTTTGTGTTAACTGCATAGGACTTTGCTTTTTAAATTTATTGTTCAAAATCCTGTTTGATCCTGTTTATGTTATTTTAGTAAATATTCACTAATTCAGCAAACGTTTTTCTAATTCAACACGCCTCTGTGCTCTTCTGTCTTAGTGGAGCGCTTAGCGGAATTGTAGACGCTCCTCGAGTATTTGCGAAATGCTTGTCCTGTTTAAAGAAATTGTTTTTAGGATCTTTTCTATTTTATTCTCTATCTATTACCTTTTCTTTATTTTTGATTTACTATAACCTTTAATTAAATTTCGATATTTTTTATATAAAAATTAGTCTTAAATTTGAATTGGTGAACAAAAATAATCATAAATCTATTTGAGATTGAAATTTAGTGCAAAATTTCAACGTTACACTAAAATTAGTAAAGAAAGTTGCAATAAACTGAAGACTTTATTATTTTAACTAGAATAATATAATTTTAGTAGACAGTTTTTCAACAACACCATCACTAATGTTTCGTGAGGCTGTCATAATTTTGCACTATCAAAATTTTTTAGCGGAAACCACAAAATCAGTACACTGCCCCCATTTACGAGGTCTGTTTAATAGAAAAGGTGAACTTTAAAAATTTTCAGGCTACCTGCATTGAATTAGCGATTTTTTTATATTGGCACACTTGTCTCGAACATATTTTCTTAGTTGAGTTTGTTTGTGAGAGGCAGTTAGACGTACATATTTCGCATGTTCGACGATTTTGTGCTGTTGGAAAAGTGGATCAAAGAATTTGCATAAAATTTTGTGAAAAAAATGGAATTAAGTACTTCAAAGTGAGGATAATTGTTATGGAGAATCGTTGAATCAATATTAGAGAAGTTACAGAGGATGTCGGCATACCAGTTGGCTCATGCAATCAATTTTTTCGCATTCGGGAATAAAGCGTGTGGCAGCGAAGCTCGTTTCAAAATTGCTGAATTTGGAAAAAAAAATCATACTCAGGAAATGTTAAATGATGTTTACGGCGGTCTAGGTTTGCTTTTAAGTGGTGACGAATCATGGGTATATGATTATGACATCGAAACCAAACTCCAATCTTGCCAATGTAAGAGCCAAGGACCAAGAAAGCACGCCAAGTTCGATCAAATGTTAAGATTTTCTTCGATCACCGTGACGTAGTGTGTCATGAGTTTTTGCCACATGGTAGTACGGTTAATAAATAGTATTATGAAGTTATGCCCCGCTTGCGAGAAGCAATACGAAAAAAACTTCGGAAACGATAATTCACCTGTTCACTCGTCATTGCGTGTTCGTAATTTTATGGGCGAAAAAAATGCCGTAATCAGGCCTCAGCAACCGTTTTCCCCAGATATGGCCGCCTGCGTCTTTTTCCTATTCCGAAATTTCAGGAGACCCATGAAAGGACTGCGATGATTGACAATATTAAACACGAATCGCTTAGAGAGCTCAAGTGAATATCAGAACTGCTATACTCTTACAAGTGTATTATATCTAAGAGATATACTTTGAAGAAGGAAAAATAGAAATTGATGAATAAATAAGTCTTTACAAAAATTAAGTTTCACCATTTTCATTGAACAGACCTCGTATGCATGTTAGAAGTTTTTGACACAGAAAACTTGCAATACTGAAAAGTTTCTTATGTTCGAAACATTTAGTATATATTCTAGCGAGTATATAGAAGAACGATAATTGGGTGCACTAAAGTAATTAAACAAGTTATAGAAAATATAAATTAATGAAGAGTTATTTACTTTTTAAGCAATTTTATATGCAACAACAAATGGTAGCATAACTAAATTAATTATAAACATCATCATAAGCACGTCAATTTATGAACAAACAAAGAAATGAAATTAAATACTGTACCATTCAAGGTAACAGATGACAATGATTAACTTTCCGCATGATTGCATAGTGACGATGGTACAAACTTCAGCGAAAAGAAAGCTAGGGTGGCTTTGGCGTGGCCTTTCGATTGTATGCATAATACGCCGTGATTGCTATCAATTAAAAATGGCGAATGGTAGTTCTCCTTTTTGGAGACATACGCATTTATTTTTCAGAGAATTCCCACTCTTTGGTCTCATCCACCATTGATTCTTCCTCGTCCTGGCGATGGATCGGCATTTAGGAAACTTTTGAATGATTTAACTAACACATTCATTTACGTTCGGCAGGACAAAGCGTCTTTATCCTCAGTAAAGTGTCATCGCAACTCTTTTGCAATATTTCTGCAAAATGCATTTGGGTAATAAAATTCGACAATCTGCAAGCGTTGTTCCTTTGTAAGTCGATTTATGGTTAAATTATATACCAAACTGAACATGTTTAACAGAAACAAGTTACAAGAAAACAGATGGGCTGCCAAAAACAGTGTTGCCAAAAAGAAAGTTGCTAAAATATCAAACTATATTTTTTGTTCTTTTTTAATTATTATTTTTGTCATAAAATTATTAGAACTGATTTTTATGCAGTTTAGATAGTCCAACAATCAATAAAACAAATGAGATCTCTTCTATTGGTATACATACTTACTCGTATGTGGTTTTTCACTAGTCCTTGGTTGACCGAACTTTCCTCGCAGGTCATGACTTTCTATGTTGAAGTGATTCCATTTAATTTTTATTTAATTTCATAGAAATTCCTTTCATTTGATATCCATATCATTGGGATGCATAGAATTAATGATCCTCCTACATAGCGGCCGTCAATTTGAATTTATAATAAGTTTATTTTATTTTCCTGGGAATAAGTTTTATAAAAATCTCATACCATTTTATTTTATTGGAAATGAATGGATCATACCCTACAATAAATGCAAAAATTTTCCATAATTCTTTCAATATCAATTCACATCCATACAAGTATGCACATACATACTTATGTGTTAGTCTTTTCTAAAATAAAAATACTCATATGTGTAAATACATATGTATATCATAAAAATTAATTTAATATGTATAAATATACCATGAAAGTTAAAAAAAAATAAATAGTTTTTGATGTGAATCGAAATTACTAAGGTTTAACTGATTATGAAAACATTAATGTATGTAAATAAATTTTTACAGTTGTTTTTGAATAAATAATGTAAAAATTACATTAAAAATAATATAGTGACCGGCTTTTCGTATAATGAGATTAGGTAAAAAAATTTCTTTAAGAAACGCAAATCTTCTGCAAAAGTCAGCCTAAAAAGTGTAAGAAGTTTATATGTGCTTACAAAGTGTTAACTGCGTTAGAAACCAGTCGAATGGTATTTCAAATTCTTTAAAAATGGTTCCCATATTGTAATGTATGTCTCTTAAAAAAAGAATTATTTGCGCTTTTTACTGTCACGGAATTAAATTTTTTTATTAATACCGTGGCTCAATAAATAATTCCATGTTGTATATTTTACGGTATAATACTGAGTACTAAGACCAGTCTAAAACTCACGTAATATGGAAAAGTGTGATAAAGTGAACGAAATGTATTATAAAAATGTCAAATGGTCGTAATATAGAAAGAAATTTGATATCCCATTATATGAAATCATTTTTAGAAATTTTTACAAACTTAATTAACACTATTTATTTTCGACCTTTTTTAATATATGTATATGATTTTTATATAAATGAGCTTTAGGTCTTTTTTACAAAAATTATTTTTATTATGATTCAATATTTCGACGCCTCTTTGGGCGTCTGCTTCAGGAAAATAAAAAAAATTTCCTGAAGAAGACGCCCAAAGAGGCGTCGAAATATTGAATCATAATAAAAATAATTTTTGTAAAAAAGACCTAAAGCTCATTTATATAAAAATCATATACAAATTTTTACAAACTTTAACATTTTATATAATTTATAGCTTGTTGCTGGCTTAGCTGAGTATATGCCTGCATTTCATTGACGCTAACCAACTCGTTCGATAAAATCAAAGTGAGCTACAGGAGGGTAATATATTTTTGAAAAACGCTTGGAACTAAATGCAAATTTCTACGGCTAAATTTAAAAAAAGAGTTTATCTTTCCTCTGAATATGCTGCAATGGCCACATTGTTGCCGTAATTGACGTAATTAAATACGTATAATATGTGATTTTTATTTGAATGAGTGGACGATTATTATTTTTTGTGTAAAATGTTGTACGAAATAACGCCCGAATGAAAAAAATAGATACCTCCCTATGAGATAGGAACAACAAGATGAAATAATCCTTAGCAAATTTTAATGAAATAAATTACAGTGGAGTTCGGTTTAAGGTAACTAACCGGAGCGAAACGTTTAGTTCGTTTTAGACGAAATCCGATTTGATCAGAGTATATAATTATATTTTTTCCAATATTAAAACAAAAGCAAAGTTGGAATAGATTATATTTTATTGTTATTTTTTTATATTTACAGGACATCTACTTATATCTATTCACAAATTTCATTTCTTTTATTTAACTTTCTCATATAACGGTTAATAATTATTTTAGACGCCTAAAAATAGTTTTCGATATTCAAAGGATAGTTCGTTATCGACAAAAATTTGCTATAGCCATATGAAATTTTCTTTCAAATTGGTTGAGTCGAGTGTATGTTATAACTGAGATCCACTGTACTCCTAAATCAAAAAAAAAAAAAAAACAAAAAAAATTAAAAGAGCCCAAGGTTTGTCTCAATTTTCATGAAATAAAACTTAAAAGGATGAAATGTAGAAAAAATTTGGAAAGTCAAGCCAGGTTCTTACATGCCGTACAGGAGAAAGTCCTTGAGCGCTGCCTAAGGCTGGGAATGAAGAAACACTTTTTTTAATTTATAATTTCTGATAGAGCGAAAAAATATTGACAGCCTTTAGTCGGATGTAGGCGCTTTTTCCTCTGATGTACGTCCAAGCTCTGCTTCGCTTCCTAAAGCATTTCAGCATTTCCTCTGATCTTTAGACGAGTGAGAAGACTTTATTTTTTGTCCTCTATGGTTTGCCCGAAATTGGCTCTGCTTGTTGGTGTATTTCTGGATTACCGGCCGTAACTCATATGTTATATCCCGGAAAGTACTGCTTCCTCTATGGTAAGTCTGAAATCGGACTCGCTTTCTAAAACATTTTTCAATGATTTATAAAGCGAAGACGGGTTTGGACGTAGCACAGAGGAGAAAGTTATTGCAGCCGCCCGATAGCCGGTACTATAGCAACACCTCAGAAAGCGATGCAGGGTTTGGACATACCACAGGGGAGAATTCTCTGCGCCAATGCATTTGATTATATTAATTCATAATATGATAACAGAAAAACCATTTGTTGTAACACACAAAAATTTTACTAGCCCTAAAACCTTTAAAATTAGAAATGGTCTTCAACAGGCAACTGTTAACTCTCCCATTCTATTTAATCTATTTATTTTAGATCTTCTTCATGAAGTTGAAAACATAATTTCTTTTGCTGATGATATTATTATACATATGTATATCATGCTGATAAAACTATTGATCAAATCAATTGCAATTTACAAAATTTATTTGATATCGTGGAAGAGTTTACAGTTAACTGGATGATAAAAATTAACATACAAAAATGTGAAACTATCTTATTTAGACCTCCAGTAGGCAAATGTAATAATAATGTAAAAAAAATTGGAAATCATTCGGAATTAAATCCAAAATAAGTAACACTAATATACCGAACAAACAAATTGTAAAATATTTAGGTATTTATCTAGATAAATTTTTATACTTTAACACACATGTAAATCAAACGCTCAAAAAGGCAACGAAAGCATTTTTTATGTACAAACGAATGTTTTATTCCAAATATATTAACACAAAAGTAAAACTCACTATGTATCAAACATTAATTAGACCAATTATTACTTATGGATGCCAGATTTGGTTCAACATATCACCTTCTTATATGGAAGAAATTAGAGTCTTCGAGCGAAAATGTTTAAGATCTTGTACATTATTATTTAGATCAAAAACAAGCAATTATAAAAAATATGTCTCAAATAAAATTTTGTACAATACATCAGACATAATACGAATTGACAATTTTATCATAAATTTAATAAGAAATCACATACTAAGATGTATGTCATGTATAGAAAATAACATCATTATGGCATCATACTACGCAAATGAAGAATATATAATAAATACTCTGAAAATCGGGTTTGTACCACCAGAGGCATTTTTGTACCTCGATAAAAGTAAATTCATCCAAAACGAAAGTGCAGTCCCAATATTCTATCATAATTTTAGAAGGGCAAATATTAAAGCTGTAGATTGCAGTAGGGAACAAAATAACTTAAGATATGAAAAAAGTATTTCTAATACTGATAAACATATTTGCCAAAGGCAAAATACCAACAAATTTTGGTGGTTAAATGAATAAGCAATATTCTATTGCTTTCACCTCCTTGTTTTTACTTTTATTGACCATTTTTTTTTTATTTAAATTTTAAAGTAATGTTTTTAAGAAAATTTTTCATTACAGAAAATTAAATATATTCTTCATTTGAAGTAAAAAAAATCTAAAACAAAAATCTATTTAAAACTTAAAATTATTGTACATATATTATACTTGAGAGCTCCGAAAAGGGACTATGCGTATTTGTAAATATTTATAATTATTAACTATTGTTTGTTATAGTTTTGTTAAATTTTTCTTTTTTTTGCAAATTAATAAACACCTGAAAAAAACCCGTGCTTAACTTTCTAGACCATTTCTTGATAAATTTTTTTTTGCATGGGAGATATTTCATTATGAAAAGAGGCACAACATTTGTGTTAGTTCATTTAATTTTTAACGTAGAATACGTTATACGATAAGGTAGGGGTGTTGATCTGGAGCACAAAATTGTGAGAAAATATTTGTCACCCACTTTTACTTATATATTAAAACATATTTTAGCAATTTTTATATGTTACTCAGTTTTGGTAATATGTTTTGTTTCGAATTACATTAAAAAAATTATATGTCTATTACCACGTTTATACGCACGTCTTATTTGCAAATAGAACTATTTGCAAATAACTAATTCACTGTTTATACGGGTAATTGCATACAGAACTTATGTTATTATTAGTGATGCCATGTGACGAAAATATGATTGTTTGGTAAGTAAAACACAAAAAACGTTCATGAAGTGGCAACGTCTTACTTTTTATTTGCAAATAGTGTCGTTATTCACGACTTGTTTAAGTGAGTTAATAAGTTACAATAAAAAAGTTATACGGCAACATTCTTCTTTTTTATTTGCAAATAAGACGTGCGTATAAACGTAGTATATATATAAAAGTTTTATGTAGTTAAGGAAATAAATATTTTAGAGCATGATATTTTAGACTTTTTTTGTACATGACGCTGTTGTTGTGAAATCAAATGATTTTGGCTTTGCTGTGTTTTGTTTATTTATCGAGCAGCGTGTAAATGTGTGTGTGTACATTTCGTTTTGTTGGATCGGTCGGTTGTTAGTTCGTTTGGAGGGGAACATAAAATGAAGGGAGGGCAGCGTGGACACTTGTGTGCTTGAAAGTTTACAGATCTTTGTTGTCGTTTGTTTACTTCTGCGAGCAGCGTGTAAATGTGTGTATGTACATTAATACAAAATATTGGCGATGTATACGCTCCCTATATCATGGCGTTTTTCCTAAACACATTTCTGTGAATACATTGGGAAGTAGTTGGAAAGCAGCTTAGATAGATTTAAATCATTTATCAAAAATTATATTTAATTCATATATTTTAATTGCAAAATGACGAACATATTCTACGTCTGACCTATGCGCCCGTGTTATCTAACACAAGCTTGTTTTTTTGGACTTTTTTCATTCTATTTTAAGGACTAATTCATTTTGAGTTATTTCGTTTTCATACCGCCAAGTTTTTTCTCCGATGAAAGAATACAAAAAAATTTGTTTGAGCTTATTTAATTTTAAGTATTTCATATTCTGAAATAGTTCCAAAAAGAAAATTTAAATATTTCTAAAACAAATATATACATTCCAAAAAAAATTTAAGACATTTCATACTTATTTCCAAACCTTACGAAAATATTTAAAAGTTATTCAATACTTATTTTTGGGATTTATTTTATACAGCCGAATGAGAGTCTGTTTACTTGAGTGTATTTTTTACGAAATCCTTAATTAATATATTAAGTAAAAAATAATGTTAGAAATCAATAACTTTGTTTATTAACTGTTGCACAGTCCCGAGTTTCAACAGTTTTGTTTACCATTAATTTTTCTACATATTCAATTCACATTTCAAAAGCCTTTTCTCTTCCTGCCGCAGGCAAAACTTATCATTATGAGTAAATGCGTTTGTAGAAGCATTCATGAGATCCTGTCGAAATCTGTCCTATTCCACGACATACATATAAATTTATTAATTATAGACACTTTTTAAGTTTTAGGGGGCAATTTTTTATTCTATTTTGAAATTGCTATTACGTTTACAGAACGTAAGATTCTTTTAACAATTTCCGTTCTGTAGACAAAACAAAAGAAAATTGGATCAATCTTAACTTCCCCATATATTCCAAAATTCCCACTTTCTCTCTCTCTCTCTCTCTCTCTCTCTCTCTATAATCACAAGACATGAAACGAAAAATTGCTATGTGCGAAAGGACTCATAGACTATAGGCTGCCGTCTAGAGAAACTATTAAAAAAGGTATTAAATAATAAATGATACTTTTTATTTTCAGAACGGACTTGGGCCAGACCCTCTGCCGGCAAAGGAGGTGAGTATTGTCATTTTATTTGTTAATATTGTACGAAAAGTGTCGATATGGCCTTTAAATTAAGCTACTCTGAAATGCAATATAGACATATTGAAATTTTGAAATTAATGAGGGACAATGTGTATGCTAATGTATTCTCTTTATCTGTACGGAAAACATCAGAGCCATATCTCAAGCTAAACAAAAGTTATTCTAAAGAGTTTTCACTTTGAAAATTTTGATCGAATTTTGCAAAACAATTTTTTTCTTCGAATTAATGTAGCCAGACATCAAATTTGAATAAAATGATTTGCACCAAAATCGATAAAAAATAAACATCTCCTGGTAATGTTGAATGTTGGTCGACAATAATTCATTCCATGAGTCATATAAGTAAGATGTAATAGTTTTTCATTCAAATCAAATAAGAATATATTTGTAATGTTGTACAGTTATTGATTTTCGCAAATATTTGTCTATTTTATGACTCCTATTAGTCTAAAAAAAAATATGTAAAGTGTAAAAAAGCAAAATGAAACGAATATATTAATATGTACTAATTTTTGATATAAAAACTGTACTAAACATAATTCTTTTTTGTAGTAAAGTAATAATCTAGCATTAATAAAATTTTACTAATTTTATTGAGTTGCTTTACAACGGCTGAGTGATCACCAACTCATTAATGGGATGATTCGAAATCATTAAGACTTTTTTCCAAATTGCGATTAATAGAATTAATGATGATACAGAAACATCGGCATCGGGAGTAAGTACCAGAAACTTTACGATAGAAATTTTGTATGGTTCTTAAGGAAATCCAAATGGTATTCATTTAAATATTGTGAAAATTTTTACAAATTATGATACAGTAACAATAGCACTGACGGCAGAAGATTTCTTTCATTTTTCTTCTTTTAAATATTTCAGTATAATAATTCGGACTGTACTAAATGAAGTCAAAGAGAAAAAAACGAACGAAAATAAAAACCATGCAATAACGCTAAAGACTAATAGACATAGAAGAAGGAATTGATAAGGTACCAACCCTACTAGCTCAATTTCTACTGGCCCTATTTTCGCAATCAAGCCAAAGTGAATATTAAAGTTAGTAGTTAGAAGACCTGTGGCAAACACTGCGGCTCTAGTTGAATATTTTACGGGCATTGAACAGACTTCAGCATTCACGGAACTACTGTCGCTCCAGCAGCTATCCCAGATGCGGAGGTAAATAAACTTATTGCCAACCGTTGCATCTTACAGGCCGTATATTTTTCTTTTCACATTGTTAAAGTAAAAAAGGTACATGGATATCCGGCAGCTGAACGCAAGCTCCGTTTCAGATGCTTTGCCACATATTGACTCAAAACGTCTTGAAACGCCATTTTTGAAAGCAGCATTAGCTACTGTAATAAGGTGCGATATGGAGATCCACTTATTCGCCATCGCACAGTGGCTGAAAATCGTTTTTCATTGGCCAAAATTCTGTAACTTTTGAACTGATCAAAATATTGAAGTAATTTTTTTTAATGAATAGATATGTAGTTCAGCTTGACTCAGTTTTAATTACATTAAAATTGATTGAGTACTTCTTTAGGACTTCTAGGTCAAAGTTGAATTTTTGATTTTTTTAACTTTTGGAGTGAAATATGGGTTTATTTCTTTTATTTGCATATTAAAAAATTTTATATTTGGAACTTAATAATAATTGTAATTATTTTTTGGGATAATGGAATTTTTTTAATGTTACACTCAAAAAAATTTTTACACTCAAAAAAATTTTTACACTCAAAAAAAATAGTAAAATTAACTGGAGATTTTGCTGTTACCATAGGAAAATTTTTTATTTTGATGATTCTGCTTGGCATATAATGCAGCTGGATGCAGCCTTCGTGTTAGTCAAAGCCTGACCTACTTTTCCATCTATCATTGTAAGGACTAATTGGTAGCTTACTTCAATTTGCTGCCCATCTTACTGTAATTGTAATGGCTCTAGTGTTGCAATTTGGGCCTTGATATCACTAATTTCTTTGTAAATGGCATCACGAGTTTCTTTTTTGAATTCAAATTTGATTGGCCTGCAGTATTTCGTAGAAGATGGTGTCTCATTTTTCCAAATATCCATTGTTAGTTGTACTAGTCGAAGGCTCTGAATCTTCCAAAATCTTTTTCAATCTCAATGGTACAATTGATACCATGAACATATCCGAGTCCGAAATATTTTCACATACAACTTGTTTGTATTGGTTTTGTCCCGAAGAACCATCACATCCCCATTTGCAAAAAAGAATTAGCTTTGTGTTTCCGTATTTCTTTAACGCATTTCGTGATATTGATTGTAGCAAGCGTTCGGCTGTGTGATCAAGTAGAGATTGTAGTTGTACCTCTGCCGAAATTGGTGTGATTGTGATAGTATCCTTTGATGGCAAACAGTCCATTTTAGCAGCAGTTATGTGATGATATGCTGGATAGATATTTGAGCCCTTTTCAATCGCACGCAATCTGAGCTTAATATATTGCTGTTTTGTTAATTTCAAATCCAGAAATAAGGCTAATGCCTCCTCATTTGTGTACTGTATTGCATCGCTCGGAGTTGGTATACTTTTAAGAATTCGTTTTGTTCTCACTGGACTAGCTTTAATAACTTTTTCAATGATATCCACTTTTGTTAATTGGTTCTGTGATCGTAATTGATGTAGGAAAGATTCCTTAATATTTGTACAACCAATTGCATCATTAACATCTTTAAGTTTCCGCCTCTTAGATCTATCGCTGCAGTTGTCCAATGATTTGCGTGGTCTTCCAACCTTATCTTGCTTTGCTGTTTCTGCAGCGACAGTAAGTTGCCCTTCTAACCACTTTTCACTTTTTATATAAAACTTTTCTTTACTGTAGCTAACTTCTTTGTAGCGTTTTTTTAGTACTTTTACAAAATTAGATAATTGCTCTTGTATTTCGGTGCTACACGAATTTAAGTTTAATTTTATTTTAACGTAAGTAAGAACATCTTCCTGGCTTTTATTTCTAAAATACTCTTCGGCCAGTTCTTTATAACCGAAGCTCTCCATATTTTTCTGAATATTTTTATTTGAGTCTGTTATAATTTATCACTTGCAAATATACGTACGTACACGTAAAGGATTAACTTATTATTGAGTAATTCCTTACCGAATCCGTAGTTTTATACATTTTTAGATACATGTTATTCACACATTGATCTTCAATTTCATAGCTGGTGGTACTTGAATTGAACAAAACTGCACTTGTTATCCAGACCTTAATATCAGGTAAAACTAATTAGTAGCTCGTCAATATGGGGTTCTTTTTATCTTTAGTGGTTTAATGTCGCGATTATTATTATAAAATTGTTTATGAATTTGGCTGACCCTAACACTTATATTAGAAAGAGATCATATGTTTACTGTAGAACCTATTGTGATATTTTTATTACTGATTTTTTGCTGATCAAAACAAAGCCATAAAACCCTTTCGCAGGTATTATATTTAATTATTTTAGTTTTAGGTAGTCTAAAGTAAAAAACATAAACCTTTAGGCAAAAAAGTGAACATTTAATACACCATTGTATACGAGTAATTATAGAGCTGTTTAAATTAGAGTAATTTGAATTTTTTTGGAGTAATTTCATTAAAATTAAAAAAGTGTTCTACCGGCGGATCGTGGCGGGTGCAAAAGTATATATGGGGTGAAAGAAGACACCTTCGCCTTTCTTCGGGTGGTATACGTTTCTTGTTCCCTTTTGTTCCCTAGAAGTTCTATTCCACTAAAGTTTAAATTTTAGAAAAATATAGTAGTTTCATAAATATTTCATAACACCTCTAAAATTAAACGCTAGAGCGGTAACCACTTACAACAACTAAAGACTATAATCCTACCAACATTATAAAAAAGACCGCAGGCCATTATCGATGATAGCTTGCGAGTAGTGACCATTAATTTTTGACAAAAAACTGATAAAAAACACCTTTTACCGAAATAACAAAAAACAGTTGAGTTTCACAGCATGCCACGCCCACAATTTTCAATAGTTTAACCTAATTTTTTGGCTACCTTAATATGGATATATTAGCTGCAAAATGGCGTAAAAAGTTTTAAAATCGGTGACAAAAAAATTCGACTTTTGGCCAATGAGGGTTTTCACACAAGACTAATTGTGCTGGCATAAAATCGCAGTTTGTTGGCATTTTCGGTGAAGAGAGTGGTTTTTGGTTGGCACAATTTTTTCAACCAGCTTCAACCCCGCACAAGCAGAACAAAACTAACACATACACACTTATGAAAACAGGTTCTGCGAAATAAACAAAGAAAATACTAACACACCAGTGTTGCCAGTGAAATTTCGAGAAAGATACATTTTAGTTTCCAAAAAGATACATTTTTTCCCAAAAAGATACATTTTGAAAAAAAAAATTAAAATCCATGTTTAACGTTTAACGTTTATTAACATAACATACTTATACTTAATATTGAAATTTATTATTTGGGATATTCTCCCCAATGAAATGTCGGCATATGAAGAGCTAAAGCCACAACAAACATTTTTGATTTTTGTATGCATATAACATACTTATTTAATATTTATAATTATTTTTTAACCATCCATTGTACTCTTTTATTAACAGCCATTTATCATTAAAATTGTACATTGTCTTTCTTGGAGAATGACCTGTAAATTATAACGAAATGTCAGAGACGGAAAGCTTAATATTTTATTTCTGTACATTTTGCGTACAGATTCAAAAGATACGAATAATCTCAAGATTATACATGGTACCTGAAGTCATCAAAAGATACGAAAAATGTATCTTTCGTATCCTAATGGCAACACTGTAACACACACAAAGCTTTGTATACGTACACAATTTTATGCCAGCATAATTAGTCTAGTGTGAATACGAAAGAACAAAAGTTGTGCGGATTAAAAAATAGTCTTGTGTGAAAACCCTCAATGAAAAACGATTTTCGGCCACTGTGCATCGCACAAATATTTGAACAAACAGCACTTATAAATTTTGTTCCGCGTTTCTAGAGACAAGGATGAACGGAAAAAGTGGGGCGAAATTTGTTGTATTTGTCTTTCACCGTCCGTTCACATTTATACCAACCACTTTTTGTCTTCAAGCATTGTAAAATACTGGAAACAAGTTACCCCTCATAACAAATGCTGACCCCTTTTTTGTAACAATTGGAATTAGTTTTTAGATCTCCAAATTAAAATTCATATTAATGTTTTTTAACATCCATTATGCAAACAAAATAGAAACAAGAAACAAAAATCTTTAATAAATAAAACTTAATGAAATTATTATATTTCAGACAATTTTTTGTATGGGCTTCAAAAAATGTGTGTCAATAAGGAATAAGTGCTTAAATCGACTTAAGCCTGAAACGAGTAACTGATTTGCAATTTCAAAAGAACCCCTCAGCAAAATTTCACTAATTTTTCCCAATTCTCGAGTTTGGATTAATAACTCATGAAATTGTATATGATAGGTTGATAACTGAAGAATAATTTAATTCTAAATTAAAATGCTAAAGAACGTACTCGCGTAGTACTTTGGGTTAATAAGTCCGTTTTAAAAATCACACTTAAACATTTCTTTATTATTGGCACAGAAGTAATTGAAATTCTTATTTTCGTTGTGTGCTGGACAATCGATTGATGTGTATCATTGAATAAATCTGTATAGTTCAGTTGTGGATCCATTTCCTTCTGAATCATTCCCAAAGCGTCCAAAACCATAGAGCCGCATAGAGCTCTCTGCATGCATACTTATGTATATTTTTACCTGAATTATCTACGATACGTTTATTGAAAAAAATATTTTTGACAGAAAAATGTTACATATTTTATGATGATTCCAATGAATCACTTTGGCGGAAAGTTAAAAAAAATTACGTCTAATATATATGGCAGCTATGTCTATAAGATTTATCTATATACCAAATTAACATGTGGGCAGATATAAATAAGTGTTTACGAGCCTAATCGGAAACGCATCACTGCGCTGTATATGATGCGCATACGTAATTAGTTTGCGATTCTGATGCAAATCAGATAATGCGAAAATTTGCATTTGTTCACAGTTTCTTACGCTGGAATATTTATGGATAAATTAATAATTGTTTATGTATTGACATGACATTTTTTAATACTGTTCTATGATGCATTTTTGAATTAGTTATTTTTGCAGATTTGAAAGCTAATGCATTTTTGAACGTATTGTAATTCAACTGACCTTCGTAGACTAGTAGGTAGTGTACTAGATTCGTAGTGCGAAGGTCCCAGGTTCGAACCCTGCCGCAGAACTTCCAGAACTTCCATTTTCTGCCCTTGCATATTTGAAAAAATTATTTTCAAGTATAACTTGTGCGTTTGGAGAAATAATTATTATAAAGGATGTGTACATTTAGGTTAGCGCATCATTAATTCATTATATTTCTTCTCTTTTGGATCTCAAAATGACATATTAAATTTTTTTGTTGGAAAAGAGCTAAAAAAAAATTAAATTATCGCGAAAAAGGCTGAGTTGGCGTCACCTGTGTAGTCGTTTTTCAGTTACCAGCTGCAACTGGTATTCCATCTAATGATTGGGGTATGAGTAAGTGAAGAGGGATGGAAGTATTATATCTGTTTATATCTGTTTGTGCGAAATAGGTCTGCATATGTATTTGTGATTTGGCTAGAAGTTCTTTATACGCTAATATACCTATATATATATATATATATATATATATATATATATATATATATATATATATATATATATATATATATATATATATATATATATATATATATATATATATATATATATATATATATATATATATATATATATATGTTGGTATGTACATAGATAAGAAATTATATGTAGTTTACTCTCTTCAAATTAAAATCTTTATTTAGTTTTTATTAAAAATTACAATAATGTAATATAAAAAAAGTAGTTGGGAAAAATAACCAAAAATTGCTAACTAAATAAAAGTTTACATACAAGTCTTGAATGCCTCTGGTATGTAAATATGTTTTTGCATACTCCTAATGAAATTGTCTTACGAGTACATCAGTGACGTCAACTTTCAAAAGCGATGCGTAAGAAAAATGGTACCTAATCGGATAATTGGTACCCTTTATTACGTACTTTCGCATCTAATTTTTTCACTTTCGCAAAACTGGGATCAGTGTACTCTGTAATACGAAAGCGTATGTTAAAATCGTTCGTTAAAACTAAATATCTTGCGCTAACAAAATATTAAACGCATCGAACTAGCTTACGCATCGCAATACAGAATAACCCCCTGGTTTTTTTAATGCGAACGTTTTTAATTACTCTGAAGTCTCTCATTATTTCACTCTATTGAACTGTTAAAGAAGGGTAATGGCTACAATAAAAATTCCTAATTTCAAACAGTGTTATGAAGCGTTTAATAGACTATTAATATCTTATAAAGCTGTTATTGTGCGTTTATGAATTAGACTGTAAGTAATTAAAACTGAAGCTAAAAGAATTTTTAGCTTCATCTCTTTTTGAGACACACAAGAACTGGCAAAAAAGGACAATTTCGAAAATTTAAAAGTTTTGGTAAACGTCTTAGTTCACAATCCTGTTTGCGGCAGTAAAAATCATAAAGGATTATATCGGTGTTACAGAATTTCAAAGCAATTTAGCATGTGAACAAAAAGGAGGGCATAAGATCAATGGCGAAATTTCGCATTTTCAGTTTCAATTTACTTAGCGTTTACACTTGAAAATGAAAGTTAAAAAATATAATGCACTCACACTCACACTCTTTCACATTTACGTTTTTGTTACTTTTACCTCAGCTGGCAAGGAAATTTTCAAGAAAGAGTTTTTGTATACTTTCCGAAAGGAAATTTTTTTTTAGTGCATAAATCTGGTTAAAAAATATTCAAATAAATATTAATTGCAACATGTTCCCTACAGGTCAAACTGAGTAATGCTCTTGGCAACCCTTAATGATTTTTAATGTCCTTCTTCTTCTTATTCAACCCAGAAATAAGAGCGATTTCACCAATAAGTCTTTCTTTTGGAAATATTTTGGAAATGAACTTTGTATGTTTGTATAAAAGAAATTACATACTGTCCTAATGTTGTACGAGTATATCAATGACGATAAATAAATGTTGCATTATTTTTATTTTAAATTTTTTTTTTTTCTAATTATTTGGTTAGCTGTTTTAAGTACGAGTACACATTATTTGACATTATTTATCTATACAAAAGCGAATTGTCAAAGAATATCTTTACTGTATTCAGTTAAACGGACTTCGGCTTGAGCGTAATTTGTAGCATGTAATAAATAAAATAGACTTTGTTGAACAGTTTAATTTTAATTCAATATGTTCATTATATCGAATAGTTTATCTCCCACTAGTAAATTAAATCTGAATTCGCTTTCAGATTGTCACTGATGCAGACAGATCTCCTTAATACGACACACTAATAAAACACGACGATCTTAAGAACTAGATCGTTGTTATAAATTGATCATATAGAACTTAAAAAAAACAACAACAACTACATTGAATGGGAAATGAATAGCCCGTCAAATTGCGCAGAAATGTTTTAAAATATTCTTGTACGGCAATTGATCGTAAATTAATCAGAAAATTTGTTGCAATTGCTGTTGCTGTTGTTATTATTGTGGTTGTTGTTAACACACCAACACGTGCGATATGCACAGAACGTAAAATTCAACTAACAAGAATCGTTAATTTCATTATTGGCGATATTAGCTCCTGTATGTCATGTATGATATTGTCGTATATGTACATAAATACATACTCACGTATGCGAGTATGTGTTTTTGTCTTGTTAGTTGCATCGCTCTATTTCATATCATATTGTGTATATACTTATGCATGAGTATGTGTACATGTGTATATAATTTTGTAAATATTTTTTTTTTGTGAAGTGCGTGATCTGTTTGTTGCTCTTATAATTTGAGGCTTTATTACTGATTTCTTTGGTGTATCAGTAGTTAGTGTGAATTCATGCCACGCTTGGTAGATATTGCAATATATTAACGGAATAAAATTGCCAATATAAATCACTTTGTTGATGCTGAATTTCTTTTCTATTTCTTTTATCTCCTGACCACGACTGACTGAAACTTTTTATTAATACAAATATACACTTTTACATACAGACACACGTACTTTAGCGATAAGTTACCAGCAAGAGAAAAATAGATGTGCATGAATCTGTTTGTTCTCTTACATTAATATTACTGCATCGTTTTAACGTCATCTGTATTAAAAGCCAATTGATTATGGATCTTGTAAAACATGTTTTCATTTCGTTCACTTATCTAAACGGATTGATATTGATTGCGATTTAAAATTCATCCATTCAACCATGTACTACCAACTAGCTGCTCACATCATGAATGTACGGCTGTGAATGGATTCCACGCTGCTAGAGGTTCGCACATTTTGCCAACGTTGAAATGCATAGAAAAAGCTAACTTTTTTGTCAGCATTGGCGAAAGCGGTGGCACATGTCCGGAAATAGATGTGTGCGGCATGAACGCAATTTGTAGTTGAAATGCAACAGAATTATTGATATCCACTCGTCTGATGGTTTGTTTATTTTTAATTCGAATTACTAATAATTGGCAGAAGAAACAAAACAGGCGGTGGCAAAGGCATGGGAAATGCTTGTTTTCACTCGATCGGACCTTGTTGAGAAATGTATAGTCTTAGTAATAGTACAAGCGGATAGTTCAAAGAAAATTATGTTGTTTTGCTTATGATAATGAAAGAGTAGTGCTGAACTCAGTAAGATGCACTAAAAACGAAGATAATAATTGTCTCATATTTTATAATTAAAAATAAAACCGTTGGTAGTCGAATGTTGGACTCCTGAAAAAGTATAGTACAGCGAGACACATTATCAAATAAAATTTTATTACACCTGAAATTTACTTCCAGGTTGTATGGACTTTCAAAGGGAATGGAAAGTATGACAATTTTCGACTTTGCCGAATATTAGTAGATCCACAGCTTATTGATCATAACAAAAGCAATTTATTCGATAGTAAGGCATACATTCATGTCACAATCGATACTGTACACCACGGTAAACAGTACATACGAGGTCTGATCAATAGAAAAGGTGAATTTTACATTACATTAAATTTTTTTTATGTTGGCACATTTGTCTCGAACATATGCTCTAAGTTGAGTTTGTTTGTGAGAGGCACAACAGTTAGACGTGTTATGCTTGTTCGACAATTTTCTGTTGTGGAAAGAAATGGATCAAAGAATTTGCATAACATTTTGTGAAAAAATGAATTTAAGTGGTCAAAAGCACTTGAAGTGTTAAGTGGTGATTGTACTCTGAGTCAAAAAAATGTTTACAAGTGATATAAGCTTTTCAAAGACGACGCTCGTCTTGGAAGCTCCATCACATCATAAACCGATGAAAATGTTGAGAACGCGTGGAAAATTGTTACGTACAATCGTCGAATCACTATTAGAGAAGTTACAAACGATGTCTGCATATCGGTTGCCTCGTGCAATAATTTTTTTCGAAAATTTGGGAAAGAAGCGTGTGACAGCGAAGCTCGTTGCAAAATTTGCTAAATTTTGAACAAAACCGTCGCATGGGAATCGCTCAGGAAATGTTGAAGTTGTTAACGTCGATCCCAATTTGCTTAAAAGATCATAACTGCTAACGAATCATGGGTATAAGGTTATAACATCAAAACCAAAGTCCAATCGTCGCAATCGTTTCTACGATTACCGTGGCGTAGCGCATCATGAATTCTTGCCACCTGGTCGTACGGTTGAAAATGAGTATTATCTTGAAGTTATGCACCGCTTCCGAGAAGGAATATGAAAAAACTTCCGGAATTGTGGAAATACAATTCATGGCTTTTGCATCACGATAATGCACCTGCTCACTCCTCATTGCTTGTTTATAATTTTTTGGCCGAAAAGAATACCGTTATCATGCCTCAGCCACCATGTTCAGCAGATGTGGCTGATTCCAAAATTTAAGAGACTCATGAAAGCACTGCGTTCTGCGACGATTGAAGAGATAAAAACCGAATCACTGAGGGAGCTCAAGGCCATACCATAAAGTTAATATTAGAACTGCCTCAAGGATTTGAAAAAATGCTGGCAGAAGTGTATTATATCTAAGAGGGAATACTTTGAAGGGACAAAATAGAAATTGATAAATAAATATATATTTTTTTAGAAATATTAAAATTCACCTTTTCTATTGGAAAGACCTCGTATCAAATCTTATGAATTTTAGTATCGATTAAAACTTCACAAGTTTTCTCCAGAATCGCACAATATCAGAATACATTGACGGGTTCTCATCAGACCAGTTCAGTATACTATATATTTAGAGGTACCGCAAAATACCGTTTATTTTCCTACTATATTTCGTATCTTCTAAAATGTTTTCTTTATTAAACTTGCAACCGTGCTTACTCTATTACAGATTTTTTTTATCATTTAATATTTTTATTTAATAAATTTTGAATAAAACTTAAACACTATCAAGCACTCTCTAAAAACAGTCATTCTCTTTAGCTTCTGCTTGTTTCAAGTCTCTGGTGTTCGGTTAAGAGTGATAGTGCCCCTTGTTGTCAGGGTAGATTGTCCTCTAAAGACTAGAACGTTGCGCGATAGGGCGTTTGGATGGTTTTCAAGTTTCTTTATGTATATACATATGTGTCACGTTTTTGACAAATGCATCCTCTAGATCTAAATAAATTCGCAAATTTTTAACTTACCGGGAAGCGGCAGTAGTAGGACGGAGGATTCTATTATCTCTCCTTTCTTTTAATTACTAGATTCCAAGGCTGTACTCCATAACTGAATTCCATAGCAGCATATTGTTTTTAAAATCGAGTTGAACGATATAAGTTTACAGACTAGGCTTAGTGTTGTGTTTCTTCCCAACAAACCAATTAAAGTAAACTGATTTCAATTTGATATGCATTAGTTTGCCTTAATTTGACTCCTCCATGTTAGACAGAGATCAATTAGTATGATTTTGTTGTTGATATAAACAGGCGGACATGTTGTCCTGTGCAATGTGATCGTAATGTATACGCGTTTATGTTCGTTGGTCCATGATCTCCATACTTATAACAATTGTTCTAGCAGCGATAAATATTCCTGCACCGTGCAGTTTGTTTCTAACAGATTATTACTCACGGTGTATCACTACCGAATGTTGATTATGGACTGGGAACAATAATATTCAACGAAATTTTCTATTCCGCAGGAAAGCCATCTCCACGTAGAGCAGCATATAAGATTGAAGAAATTATTTTTTTTTAGTTTAAGAAGGTAAATTCAAAAGCATCCTATTGCTGATTTTGATAGCACCTGTGGTCTTTTTGAAGATTAGATCAGCAATAAGGTTTCCAATTTCCTGAATATTAATCCAATGAAGGCCTCAAAACAAAAAGTGATGGCAGCACCATTGTACCAGTGTGATGTTTGGATCAAGAAAGTTGCTCCTTTTGTAAGATCAGTTCTTGCCCAATCCTTCATTGAACTTCGCGGATTAGGTCTGATCACTACAGGTCTTTTAATTTCTGTTTAAAGTGTAGTGTCCAGATTTTGATGAAATCTATTTAAAGAAGCGATTTCTTAATACTCCAGTAATGTTTTACGCTATTTTGTACATTCCTTTAAGCTTTTTTTTCAACCGATACAATCTGCAAACTTGCTATTCTCTATGAAATTTTCTTTCTTCAAGTATTTTAAAAGTTTAATACGTTGTCATCGCCAAATCGCACCTGTATTATTAAGTTTTATGGGAGTATATGATAACAATAATGCATGAGAACGAAGTCCTAACCTGAGGCATTCCGAAATGCCATTCATATTCAAACTCAATTTAGAAATTGTATCAAATAAAACAAGACCTGGTGGTGTAATAAGTCGTTACAATAAAATCTTAGGCTTGACTTTGTAGTCTACAGTTGGAGAAAATCATGGCTCTAGTCATTTATAAAAAGCATTGAACTGACTTTCTGTGATTGAGATCCCTGAAGAAAAATAAATCGATGAAATCACCATCTCTTATGTTCGGAGTTTTCCTAACTGTTAAATGTATGTAAATATTTTAAAATTAATTGATTAATTTTTTTACTTTTAAGGACAATATTGCAACCTGCCGCGAGTTAAAAGCAGGATTTTATTTTTCCAGTTAAAGGTAAGTTCGTCTTACGTTTCCAATATTTTTACGTTTAGTTAAGAAATGAGACACAATAGAAAATCTCGGCTTATTTGACGTTTATTTCAAAGAGATATAAACACGTACAATACATATCGTTGTACGTGACTCATATTTTCCTTGTTTGTTCACCAAGCACAACTGCAAAATACTTAAACGTCGAAAAAAATTGGTGAAAAAGAAAATAAAGGTTAAAAAAATCATATAGAATCATCAAAATATATTACAAAAATAATGATTTAAGATACAGTAAGACAGCAACGAAAGCTAAAATTAACTAAAATTCGCAAAATGATTTTTGTATAATAGTTTTTGATATCAACACAAAAACAAAAGTCACAAAATCTATGCAAAATTCTTCTTTGTTATTGATTCAAGCTTAGACTTTAAGCAACTTCAAAAAAGAGGAGTTGTAATATATTCGTCAATAAGTGCTTTCTTGTGCTTAGCACTTTTTCGTCATTTGTGGACTGAGAGAAGGGTACATCCCATATAAAGTAATGTATAATAACTTTATATTTTGTTAACTATACTAGCGAGAGTGTGAATCGGTGTGAATTACTCAAAATGTGTTTATTATAAAAATGGTTAATGTTTTATGTTACATGTTTAAGTACAAATGCAATGCACTTTTTTTACATCAAATGCAGTATTTTTATTGGTTTTCGCCTCTGAAACAAACAGTGCCTTGCAGCAAAAATATAAGCAAAATTTATCACCAGAGCACTTGCGACGATCTGTATAAATAGATCTTGTATCGAACCAGTGCTTTTCATTTAAAACAAATTACAGTCAAAGATCAGCGTTAGTAAACAAAACTAATAACTACTTTGATGATCATTTGTTAATGACCAAAGAGGAGTACTAATAGTAGTCATTAAGCTCACGGCATAAATTTGACTTAAATATAATCTAGTTTGCACTCACGTGTTTTGCATTAACAAATGCAAGAAGCAAATGCATAAAAATTTACCTTTACGTATCAAAGCTTTAGCTACATACGTGGCAATCAAGATCGATTACCTGCAGTAAACAGTATAATTGCACAGTTGCATGTGAATTGCACGTTCGCAACGCAATAACAAAAACAATTCTCAAAAAGGCTAGATATAATATGCATTACACTTATGTGTAATAATGATTCCAGGCATTAGTAAATCTACTTATCGCAAATGAAAACAAGATCTTTTTACTCAGCCATTCGATCATGTGTCTGTTCTCTTAAAAGTTTTCATTCATATGGATATGTTCGCTGTTGTTAAGCGGCACATGCTTCAATCAAATAAATACTCCTTCGAAACAAATTGCCTTCCACGGTCTGATATTATATAGTTCCACAGAGCCTTATAGTAATTTTACTCATAAACATATGTACATGCATACGTATCGCTCTTTTAATGCAACATAGTCATATGTCCAAAAAAATCAAACTGGCAAAAGCGTTTATTGTTTTTTAAATGGTGGTATTGCACATACATATACTCATATACTTACGTATATTTTTCCTGAGTAAAGCCAAGTGTTCCGTTCGATGTTGAGCGTCATTTATTATTTTAACTTAAGAGTTTGACATAGAATATCTAATTGGCGATACTCAGGGGGAACCATGCAGGGACGATTGCGGACCGGATGCAAGACGCCCTGGACAAGATGTATGAATGGTGCACTTTGGAAGGGTTATCTGTTAACCCAGTGAAGACGATCATTGTACCATTTACCAGGAAAAGGGTGATTAATTTACCCAGTCTTTGGATGGGTGGCATCGAGATAGTTCCCAGGGAGAGGGTGAAATATCTGGGTCTCGTCTTGGATATGAAACTTACCTGGGAACCGTACCTCAAATCAGTACTGGGAAAGGCCACGAGGAGCCTTTGGACAGCGAGACAATTACTTGGTAGATCCTGGGGTCTGAGCCCCAAAATGACCTTCTGGATATATATCCAGATGGTGAGACCAACTATACTGTACGGGGCTCTATGCAGGTTACAAAGATTTGCATGCGTCACAGGGGCCATGAAATCAACCCCAACGTTGGGTATGGAAGCTCTTCTGAACCTTGCACCGCTCAACTTGGCTATACAAGAGGAGGCAGCTATAAGGGCAATTTCTATATACGAGAAGGAGAACCTTAGGGCGGGAAACCTTACTGATCTGGCTATCCTCAGGGGAATCATACTTGCTATGTTCCACATTCCGGGGCGGGCGACCATATGGACCTGGTATACTGTTTCGACAGGGAATACGGGTCCTCTTCCCAGATTATTACTGGAATGCCATAGCAGGCTCAATGACACAATGCACAACATTGGAATGATATAAACGGGTGAGGTCACTCCAAGAAATTCTTACGCTTTGACGCTGGGAAGGCGGATCTAGCTCTAAGACTGGACAGGAAAAGCCTGCGGACGCTGGTAGGGGCGCTCAGAGGCCTGCAAAGCCCATCTATATAGAGTGGGCTTATCTGACATGGATATCTGTAGATTTTGCGGTGAGGAGGAGGATTCGATGGAACACTTGACAGCAAATTGTGGGGCATTGTGCCACAGAAGACATAGGACTCTACTTGCATATACGCTGAGTGAAGAGGATCTGCTAATGCTCCCACTGAAGGAGCTGATCCTATTTGCAAACGTTTAGACTGCTAGGAACAGGGGAAGCACAATAGATCAACAATGGTCGCAGTGCAAAGGGCCATCCTGGGCCAAACCCCCATTACATTACATACATACATACATATCGCACACCCAGCACAAAAGTGACACAACTCTAAATTTTAATTTTCTGACACAACTAATAATAAATCATTTTTATGAATTTCGACTTTATACCAACTCAAACATAAGGAAAGACAACTGTTCTTTAGCAACAGTTAACAACAATAAAATACACAAATATTTTTCTTACAGATAAACAAGTGTATTGTGTTTGGAACGATTTTCCGTCATCCCACGTCAAATTTGGTTTATGAACAGACCGGTTTCGGCTTTGTGCCATCTTCAGTGTTCTCGAATACTAATCAAGTGTATTGTGCATAGTTTAATGATATAAACCCGAAAAATTTAAATTTTGAGTTGAGTCACTTTTGTACTGGATGTGCGATATGTGCATCACAATTGGCGATGTAGTATAGTATATTTATTTTCAAGCGTTAATTGTGTTGCGCTTTTGAATATGCCTCATTGTTCTACGTACGTAAGGAAATGAATTCATTCAGACTTTTGCATTTTTAGTTTGACAAATTTTATGTTCATACGATTATGACTTGTGCCATTTGAATTATTTCACAATTAGAAAAAATTTTGCTAGAAGCATTTCATTTGTTTATCTAAATATGAACAGAGTACAATTCTTACAACATTATTTTGTAACATTTCCTATGAAATATTTTCGTAAGGATGTTGAAATTATGAACAGAATAACAGGATTAACTTGAAAATGTTTACTTTTTGAGATATGACGATATTTCATTGAATGAACGTTGTGTTGTTTGAACGCAGCTCATGCATTCAATTGCCAGCAAGTAATATTAAATCATAAAAAATCTTGTTAAAGTTAATGTCCGAATGGAGTGAGGGAGGATTAAAACAATAGCAAACATTTTTACTTGTGTTAATTTTTAATTATACATTGAAATATTAATTCTTTAGTTAAACAATTTGTAAATACTTACATATGTTTATAATATACAAATTCTGAACATGTTTTATTCATCTCGTACCTTTGTTAGTTTGCACACTCTTATTCTGTTTCTTTTATATTCATAGAGTTTAAAATTTTCTTATTTTAAAAAATTCATAAAAAACAAAAAAGGATTTTTGTGGTCATCTAAAATAACGCTAAAAATGAAGCAACTAAACAAATTTCGTACATTTCGGGAAATATTGCATAATTTGTTCCAACTATTACATTATTCGGAAATAATTTAATTTCCTTTTTGCAGTTGTTTAATTTTATGAAAAATATTTAAGATGAAATAAGTCCAAAAAATATTTTTGGTTGTTATTTCAATGGGAGGAAATTTTTTTCCACTACTATTTATTTATTGTATCTTCAAATTGAACTAACAATAAGTATACAAATCTTAAGTATAAATATAATAATTAGGCCCAACCAGTGTCGGACATAAACTTAGTGATAGTAATTAATAATTAATAATACATAAATGTGGTGTTAAGCAGAAATATTAAAAAGTTTAATCTGGAGTGTTGCGTACTAAAGCTGTAGTGTCCTTCTTTTTTAAGCGGATGTGTCCAGTAAAGTTCAAGATGTTACGAGCAAGGGGATTACGATGGGAGTCGAGTTTTGTTAAATATTTGCCTGTACATTTTGCAATTTCAGCAGTCACAAGTGGCATATTTAGATCACGATGTAAAATTTAATTTTTCATGTACCATGGAGCCGATGTTATTAACCTTAATATTTTGTTTTGCATTCGTTGGATTCTCTCTACATTGGAAGCTGAGGCAGTGCCCCATAGCTGAATTCCGTAACACCATATGGGTTTCAAAAGCGACTTGTATATTAAAAGTTTACAATCTAGATTGAGGGTAGAATTTCTACCAATCAGCCAATGTATCTGGGATAATTTAAGCTTCATTTGTGTTAGCTTAGAGTCAATGTGCTGTTTTCATGTAAGCCGTCGGTCAAGGTGTATACCAAGGTATTTCACCCGTGAATGATGAGGAACAACGTGATTGTTGATTCGAATGGGGGAACAAATGTCTCTTCGTAGGGTAAATGTGACAGGAACACACTTTAGTTCATTTACTTTTATTCTCCATAAGTTCAACCACGGTTCCAACAGGTTAATATGTTCCTGAAGATAACGGGATGCCTCGTGAGGGTTTTCATGCATACTAAGGCAGGCTGTATCATCGGCAAATGTAGAAGTGAGGATATTACTGCTCAAAGGCATATCACAGGTATAAATCAAATACAAAACTGGCCCCAGTATACTCCCCTGTGGCACACCGGATAAGATAGTTTCGGGCACACTCATGAAGTCTCCTTCCACAACAGCGAACTTCCGGGCAAGAATGTAACTTTCCAAAAGATTTACAATGTTTATTGTTTATTATTTCAATGGGGGGAAAATATTGAAGTTATTTTATTCTATTTTAAATTTATTTCAACACTCTTCAATTTATTAAACTTTTATACAGAGAAAATATATTCAGGTGTTATGACAAGCGCGGCTTCGTTTTCTCAAGCATTCCTGCACTGCCCTACAAGAGAAGCCCTATTTTAAATGCCCTAAAAGGGACTGCATCTGCAATGCAGAAATGCTTAAGAAAACGAAGACATGCTTGGACATGTTTTTTACTTTATGACGAATTATTGAATTAAAGAAAGCGAAATAACTGAAACAAGAGGGGAAAGCATTTTTTAGCTGTCAAAAATTGTATGGACATAAATTTGTGTGAAGTAAATCTTAATCCGGGCGTTCAGAAGTGAAGTTGGGTGCTGTAAGGGAAAAACAGTGTTACCAGCACACAAAAAATTTTAAACCAAATTTATTAAAAATCCAACAAAATGAGAAAGAAAGTAGCAAATTTATTTCATTTATATATTAAGAGGAAATGTAAACTGTAATTTTAATTTAACGATCAACATTAACAAAAAAAAATAGTTTCTGAAATAGTAAGTAAAAAAGACACAGTCTTCAGCTTATATATCATTTACCTACACGTAGTGCATAATTAATATACTGTTTTTTCAAAAGTGTTCTGCCTTTTTAATCTTTTTTACGAATTTACTTACATTGTTTTTATATTTCTAAGACTTTCGCGGCTCACATATCGAATTTTGGTGACTTTTCTGCGGATTGAATGTCTCGAATTAATTTATTTTTGTTTTGATATTGAATTAAATTAATTTCTTTTTTAATTTTTGGTTTTTTTAATGCGTTGTGTTATAGGTTGCAAGTTAATGATAAGTGAATTGCAATTTTTTCTGAACTAAACTGTTTTCTGCATTGTACTCGTACATACACCTTTCATGTTGTTCGTTTTTTGTTTTCTTAATTAGTCATTTATTATACCTCAGCACAGTCCTCAAAAGATTAATAGCTCTGGAAATTTTACTTTCAGTCCATTTTTGTTGCGAAAATATTACCAGAACTATAATCATACACACATCTACACTTTGGAAAAAAGTAGCCAATTTGTGTTTTATGTATATAATCAAAATGGCAACTCTGTTACAAAACTTTTAAAATTCTTGTCTTTGTAAAATTTTAGAGTTGTAATTTGTTTGTTGAAAAATACATAAGTATGTAAATGTGTCTAAATTTAGTTTAGTTATTTAAAATAAAAACTACAAAGAATTGTTTTTGTTGTTAACATGGCATTGTCGTTGTTATTTAGTCATGCCGCTTGCCGCTTTCTGCGAGTAATTTTACATTTCTGACGCAAGACCTGTTTCTTCTATGGTATGCTCCAACCCGACAGAGCTCAACGATTCTCTCCAGTGAACTTATTTCATAATTTTCGGGATTGATTCCTTTGGAACTCTTTTTGCATTGAATCTCTTCCAGTATGAAAAAGGTCCCAAAATAATTTCATCTTATTTGGGACTTGTTTCTTAAATTTTTTTGATACTTACGAGTATTTAATTCTTTTTAATTCTTTAATTCTTTCTATTTATTTGACTGTTATTTTCTTTTTATTTTTTGGGTTATTTGATGCAGTCGTTTTTGCCAACACATTTTTTTTAACTGGATTTAGTTTGCAAGGTTTAATGCTTCTTAATCAATTTTGTTCTCGATCTATAACGTTATTTATAAAGTGAATGAGAATTTTCTTAGCAAACCCTCTTAACTCTTGCTGTACGGTTTTTGATCTGCCATTTGGCCTTGGACATATTGAGAAAATAATTTTCATGATAAATTTTGACGTTACTTGTATTACCGTGAGGGTATCTTGTTTCACAAAAATAATGCAGTTCTTCAGTAACAATAATGCAATTTTCTTTGGTGACATAAGCACTGATATGAAAATGCTACTTATCAGAAAATATAACTTTTCGGTCAAATGCGATGTCTGATTTTTCGAAGTTGTTTAAAAGTAAATCTATCAGTATCAAAATAACTTTTGATTGAAAAATATGCTGGGATTTGGACTACCCACTACATAGGAGCTTGTGAGCCACAAATAGTTACGCACATACTCATAAAAATCCTAAAAATTTTGCAAATTCATATTTTTATAAAATTAAAAAGAAATCCCATTCAAGTAAATTTTGAAAGAAAGTTCTTTACAGGTTCAAAAATTCATTATCAAAAACCTAATGTTTTTGAAAATGAAAAATGAATTTATTTAAAATTTTCTATGAAATATATATTGGTTTTTTATACAAAACTTGTGATGAAAACATACATATAAAAAACATACATAATAAAAATTACACTTAACAGCAAAATAAATTTTTTGCAAAATAACAGCGAGTGAAGGCGACAAAATATATACATGTACCAACGTTTTAAGAGATTTGCTCTTCATGGAATTAAATTGGTTCCCTTTTCTTTCGAGCGTCAATTTGCCACAGAGTCTGAACGACACTCTGAAGGAAGGAGTATTCTTTCTCTTATAGCGAAAATATGCTGCGTATTAGCTGATGATAATATAGAATTGCCTAAAGCTAAAAAAATTTAAAAATACATTCCGAAACCCTCGAATTCGGTTTCAACTTAAATTAATACATAATATTTACAGTCGATTTCGAATAAACAAATGCCGTTTAAAAGAAAAATCGTTTTTTTAGAAATAAAAAATTCTCACCTTTTTTGGTTAATTTAAAAGCACTTTACTTTGCTTGAAAGAAGATCCCTTTAAACGAAACTCATTTTGTTTTTAAAAATTCAAGATTATATGAAACAAAAATTGCTTAAAATAAACAAAATATTTATTTATCGCTAACGAATACCATGCTGTTTCGGCTCTAGTTGATGGTATTACATGCAACCAATAAAATCTTATAAATTGAATCTTAATTCAATATTGGAATATATAGATTTATTTTCAGTACGAGTGCTGCCGAAAAACTATTTTTTCATGATATTGGGAACAGAAAGCATCCTTTGGAAGTTGATTTTATATATTAAACATGTATGGACTTTTAAGAAATTTTAATCTTCCAAACTAACGACGTGCCAAAAGTGAAAGAAGTAGCCCTGGCTCGAATTTGTATGTATATTAGATTCCATAATCTAAAACATTTTCGCAGTTAATACTTAAAAACTAAATTTACTACTCGGTAAGCTAAAGATGCTTCCGCCACAGAGATTCTTTTGAATATAAAGTTTATATTATAAACCTGCAGTAACATTCATGCACACATTCGCGTTAAGTGTATTAAGGAAAATGTAGTGTCCTCCGGCCAGCAACTTACAAAAAACAGCGAAGATGTTTATGAAGAGTATGTTGTTACACTAATCGTCCAATCAGCAAGCCACAATTTATGACTCTCATTGGCGATTTATTTGATAGCAATGTAAGGCCACTTGGGCTAAATAGCCACTGACAAATGTGTCCTTTTTTCTCCCCTCCGTGATGTTTACAAAACCGTTTGCATCTATTTCGTGTATCACATTTTATTCATGAGTTGGAATGAATATTAATTTTAAATTTAAATGACTCGTAAATCAATAAACAAATAAAGGTGTATGATTTTGCTGTGGTTTTTTATGGTTTTATATAATTGCGAATGTTTAGAATTAAATAACATAAATCTGAAAGTAAAATAAGTTGTAATACTTGATCGTTTTCTTCTAAAACAAATATTAAATAGTATAACTAGCTTTCAGGAAATGTAATCAGTCTTTATTGAAACTACTTTAAGTATTTTAAAATAGATATTCTAGTTGATTTGCTTTCGGGTTTATTATGGAAGGAACATTTTGGCCTTCTTTCTGTAAGAAAGAAACAATTTTTTCTCCGTTTATGGCCAACTTTGTCTCCATCGCCTTATGGGAGACCCAGGTGTCTGAAAAAATATGATTCATACAATTTTTATTTACCGTGGGTGTAACCTCCTATACCTTTTTAATCTTTACTGGGGTATTGTAGAATCGTGTTTGCTGGTAATTTCAACGTTCACAACTTATCCTGGCTTCACCATTCAGATCAAACTACTAGAGAGGGCCCCGCCAACCACCCCGCGCAACTAATGAATAAGCCAACACATATTTCGTGTGCTGTAGGACACCAAAAACAATTCTCTCGGAAACTCGGATCACTGTACCATATCCGTCTCCTTTTCACTCTCGGCAATTCATGGCGCCTCGCGAACATATACGAGAAAATTAAAATATGTCTACGAAAAGGCTCGTTGGGCTGGTTTTAAATATTTCTTTTGGCATTTCAATTGGAAGCTTCCAGGACAGCGATGTAAATGCCATGGCGAAAATGGTACGAAGTATAGTTTTGCTAGGAATGAAAGCTTTTATTCCATCAAAGCAAATCTTAATTAAACATAAGGCAGATCTTTGGTTCAATCAGACGTGCAATGATGCAGTCAGATCCAGAGAGAAAACCTTGGTGCTATTGTTGTTGATAATCAGGGTATCAAGAGCTTTTGATCCTTCGTCAAAAGAGTAAGAGATATTGCTGGTTCTTCAATTCCGATACTTTTAAAGGATGACAAAATATTCATTGATATGGTTGATAGCGCTAACAACCTGCTGGCTGTACTATTTGCAAACAATTCTAACTTGCAAGAAAGCAGTCAACCACTACCAGATTCCAAAAAAGCATTTAATGTAACGTTAATCCCCGAAAAGAAAGTGATGGAAGGTATAGCTAGCTTCCATCTTTTGAAGCATTTAAAGGCCCTCTTCGGAGAATTGTGTCATTGCTCTAGACATTTCCAAGACATTTGAGATGGTGTGGCTTGGTACACTTCTAGCAAGGCTTATTGCTTATATCGACGTTCCTCGAGGATCGTACTATACGAGTTATTATAGATGGAATATCGCCAGATGAGCTCAAGATTAATTCAGCGGTACCAAAAGGTTCCGATCTCTCTTTTATCCTATTTCTTATTTTTCGTAATGACCTCCTGTATCAAACTTCGAACGCTATTTACTTCTTTCAGACGACAGCAGCATTGGCCATTCCTTATCAATCGACCATAGGCCAAGACCTTTAGTGATTGGGGCGATAAGGCGCAATATGATTGAAACGCTTAATCATGATCTTGTAACGATCCCTGAATGGTGCCACACGAATCGAACTGGTTTTAATGCTCGTAAAACACAGTGCTGTATGCTTGTGCATCAACGCTTGAACGTACATGCTGCTCTATCTGTAATTATGGGTGATATAAATATCATAAGGTGTTAATGTTCTTGGCATGAAAATCTATTGTGATATTTTATGGACTGGGATTATTTTCCATGTCGCTAAAGATGCATTCAAGTGTCCCAGTTTTTTAAGAACGGTGCAAGAGATACTTCACTCCTTCTGATCTCCGTACTATTTATACCATCTATATCCGACCGAAAATGGAATACAACTCTCATTTGTGGGCCGGCGATTCAAAGTATATTTTGATGTTACTCGACCGAGTACAGGAGAAAACGTAGATAATTATCAATGATAGTAGTGTAGCGAATTCTATTGATAGCATCGATGCAATATGGAATGTGTTTCACTGTTTTATCGTTACTGCAATGGGATATGGTTTAATAAAATTATGGAATATGTTCCCTAAATCCTCGTTTATTTCCGAACAACACATTCTTCCTTGAGAGCACATGCATTGGAGACCAATATACCAGTGAATTAGGACAATTCGTTCTTTAGTCGAATGGTTCGTATGTGGAATGACCTCCATACATATGTGTTTCTTGTCCTCCCCATCGTGGAAGGGTTCAAATCGAATGTCCACAAAGGTTACTCTCTCCAATTGCAAATTGAGTATTGGTCCACTTGGGAAAAAAATACAATAGCGAGAAGTATTAACAACTTTTTGTGTACTATAGAATTCTGCTGGGAAGCCACACTGAAGTATTTCTCCTCTTACGTCGCTTCCTGTTGCAGAGTAGGGATAGTGATGTTATTGGTCTACAAATAGTTCACAAACAAGGATCATTATAAGTGTTTTGCCTTTTTAGAACCTCAAAAGTGATCCGGTTTCCATATTAGTAAACAAACCCCCCACAATCCAAATATTACCTACTACTCAGTTGTTCTCGAGGAAATCATTTTCATTTCCTTCAAAGAACTAAATATTAGTGCATTTTATATCTCTAAATTCACATGAAAACAGTTCCATTTAGTGTGAAATTATTTTCTTTACAAGAAAAAAAATTTACTCCTTTTATTTACTCATGTCTAAAATATTGAAAGAGTTGTTAATATACTGAGGAGCATTAAAATTTAAAATTTAAATTTAAAATTATCTCGGAATTTCCATGACTTCCTTGTAAGATATTGTCACTATGTCTCTCAAAAAGTCATTCACAGCTACTCCCGAAGATATTTTAAATCATGTATTATTTTAATATTGATAAAAGTGTGGACCATCGGTCAATAAATTGTATGATTTGAAATCGCAAAATATATCCTAATTGCGTAAAAATCACAAAATACAAATTTGAAAAAAGTACATATTTTTGTCTTTTCATAGATGCACTTGTAGACTAATGGCTGGTGTACTATACTATCAGTACGAATGCCGCAGATCCGATTCATGCCACAGACTATGGGTCTCTTCGATTTCATTGTTCTTGACTCTTCTGCTTCCAATTTTCCATTCTCTATTTATCGCAGGCATCACAAGGCATGACCCAAGTCAGCGCTAACTTCATCTCTCAATCAGATATTCTGGAAATAGTTAAAAATTTAACTTATTTGAATATCACGTTCCTTTTAATATTTTTGAGAGTTCGATATACATATTTTTCTAAAACAAACAAATTTAATAAACTTTTCTTAAATCTTTCGCATTAGCTTATTTTAATTATTTATAATATTAAACGCTAATAATTTTCTGTTTACATTTTTAAAAAGTTTTGAAGCTTCAACTTGTGCCTTTAAAAGCTCACTCTTTTAAGGAATTAATTATTATTAATACTTAATAATTAATATAAATGTTTATGTATGTCATATTAAAGGTAATAAGATTTATAGTTGTTAATTCAAAGCGAGAGGCAAAAAATCGAGGCATTGTTATGAATGAAAACTAAAAGCAATTATTGGTGCACTAGTCCAATGCCATTTATCAACTTAACACCAATTTTGATCGCCATCGTAAATATTATTTCCATGGCACTCTATGTGGTCAATCTTAATGCAATTGCTTAATTGTATGCGCCGTCGATGCAAATGAGTGCTAGTGGAGCTTTAAAATTGTTTGTTAATCTTCGTTGTAAATTTCCATATGAACGAGCTACATCTACGACTATTCGTATTCATATTTTAGTACATAATTAATAAGTCGCTGTTATACGAAAAGCGAGTACGTAAGCTGGAGGAACTTAATGTACATAATTTACCAACTGTCATCTGTAAAGTCGACTACAATATTCTCGTAGCTGCTGTTTGCTTGTTGCACGAAGAAGGCAAAAGTTAAGAAGTACCATTCAACGTTTTACGAGCATATCGCAGAGGCAACAAATGTTACTATAATAAACACCCACTTTACTTCTACACCGTAAATAATGCAAAGTTACTAAAATATAAATAAAAAAATAACTTTCCTTTCTACTTCGGTACCTTAAAATTGAATTTGTTACATAACGAAAGTAATATGTGCAATAGAAGTTCTTGAAGTTTGCGAATCATATTGCTTTTATGGGAATTGAGAGAACTCCTAATGTGTGAGAAGAGGTTCGTAATAAGGCAAATCGGAAGGATACCAAAACTTTCAAACGAAGAAGTGGTAAAAAGTAAAGTGTTATCAAAAATTTTACTGAGGAAAAAAAACTTTATATGAATATTTTCGGTGTATTTCACTCATAAATACCGACTATAACAAATTTTCGTTTACATCGAATAATTTCACTAGTCCCAACGGTTTTATACAAATATTTCGTAGAAATTATTACTGCTGCAAGGTACTTCGATTGGAGCGAACTTTCGCTTATAAGGACCTCTTTAAGGAATTCCATAAAAATGCTTTTGACAGTTTAAGCCTACAAAATAAAATTGGGTAAGGTTTCTTCTCACTTTCTAGTCAACTAAAATAAATATTTGCTATTATTTGACAAGATATTCACTAACCCTATTTATAAATCCAACCTACTGGCTGGGCTATCTGCAAGTGATCAGAAACAAAACAACCACTGCCCGATTCCGTAAGAGTATCTGTAATTGTGCTAAAAATATTCTTTCCAGAGCGGACAGTCAAAAGAGTTTTAGCGGATCTCAACATAAATAAATCTCTTGGACCAGATGGAATTCCAGCACTTGTATCGGGGCAATGCTCTTCAATGCTAGATCATCCATTAGCCAATCTTAATAGTACATCTGCCGGAAAGTTGCTAAACTGACTCCAATCTCCAAAAAAGGAGAGGCTACAACCCTGAAATTTACCGCCCATGCGCAATTCGCTGTATTTATAACTTTTTCAATTAACTTCAATGTGAAGCGTCTAATCCTATCTTCCCTTTTGTGGATGACACAGGCATTTGTATTTAATGCCCTCTTGGCGACACTAAAATCTGTCGGAGATCGAGGTCACAAGGAAAAGTATTAATGATACATCCCGAGCTGGGTCATGCACACTGTGCACATTTTCACGTCGCTAAAGAAGCATTTAAATGCCTTGAGTTTTTAAAACAATATAAGAGATAGTTCACTCATTCTGATCTCCTTTTTATTTTTACCTCCTATACTCGTATCAAAATGAAATGCAGTTGTCAGTTATGGATCGTTGCTTCAAGGTCTACTTTGAATTTAATCACTGAAGCGTATAGAATCGAATGTCCACAGATACTTTTCCCTACATCCTACTTCCCGTAACCTATTTTCTAGTTTCAGTACAATGCATTGCTCGAGTAGGAGTGATCCCCTGAGTATTGGTCAATAAAAATCACCAATGAACTCCAATCGGCTTCTGAGCATTCGAACTCATGTCTCTATACAAAAACTACCAAATAAAATATGAGAATTCATTTACATAAATTAGAAAACGTATAATCAGAGTAGCCTAGAATGTCTTTTTGTCTATAACTTTTCGTATATTAACTTTTATTCTTCATGTAATAATGAATTAAAAAATAATAAAACATGTCAATAGCATTTTCAGTTTCAGATTTTTTTCTGTGAGAAATATTGAATTGGCAAAAATACGAAAATAAAAATTGGTAAAAATTCAGACATAAATAGTAAATAAATAAATAAATAAAGAATGAAAAAGCAATGTTAATAGATGCTTATTTGCTTGTTTTTAATTTTATATGTATATTAAATATTTTATTCTCCATTATACCTTTTGGGAGCAGTTGGCTTCCACAAAGCTTCTGCATCATAAATGAGTTGTTGCAGTTGTTTTCGCATTGTTATTTTTGCCTTGGAACAGTTTGGTTAAGAGATTGTTGTTCCAGTTAAACAGATGATAATTGGTCTGCTGTAGCAGGTCTAGGACAATGGGGCTGCCATCTGCCGTTGCCTAGAAACAACGCCCTCTGTGTATATATTATATATTAAATATATCACATATAAATTAGATTAATATTTTCTATTCAAAGAAAATTTATTGTGTCATATCAATATGAAAACGACAAGACTTTAACCGTAATGTGGGCTTACGATTAATATAGTTTTTATTACGCTTAAAATTTCAAAGCCTAAAAAAAATTTATTGCGTTAAGAATCACTAAGAAGCACCGAGCTAACAACGCTGCTTCTAGTACTGACTCTCGCAGGGATTTATAGCTGCTACTACATAGATTCTTAGAGGTAACATTGAAGTAGATGATGTCCAAATATATGTATATGTACATATATATAAATCAAATGGGATTTATATGCAATAGCCACATAAATAACTTAATTTTACTTGGATCATTAAAGCGGAGAAGGTTTGCTTTTATGTTGTACTGCATTTACGAACGTAACCTTTGAAAATAGGCAAAAAGGGGAGTTTACGTCTAATGACAAGATTTCGCAATGGCAAATTTGAAACGATTGAAAAATAAAAAATAAATGTAACCAATTTGAATGGTGTTTGCTTCTGGTTATTGAAAGAATAAAATATATATTCCGGTTATAACGATTTTTATCCACAAAGAAGTAAACTGTCCGGACCTGCAGAGTTTGTGAACACAAACTCCATTGTTATCTCTAGCGGCAGGAGTTAAAAAATTGGGTGAACTGGATGTATTATATATCCTGGACGCGCAAGAGGAAATCATTCGAATGACGACACCAAAGCGTTGCAATGGGGTGTGGTTACAACACAGCTGTGCCAGATACCATGTAGCAAGTGAAACAATGTAATTACTATATGAAGTATTATATGGCCATATAATTTTGATTTAGATCATTTGAATCATTTAAAGTCGAATGTATATGTTTAGGCTACAACGAAACTTTAAATGAAGTGCGATGTTGCTCAGAAATATATATTCAGTATTCTGGTCTATGATTAGGTTCGCAAATAATTGCGAATCGTAAAAAGTATTTGAAATTCATTTTAGATTCTCTTTCACATATTTCGCCAAACTCAAAAAAAATTTTCCAGTTCACAAAGGGTGATTTCTTCCCTTCTGTTTCATAAGCATCCAACATTATATCAGGACTCATAAAAATCTTTGATAGTAAAATTTTTTGCTTTTGACAATGAACTGCAACGTTCTTATTCTGAAGCTGTTTCAATCTTCATAATCCATGTCATTGAGTTGCAAGAGTTGCCCCAAAGCCAATGACATAGAGTGGGAGAAACGTATATGGGAAATCGAAGGCCATAGTAACATTAATTATATTTTTTTCGCAAATCACGTATGTTAAGGAGAAAATATTAAATCATAAAAAATATATTCGATATATATCAAGATAAATTTCTTATTTCTTGCTTATCAAGACGGCATATTATGGTTACCAGCCTCAAGACGTTTTTTCAAGTTAAAGAAAGAAGCATCCTATACAGACTCAAATCGGATCGAGCTAAATATAATGCTTGTAAAGCGATAATAGGCCGAATCGCATAAGTCGAATTTCAAAAATTCTTCGATATGCACGAAAAATAATTTGATATGCTGTTGCACCGTTCTTTAATTATATTGGGATGGCAACATTAGCAGTAATTATGATCAACTATTTTATGCTGATTTCTTTTCAATACAAAAAGAATGTTTTCAAAATGAGCAACACTGTTCAAGCGATTTGAAACTTAAAATGTTAACACTACTGGTCATTTATAATGACATAATGAACTTATTATCTTCATCAGATGATGAGTACGACGATTGATATGAATATGAACTGATGTGAATTATTTAATGCCCATATATTTAACTTTATAAACAAAAACAATGATGCGAACGAAATCGAAACAAAACGAAACCCTTTTATGTAAATAAAAAAAAAAATAATAGAGTAGGATCTTTAAAGCAAGGATTACATGCAGGAAGGGAAAAATATGTACTTACGTACAATTGCAAATCCTTCAATTTGTATTTGTGATTTGTAATTATTTATGTTTTTGAATATATTCGACCACACACTTTCATTACTTCTAATATTTCTACACTCCTTTGTGTGAAGACTTGACACACAATATAAATATAATGTAATAAATAAGAAACGGAAATCGATCTTAAGCTCGTATATTTAAATAAGAAAATGTTTAGTTAATGTGATTGTTTCTCAAACGCTACAAAATTGTTTCACCGCAAACTTCCGTATCTTTCCTCCACTCGTTGCGCTTTCGTGCATTTTGTAGACAATTTTTTTCAGTGTAAATGCAATCAGATACAAATACCAGTAAACACTTTCATGTAGTTGCATTCAAAATAAACACGTTACTGTCAATTCAGTTTCGGTTGGCTATTACCATAAACGAATGAACCAGAGAACATTGACGGACAAAGGGAAGTGAGTAAATTTTATTATTGGTATGTGTATAAATAATGTGATAAAAAATAAAACAGTGGCACGTTAAACCCTCATGTGTTGCATCGTTGAAATTTATTGTATCGATCAGAACACATGCTGTGCGCTGCAATAGTGTAGAGCATTTTGAACGTGAAAACAATGTTTGAGATAATTTTATTATTTATTATTATGATTATTTTTTATATTAATGCCCTACACTATATGAACTTTAATGCACTACAATAGTTATTAATTTCGTTAAATTTATAAAAAGAGATCCTTTTTAAACGAATAAAGTTTATGTGGCAATAGAAGGTGTATTTTTTGAGCAACATGGCCAATGATCTGAACGATAAAAACTAAAAAATTTATTAAAATAATTGCGTATTCCAATATTTGGAAACAACATTCGTAAAACTTTGGGAATTATTTTGAAAATCTTATTTACTTTAGAGATTTAAATGTTCGAGTTGGTGTGACAACCAATTCGATAGCTGACAGTCGAATGAATTAACTATCGCCAGAGAACAATAGAAAATTGTTGAAATTTTTATTAGCAGTTTTCACGCTTCGTAGTTTTTCTAAAACAATTTGAATTAAATACGTTTCTTAAGATAAAGCGTGAACGCATTCTTTTTTTTATGTAGTAAATACATTAAAACTCATACTTATACATAGTGCGACAAGGTTTTAAAATAATATAAAGAAATATAGCTAAAAAGGGATAATTAAGACCAAAAAAGTAAAGCTTATGGCTTATTAACAAAGTGTTATCGTTACTTTCTGTAGTGGTCTTGTAACTTAGTACATAAATCGAGGCTACTATCTTTAAAAGGATACTTTAATACGAAGCGTGGAGCCCGAATTAATTAAAATAATTAATTTACTCAGTGAAAGATTTGATGAACGAATAGTTTCTAACGAATAGTAATATTAGATTATTTTGCGTTGGAAATATGTCCATTGAGTTATCGAAGCCGATAAACTAGAGATGCATTTACTGTCAATAATGTGTGTGAATTGGAAATCGAGAAGGAACAATCTGCGATAACCCTTCCAAAATTTTTCTGTTTTATTTGAATTCGAAGGTATAATATAGTGGGGGACTTGGCTTGACTTGTTTTACTTATTATTCTCTACGCTCTTAAATTATTCTGCGATTCTTAAAATGCCAAACCTAGAGATTTAAAAAAATTTTAAAAACAGCCGGATTTCAACATTAAGTGGAACGCAACTTTTTCCTTTCTAATATGACTTACACTAACTTAAAGGATATACTCCAACCCATCATAAAATGTCCATTTAATTTATTTATGTGTGCTGGCCTAGGAGCAACAATTCTATCTAAGTCTGAAATTTTGTGTATGACTTGGACATTTTCAATAAAGTTTAAAAAAGGGGAGAAATTAGTTTGTTTTACACAAAACATTTTCTAAGCCAAACAATTTGTTTAGCTTAATGTCTGGTGAGGTAAAGGCACCCCATTACAAAATTTTTTTTTCTAATACATGGCATTCCTCTTTAAAGGGCTACAGTTCTCTCTAGAAAAATTTTCTAGTTGATAACCAGTACATATAATTGACTGTCATAAAAATGCCTAATTGTAATTTATATATATAATCAAAAAAAGTTGAAATTTTTTCACCTTATTGTCAAAATGATGACTAAATTCAGTTAGAACGATCTTGCTGAAATTTCTTTTCAACATCAAAAACGAAAATGATGTGAAGTTTCACATTTTAAAAGACTCAAAAATTGCGTTGTGCGATCATATAAGAAAAATTAAATTTCTACAAAGCTTTATGCGCTAATTCACGTTTAGCAATGCGATATTATTTTGCACTGATACACGTATGCTCGCGAGTCGCTTGAGCTTGGGCGGTGGCGATGCTTTTATTTATAGGTGTTCGTTATAACACATAATTGGTTCAATACGCTAGTCATTGCGCTAGTTACTTTTGTGCTTCGGGTATTAATATATTCATGATTGTGAAATTGCCATTCAATATTTAATTAATATCTGCCTCACACGTCAAATTTTCTTGCTTAAATTTCCACTCAGCTCAGAGAAAGATAGAGAAAGTATATAATCCTACCTCTATCACTCTCCATGCTAAATTGAAACTTGAGTGCAAAAAATTGTAGTGATGCTGAGTTACCGATTGCTGGAAAAAAGAAAATATCTGAAATTATGTACGTCCCGTTTATGTTGCAGTTATTAATTGTCACTCTATGATTCATATGACGAAAAGTAGTCAATAATAAACTTGAAAATTTGATGATAACACTTTTGAAAATATTCGAAAACTTCATTCATCAAAACGTGTTCGTTCTAAGCAGGCGTTTTTATAATTGTCGCATTCTTAAAAAAAATAAATAATAAAAAAATTTTTCTCTGTTTTCCATCTATAAATTTCTACTTATTTAAATAATAAATTGAATTACTCAAATAAAACAAGAACGGTAAAATAAAAGAATTTACACCACAAAATTAAACGTACATTTGTTTGTGACAATGTTAACGCATTGAGTGTTAAAAAAATGAACAAGAAACCGAAAACAATTAATGCACCTAGAGCTTCAAAAAATTACAATTACTTTTCCCCTCTTCAAACTGTTGAAGATGATAAAATTGATGATGATAACGATGATGATGAAGTTATTGTAAATAAAACAGTGAATGTTCATATAGCTACTATTACTATATTAAAATGCAAAGTTGAAGAAGTGCACAAACTTTGTAAATTAAACAAATTATCTGAGTATTCTATTAGAAGAATTTCAATCGGTTTAAAATTGTTTTTAAAATCGAAATCGGACTATGAAATCATATGTAATGCTCTGACGGGCAAATACGAACATTTCAGTTATGCCACAAAAGAAGAAAAACCGCTTAAAGCTCTTTTAATCGGCCTCGATAAACATGACCCACAAATCATTAAAAAAAAACTTATTGATATGGGACTTCAATGTCTTGACGTCAAAATTGTTATAAAGAAAAATTCATATAATGTGGAATACATAATCTATGTCGTATATTTTAAAAGACAAACAATTACAATAAAAGAACTCAGACAAAAATATGCTGTTATTGATTATGTAAGAGTTAAATGGGAATTCCAAAAAGTCAATAAAAATAAAGTAACCCAGTGCTACAACTGCCAAATGTTTGGACATGGCTCAAACCGTTGCAAGGTTAAATCGTTCTGTTCAAATTACGCGGGGCAGCATAAAACATCGGACTGCAAAGAATCTACAGTTAAGTGTGCAAATTGCAGTGGCGCACACAAATCAACTTTCGATCAATGTCCAAGTAAGACCAGTTATATTAACATAAGGCAACGTGCCCAACCAGCTACAAGACGACAAGTCCAAAACATTATAGGTGTTTCCTCGTCTAGAAATTACCAAACCAACTTACCTAACACGTTGCACCAAAGTACTCCTATTACTTCTGGTAATTGGCCAGCGCTTACAGATGTTCACAACAACAAAACTAGTAACAACGTTAATAATACCAGCTCAAATGACTTATTTTCAATTGACGAAATAAGCAAATTAACTTTAGAGTTAATCACAAATCTAAAAAATTGTAAAAATAAGATGGAGCAGTTCGAGGTGATTGCTAACCTTGCATGCAAATTCCTATCATAATGGATTACAATGGAATCAATATAATAACTTGGAATGGCAGAGGCATTCGCAATAAATATTTAGAATTATTTGAATTTTTAAATAGACATAGTATTCATGTTTGTTTAGTATCTGAAACTGGTCTCAATTCACAATTATCTATAAGACACAATGAATTTAAAATTTATAGAAACGATACAGCTAATTCTCGTGGGGGAGGTGTAGCCGTTATTATAAGGAAAAATATATGTCATCAGCTAATTCCTATTGTTAATACTAGTATTATTGAGAATATTGGCATTAAACTATTCACAGCTGTAGGCCCAATAAATGTATACTCATGTTATTTCCCTGGTGGCTCTGCGGGTCCCAAAGCACAAGGAAACAGCAATATGCAGTTGACATTCGTAGACTGGCTAGTAACGAAAGGTATATATTAGGGGGTGATTTCAATAGTAGGCACCGGTCTTGGGGTTGTTTGAGGTCAAACTGCTGGGGGAATATCTTACATGAAAAATTGGAATCGTACAATATTAACATCATATATCCATGTGATAACATTCATATACCTTCTAGCGCCCATAGGCAAGGATCTACCCTGGATAGTAATAAATGATTTGAGTTCGGACCATTTACCAGTTAAGATTTCCCTAAATAGCATTTTCAATAACACTAACTTTTTCTTTTACGACTTTTGCAATGCCAACTGGAATCGTTTCTCTACATTCGTGACTAGAAATATAAATGTACCTGATATAAACAATATTGTAAGTAAAGAGCACATTGATGATTGTATTAAAAATTTCGAAATTCTTTTAAATGATGCAACCTCTTATTGTGTACCTAAGAAACACCCTTTAATAAGAAGGAAACCACTGCCTTACCATGTTAAGAGCATGATATTACGAAGAAATGGTTACCGACGAGATTGGCAAAGATATAGGGATTTGAATTACTTCTACCAAATGAAGATACTCAATCTTAGAATACGTGAGGAAATTGTTTCATTAAAAAACAAATATTGGGATCATTTATTGTCAACACTTGATAAAGGCTCACCACCGTTTTGGAACCTTACAAAAGTTATGAAGAAGAAAAATAACAATATTCCTATTTTAAAACAGAATGGTACACGGCTCACCACAAATTATGAAAAGTGTGAAGCCTTAGCTCAGGTGTTTGCTTCTAGTTTTTCTATTTCATCTCAACTTGATGACCCAATTACAACTTGTGCAGTAAATGATGCTCTGGAATCGTATAGATCGATAAGAGTTAACTCGTTGGATACATTTTCAGTTACAACCAAACAAATATCAAATATACTGAAAAGTCTCAAAAATAAAAAATCGCCTGGTTTTGATGGCATAAATAACAGATGCCTTAAAGCACTCCCCAAAAAAAGGCATTAAATTCTTAACAAACATAATAGCCTTAAGCTTTGCTATTTCCCAAAAAAATTTAAAGAGGCTAAAATTATTCCAATTAAAAAACCGGGTATGCCACCTGAATGTATCACTTCATACCGCCCAATAAGCTTACTGTCGAATATAAGCAAAATTCTAGAAAAGGTAATTAAAATAAAATTGACTGGTTTTTTAGAAGCTCATAATGTGATTCCGCCTTACCAATTCGGTTTCCGTAGAAAACACAACACAGTTCATCCGCTAATAAGAATCAGGAATTTAGTTAAAACAAACTTTAATCAACAAAAATCCACAGGAATGGTCCTATTAGATGTTAAAGCTGCTTTTGATTCAGTGTGGCACGAAGGTCTCGTGTTCAAAATGATCAATATGGATTTTCCTTTATCATTGGTGAAAATAGTCCACAGTTTTTTAACTTCTCGTTCCTTTAAAGTCCATATTGGTTCTCATTTTTCTAGAAGTAACCCTATAACGGCAGGTTGTCCGCAAGGGTCATGCTTATCGCCTATCCTTTATAACATATATACATCTGATTTTCCCCAATTAGAATACTGTACGCTGTCAATATTTGCTGATGATACAGCAATTCTTAGCTCTGATATTATGGCGACGAGTATAATATCAAATCTAAACAGAGCATTAATTGATGTCTCATCTTATTTCAATAAATGGGAGATCATGCTAAACTATGACAAAACAAAAGCGATCTATTTTACAAGAAAGCGTAAAGAATGTTTCATTCCACAGACCAATAGAGTTTTAAATAACAATACAATACCATGGGAACAGAAAGTAAAATATTTAGGTGTTATGCTTGATCCAAAAATGAAGTTTACAGATCACATACCTTATATATTAAATAAAGTAAACACTTTAACGCGTATTCTGTACCCTTTTATAAATCGTAAATCAAATCTTAACATAAATAATAAAAAACTCATTTTAAAGTCAATTTTTCATGCTGTGATATTCTATGCGGTTCCCGTCTGGGCCATCAGTGCAAATTGCCATATAAGGAAGTTACAGGTAGCTCAAAACAAGTTATTAAAGCTTATATATAATCTGCCCTGGCATTTTTCCACTACACGTCTCCATGAAATTGCGGGACTAGAGCAAGTACCAGGAAAAATTCAAAGGCTAACACAAAATTTTAATATCAGATGTCAAGGTTCTGATTTTTATCATATCAGAGAGTTGTACTCATCCTAGGTTTTAATCTAGCAGTAGTAGTAAGTATTAGTGTAAGTAGTTTTTTAAACAAAATTCAAATAGGTTTTTGCAAATTTTTCCCTCCAACAAAAATAATGTATATATGTATATGTAATAATTGTAGATACATACTAATAATTAAGATGGAAAAGAAATAATCTTGAACACTTAAATATGCAATATTAAATTTTAAATGTAAATGTACATATTATTGAAAATTGAAATTGAAAAATTGAAAAAAAATTGAAAAAAAAAAATATATATTCGAAAACTTAAAAAAACCCCTCGATACTTTAAAGATGCCTTGCAGTTGGAAAAGTAGGTGAGTCAATGAAAACTAAATATAAAATAAAAAACACAGAAAGAAGGACCGATGAGTACATCACATTGACAGCTGGATAGTGAAAAAGCATTTCTTCTGTTACGCTTGCGCTGGTCTTTATAGTTAAATTCTCCCTGTTAATTAATTCCTTAAAAATTATAATTTGGGCAAAATTTCAGTAAGAAATAGAAAATCCTGATTTGAAAAGCCAACTCCGAACTAAAAACCAACATGATATTTCCCAAAACTAATGATATTACAATATATTTTATAGCATTATGTTATACAATAATTACTGCTCTAATTTAATTGGTTATTTTTACATGTATGTACATATATTGAAATTTTCCTCTTCTTTACAGGCAGAGGGCCCTCCCGTTCAAGTAGAACCTGTAGACTTAAGCTTGCGCTCACCAAGAGGTAAGTTAAAAACATAAAATATATATTTTTTCAAATAATTAATTTTTACTTAAAAAGTTCTTCCGATGTGAATTGATCGATCAATATATGTATATTCAAATCTGGACTCGAAAATTGTTAATAATTGTCTAGAAAAATGGTACTTCTGGAGGGACCCAGGCTTGTGTGGTCTCTGTAATTTAGAATATTGCGACAGACTTTTTTATGTTCAATAGTCAGCATATTTATTTTGACATATCAGTTCTTTTTCTTATGTTTTTTTCCGATCCCATGTAAAAAAAAATATTTGCAGACATGTTAATTCGAGTTCGTATTTCAAATGATCCATTTTGCATAAAAAATAAAAAAATTTCGAAACGAAAATGATTAATATTGATTTCGGAAAACTATATTACATATAATAACATTTAAGGCTGAAGACTATTCAATAACTTCATGAAGTTTAGTTTGCCTACTCCAAGCTTCTCTCAGCAGTTTGTATGACAACTGTGAACTGCAAGATAATGAAAATAAGGTGCTGGCCTTTGTTGGACATCGAGGGAGACACTTCTCAACAGCAATTCATTTAGCATAGTGCTTCGGCTTTTTTACGGTAGATAAAAATGAAAGTAAAGACAATGAATAAGACAACAGTATGTGGCATAAATATTTTGAGATATTTTTCATAGTATTTTTAAAAGCCTGAAAGAAAAATGGATAGAAATTATTTGAATTTGAATTTGAATTTTATCATTTAATATTTTTTGAAAAAAACTCACTAACAAAGTGATTTATAATATTTTTAATTTTTATTGAAGAAAAGTAATGCAAACAAGCCATTTGAAGTAATATTTTTTTGCATTTTTGTCTTTTGTTTTGCATTGAATTAAAATATTTCTTATATCGCGTCCTCCAAATGGGACTTCCGAATTTTGGTAGTTGATAGCGACCATATTCTTCAAAATATATCCGTCAAATTGGCTGTCGTTTATTCAGACGGTCTTGCCAAATTACCACGGGAAGAAATAGCGTTCAATAAAATATGCAAATAATAAAACTGCTAAATCTAGCAATTAGTTCTTCTTTATTAAGCTATTCGCACTACTCCCAGTCCGATTTTTTATTTAGCTGTTTTTCACAATTCTTTCTCTGCAATGAATTATTTTAATAAATGATTCTAAGCAATAAAAATTTTATACGTTCTCTGTAATATATATTCCCAAAACATGTAAATGTGAAAATAAGGCCAAGTTTCTATCGAAATATTTCTGCCATTAATAATACTGAGATCGAAATAAGGACCAACCTGTTTTCAGTTGTTCTATTTTTCATATCTCTTCCTTAAAGGATCTCATTACTGCAGCGGATGAAAAAGCTTTTGCGTTTCTAAATACAAGTCACTTGTATTTTGCTTATCATTAGTGAAGCTTTCACTTAATATTGACTAGCAGATATCTAGGAACAGCTGCACATTCTGAAGTGCTAAATTTCTAGGCAACTGGCTAAAAAATTTTATATAAAATTATTGACAATAAGTTCAACTATCCAGACACTAGATTAGTGTCAATGGTCTGAAAAATCAACACTAATAAAACAAATTTTTAAATCACCTTCAAATGTACATTGTTATAAGGGAGAAAATTATCGCTCATTAGCAGTTCGCCGTACACTAACTAAAGTGATGGGAAATTTTCATTTCGTTTTCAGTTAGTGTCCCACAGTTTACTTAGGAGCCGTCAGAATGATTTCCGTAAAAGGAGTTCCACAGGTGATCTCCTAGTAGTCAACATTTTGGTAAAGTAAAGGTATTAATTGTGAAATGGAACACTTCTGTCAAAATTTATTGCTTCTTGTGACGGTGGTGACTTCCCTCGATTTATATCTAGTTTTTTAGGATCACGCTATAAGAGTTGTTATATATAAATGAAATCCCAACAGACGATTGCTGTAATAATTCACGGGTAACCCAAAGCTCCTTTTTTTCTCCTACCCTGTTTTGTTATATTTCCTTATGACCTTCTCTGCCAAACTTCCAAAACTAAGGGGCCAAGGGCTAAGCCCTTCGCGGATCGAGGCCTTAACGAAGAATGTTAATTTCGAGCTTGGTCACGAGAATGAGGTTAACTTTAATGCAACGTTCTTTTCAAACAACTTGTATATGGGACAAACTTTCAATAGAGGTCTTTCCTGTCCTCTTCAAGGTAAGATGTTCAAATCATATGTCCACAAACACTTCTCTCTTAATCCTCCTTCCCATAATCAATTTTCATAGTTTCAGCACAGTGCTTTGCATTAAAAAAATATGGGATCAAAGACTGGGCGACCAATAAAAGTTATTAATATTAATATCAGTCACTATTTTTTATTTAAATGGGAAGTCTATTTCAATAGATTTGTTTTTGAATGCTCTTCTTAAATTCAATCTCTAATTAAAAACTCTTTCAATACTTAATTGCATGTGTTGGTGTTGATGTGTGTTTTTGCTGCAGGTGACGTTTAAATTGTATCAATAAATTCTAATTTAATGAAATCGTACACGGCTGTAGAATTACCCCCGCCTGTTTCCTATTTTTATTTGATTTTTTGATGTTGTTGTAACAAGTGTGTGTAAAAAATACCAACATGTAGTTTTGGTGGCCAATATAAACTGTCATTTATGGAATGACCAGTGGTCATGTTTTTCTATTTATTTGACTTGTACGTGGTTATGATGAACACAACCAAAACAGAGCAACAAATTTAAATTTGTCTACTGGCTGCAAACAGTACTAAACAGGACCCACGTTGAATGCCACAGAATTTGGCTTAGGGTTTCTTAAGACGTATTTTCTCAGAGAACAGAAAGGATACAAATTTTGTTCACAACACAAATTGTTTCAAGAAGATGTGGGCTGATGCTATTGCAATCATTAATAATTACCAATTTATTTGAAAAATTTATAGTGCATTTGTATGCCAACAAAAAGATTTTTCTATTTCTTCACCCTTTTTAACCAAAAAAAAATTAAACTGAACCGATTTTTAACATTTAAAAATGTAAGTGATATTAGTGAAATTTTTTTGTAAATGTACCCAGCAAAGATCGAAGATCACAAGTTATCAATCTTTTGTGCCTAAAGGTTTATTATCGATTCTCGAACTTTAATGCAACTTTATAAAATGAAGAGTTTTCAGAATACAATAATAGAATTTTCTTTAATAAAACTTGCGGAATTAAAAAAAAATTATTAAACAATATCATTTCAAGTTTCCATACTTTACGTAACGTTGACACCCGTCATACATGTTTAATATGTCGAGTCCATAAGACACCCACTGACAACACAATTTTATTGAGTATTTCATTGCCTGCATTATTGTCGTTTTGTTGCTGACTACCGGGTAAGTTATTCAACATTTTTAAACCAACTATGGCGCTTACTTTCTTATAATATAAGAAAAAGTAAGCAAAATCTTCACACAGACATTCGTAAATACGTTTGAACAAATTATAAAAATGGTCTTTCGTGATACATAAAAACTTAAGCAAATAAAGAAATGGTGGGAGATCAATACTTTACAATGTTTTCAACACATTGCAAAAGATTTTTTCTCCTCAATATAAATCAATAGAATTTTCAATTTGCTCATTATATGTTGTCACGTACTAACATGATGCAATTTTATTGTACGATACAAATTATTGCACAATAACATGTATATGGGAAAAAGGAAGAATAACAAAGAAAAACCTAGATAATAAATATGACGACAATTTTCTACCAACACACTTTAGTATTATTGTTCAAAATAATAATACTATTATTAAAAATATTACATATGCTGCCGTGTTGAATATTTCATACTACCAAATGCTAGCAGCCACAAAAAATGGATGACTTTTTAGCTTGACTTATTTCCTGCAAAAAGTCACGACTCCATCCTCATGTCATATTTGGACATTACTTCTTCTGTTCATTTGTTGTTTGTTTAAATATGAAAGGCAAACTGAGTTTTAAAATTGTACCCATGGTCTCGAAAAATTTAACTGTGGACTGGGGAACAGCTCCCGCGTCACATATTTACTTCCTCATGCAACAAGGTTTTCGATTCTTCTTCGGTTTTCGATTGTTTTGTATCCCGCTTTTGACCTTTCAATGGTTTAACTTGACTAATTTTGTCGTCGTACGACTTTTGTTGCGTGGAATTTTCAATTAACGGAGGTATAGATCGCTTTGCAGTTCCTGAAGGAAACGTCTAGGTGATTCGGTGCACTCTTGCGCACATTTGATTTCAAACTAAAAATAGTAAGTGTTCAATTTTTTGGATCGAATTCGATGAGCCACTGAAAAGTTTTATTTTTAAATCGTAAAGCTTCACAAAATTTCAAGTTAAGTTGCCTGCAGTGGGTTGGGAAACCGTAAATCAGTAATACTATATTTGATTGTTGTTCCATTGTACAGCTGTATCAACATTGCCATCCCTGCTGAGGAAGTATACCTGAACGCATGGAAAAACAAAGACAAAATATCCAAAACTCCCTTAAAATTCCCCATTCGTGGCTTTCCTCTTACTCTGTAATCTTCTCATCAACGATCAAAAGTTATGCCTTTAAAGTCAAAAAAGTTATCCTATGAATATTGTCTTAATAAAAAATATTTGCCTGAATTATAAATTTCAGGGATGAACTCGCTCTAGACTAACTGTTCTAATTATTTTCAAATGTATAAACATGAATATTATATAAATAATAATAAATTTGATATATGTATGCTTTTATATGCTTTTCAGAACGTGTTTTAAGTATGACACTAAGGGCCAGTTTTTCTGTTATATTTAAATATTCCCATGGTTAATTTTCATTTGAATTTGAGTTGCACTTATTTGCATTTTCAATTTTTTCGTCTTGAATGCGATAAAATATTGCAGAAAGAGTTGCTAAATATAAACCAAGAAATATATGTATATGTACATGCGCCGATCTTTCAAAGTCAAATACATACTAGGAAAAAGAGGGGGAAATCCCTATTCTTACTGTTTAAAAGAAATTAAGGTATATACTAGAATAATAAAAGAAAGGAATGTACACAGGTTTTGGCCCATAACAGGGAAGATACGTCGCCCAAAAGGCGCCATTCAAAGTTCAGGTGTGCGAGCCGTATGGGCGAATTATTTTAATGGCGTCCGGAAATATCCGCAACGCTTCGGATTTTGCCGCCTTCGCAAGGTCGATAATGTGTAACAGATTAAACCATCCACTTTAATCGTAGATGTGTTTTTAATGATAAATTGCTAATTTGGGCGACATTTCATCTGGTCGCCCGTTATTAATCAGTAATGATTCTTTAGCAAATTCGATTTTCTCGCTCAGGTTATTGTCTCAGAGAAGCTTAAGTTCAAATAGCGACAATGGAAATCCGAATTTCAAACTGCAGGTGTGTAAAAGTTGGTTTGCAAAAAATGTGGATGATGAAAAAGAAACAACTTTTTATCAATAATTTTTTTAAATAAAATTTTGAATCGAACCGCAAATAGAAATTTAGCTTCGGCTTAATTTTTTATGGACATGGCGCACAGTGTAAGACTTAAGCAATCTTCCTGTACAAACTTCAATATATTGGTAAATAAATTAGGTACTGGTTTGAATTTCGGTACAGGAAATAAAAAAGTTATGTTGGGTTTTGAAGATATTAAAACATTTTTGTTTCAACTAATTTCTAATCTAATTACTAATTTCTGATAAATTTCGTTGTGGTGAATTATAAAAACTTTTATCTCTTATTTAAATATGATTCACTTTTTTTACTTCTCAAAATTTATAATTGGCTTAAATTAATATTAGTATTAAATAATACTTCTAATCAATTCAAAAATATTAAACTTCGAATAATCGTTGTTATGGTGAAGTTGGCTAATTTGATGAAGTTTTTACTTAATACTATTAGGTACGAAGCAGTTTTTTATAAAAATCTTCGTGAAATCTTATTAAAATCGGAAAGAAACTTCGAAAACTGCAGGTTCGTTACCAAATTTCTATCATTATTCTCCTACTGTCCGTGTGTGTTTTAATTGGCTGGTCTGCTAATTTTTGTATGACCACAAGATTACAGTCATTTCAGTAATTAGTTTTGATAATTTTCTCTAGTCCTAGATGCTTTAAGATGTTTCAATGATAGAGAGATCAGTTCCTATCTTAGCATTTTAATAAATCGCCAGTATTTAAATGCTATGTGACAGGTCTCAGGTCTGCACAAATCTAGATTGCCAAATACTGGTTACCATAAATGCAGACAATGAACAATATTCCACGTGTCGTGGCACAAGTTCTATCAAAAAATTATCACAAATTTTTTTCAGAGGCATGCCACTTTGGAGGAAGGGAGGAATTCCGATAATATTACCATATTTCAAGAGTTTTGACATCATTTAAGTTTATACTTTCACATGTTATTAAATAATTTTTAATTTTGTTCAATAAGCACAGAAAAAAATTTAATGTGATACTGAATTAATTAACAACATATGACATGTTTGTAAAAAGTAAGGGGCTTTTTACCGTAAAGTATTATTTTATTCACCATTATTCACGAAGTGCCCTTCAGACTAGTTCCTAGGCGCTTAATCCAGTCCTCGAGGCACATCCATGGGCGTAGCTAGGTATGGGCCTAGAGGGCCGTGGCACCCACCTAATTCTATAACAATTTTTTTACATGCATACAATATAAAATTATTAAAAAATGCACAGGCTATTGTGGTCGGATTGCTTTTTTATATTCAAGAAAACACAGCCAATTTAGGAATAGAGATGTCTGTTCTCAGGATAGTCTCTCGCCAAACGCACCGTTCAAATCCCCCGTTTTCATCACCTGCTGAATACTGGAAGCGATCTATATACATTCCTTATATAGATTCTTTAATTTCATCACTGGACAGAAGATTTAATGAAGAAGGCCAGCGTTTGCAATTCATTGTTTGCACCCGTCAAACATGCTTTCTTTGAAGCTGGAAGAGCTTAAAGATGCCACAAAAACGTTTGAGCATTTTTATGAGTTGAATGATTTGGAAGGAGAATTTGGTATAATTCTTGGCAATAAAAAAAATGGGTAAAGACGAATTAGCCGACTTAGAGCTGGCGAGTATTTTGAAAGACGCTGGATTATTTTATCCAAATATAAGGAAGGCGTTATTAATTTCATTGTCACAGCCGTGCACTACTGCAACTGTTGAGCGGTCATTTAAGTCGAGTAAAAACATGGTTGCGCTCCACAATGACTGAAGCTCGTTTAAACGGTAAAATAATATGCAATTTTATTTATTATCAAAAAATAAGTATATCGTATATTGCAGAACTATGTATGCTAAGCGTCCACCGAAGATTGGAGAGAAGAAAGACGAATTTTTGGAAAAAATTCTAGCAAAATTTTCAGAAGATCCACGCAGATTACTCCTCAAAAACATCGAAATTGTAATAATCATAAAAAATCATAATCATAGAAAATCATAATTTTCGTGGCACCACCCTATTTCATATCCTGGCTACGCCCTTGACCACATCGGATAACCTATTTGTAGTATAGCATTGATACTGTGTTTAGCTCCTTGAGCTGTTTTTATCTTCGTCCTTTCGAGTCTCAGGGAGCCAAGTGTCATTATGGTGGCTGTGGCATGATTGAGAAATTAATTAAGAGGAAACATCCACATAAATAAAAATGGTAAATCTTAATTTTTTCCCATAATTGCATTTTGCCTAAAAATGTCACGATTATTAAAATTTGGAATATCAAAATGTGGAAAGAAACTTTTAATATTCAACTAAGAAAATTTCGCACAGCTTCTTTGACCTACTGAACGACAAAGAAAAGTGTAAATTCTCGGACTAGCTGCCCATTATGGAGTATCGAGTCAGATGTTACATGGGGATATATGCAATAGTTCAATAATAAGATCGTCTAGTTCAATAAAAAGATCGTCTATTTTTTAAAGAAAGTCAATCCTCCAGTTCTTTAGTTGCAAGTTTATTATTGAATGAATGCTAATTCACAATAACTGATTAGTAACACTATTCTTACGCGATCATATTATGATCACAATGAAAACGTCATGCTAACCGATCAAGTTAGAGCCAATAAATCGTATCAGTGAAGTTATTATTGATCTAGGGTATTTTGAAGAATATATGAAACCTTCCTTCTTTTTGTTATGAGAAACACTACATTTTGGTGTGTTGCATACTAATACTATCCAATATCATTTGCGGTTCAAGCACGTTGCTGGTAGCGCAAAGTGTGGAAAACCAAAATCCAACAAGTACAAAAGAAAAGCAAAAAAGGCGAAATAAAAAATTACAAAAAAGCTGTTGAATGGTATGCAAATTCAAACTGATGATTAATAAATTTAAAATTGAAATCTTGTGGACATAAGTGGTGAACCGTATGTTGGTATTGAGGTTTTATTTCGACCACAATTTCTGTTACTTAGTCGTACTTTGTTAGAAGCAGTTGCTGATCGAGACCATTTAAATGCCTGTGGGTTTCTGTTGCTGATATTTGTTAAAGCTTTATTAGTTTTAAGATTGAGTGCAACATTTATTGGATGTTGTTTGTTTAAGGCAATATTTGTGGCAGTTGTTGATATTATAGTCATTGCAGTTTACAGTACTGTTCTGTTGTTTAGTTAGTGGCGTTATTCTTATCATTATTCGCTACTTTACATAATCGGACAAGTTAACACACCGTTTAAACTCTATGATTGGGTTTCAGGTTTAAGATTTATAAAAAGTATAATTTACTAAGTTAGTAATTCATTTGTTTCTATTAAACAGGTCCGGTTAGATACAGTACTTATTAAATATTTACGATGCCTACTGTTGTTAGTTAAACTCATTAGAATATTAGAAGATTGCTAAAAGGAAGGGAATGCGAAAAGTGACTGTTATTCGAGTATACGGAAAGGGGTTAATTTTCGAAAATTTGTCTGTATGAAGGCTGAATCACTAGTCTTCCACGTATATATCATTGTTCTACATACTGATGTTCTGTTGTACTTTTTGATAGAATTGAAATATTTAGCGGAATTTTACCATCTCCTTCTAATAAAATTATTAAGAGATTTCAAAATGTAGACTCAGTAAAGTTTTCCACCAATTTAAGACCTACTCATTTAATTTCTCAGCAGGTTCCAGGAAAGTTCAGTGTAGTTAATATAATTTTATATAATGCAAAAGTTGCATTCTGTTAACAATTTCCAAGAGAAACTCCGACACTAGTCCAGAATAGCTGGAATGCGAACATAAAAAATAGTATTCTCCTCTTTTGGCTTCTACAATGAAATTAATATTACTCATTCAGGCAATACGCCGTTTCATTAAATGTTCTGTATTATATTAATGAAATTTTTCATTAATAAAATGAGCAATTACATTGTGTGAGTGAAATCTTTTAATCTTTGCTCTTTATTTGTGAAAAATAAGTAAATCAATACGTATCTATTTAGTTTAAAATTGTTTTCTTTTTCTATTTTTCATTTTTTTAACAAAGCAATATGATCATTAATGCAACGAAAATATTTCATTTATATAATGAAATATTTTTCAAATAAACCACATTTTTTACTAAGCGTGTACATCTCTCTTCGTTCTCAGCAGCACACAATGTTGTCCCCGTCGCAGTCCCCTCTACTCAATTTTTTTAGAGTAAATATTTGTTGTTGCTAACATCGGAAGGAAAAAAGAGTACCTGTTACTTTTCCAAAAATATTCTTCCGAGCGCGTACTACTCTTTTGCGTATAGCAGCAGCATTTGCCTTTAAAAAGGCCCAGCCTCTCGGATATTGGGGCATGACGCAGAATACGAATTATACACTTAATCATGATCTTGTGGCAATCTCCGATTAGTGTCATACGAATAGGTACGATTTTAATGCTCGTAAGACTTAATGTTCTTTTCTTCAGCATAAACGTATGACCAAATATGTTGGTTCATCTGGGTTATACAAATATCGAGGATACAGAAGCTCCTGAATTTCCTTAGCATGAAAATTCGATGTGAAATTCACCACATTCGGTACGCATAAGAAGCGACGATGTAAGGAATACATCAGTCCCTCTGATCTCCTTACCATTTATGCTACTTACATCCGTCCCAAAACGGAATACAACAGTCATGTATATGCCGACACTTCAAACTCCATCTTGAAATTGTTCGAGAACATGCAGGAGTGTACGAAGATGCTCATCGGTGATAGAAGTGTAGTCAACTCAACTGACCCACTGTGGGGTAAGTCTCGCTATTTTATCGTTTTTTCTGCACTGCGTTGCACACTGGGGATTTTTGTATGGAGGTGAGAAAAAAAATTTTTTTGTCAAAAAATGTAATGATTTCATCACAAATTTAGTTATATATATATATAGTAGAACCCAAAAGTAATAAAAATGAAGAAAGTTAGAGAAATGTATATCGTTACCTACAATGTAAAAAGCCCTAAAAAATTTAAATGATTTTTTAACTTTTAATTTATTATTTATTTTAAATCTATTTTTAATTTATTATTGTAAAAGAGCCTTAACTTCGTCGCTTATAACACTATGCTTCTTCTGGATAAATGAGGGAATCAAATGTGAGATCATGGGATCTGAGTTCGTGAGTTCTTTTTATGGTACAAGTATTTGGTACCCTTCATTTTCTAACCAATGCATTAGATACTCGTATTTTTCTTTTGTAAGTGCAAGCTTTGTAAACATCCCCAAAGTTTTTAATGTACAAATTTTGTGGTTGGTTTTTGAAATACTAGAAGTAAAATCAATTACTTCTTGAGGAAACATAGTACGTACTTCATCCCTTTTGTATCGTTTGGTGCGATCACAGCACTCCTCAAACGATTTACGTGGCCAACCAAGTGGAGAACTGGTACAACATTCAGCCTCAGTAAACTTAATTGTAAATGTGCGTTCAAGCCAATTTGCATTCTGTTTTTCAAATTGCGACTTCGTACAATTAGAATCCTGCCATCTTTGTTTGAAGTTAAAATAAAAACCTTTATATATTGTATCCAAAATTTCACATGCTCTAGTTTCGTTTAAGCCAACGTGCGAATGTCGCGAAAACTGTTTTAATTTTGTTCTGTCTTTGTTAAACTCCAGAAGCTTCGAGAATAAATCCGCATGTGAAATAGAAAAACTCTTAGACCCTAGTTTCAGTTATAAATAAAAAACCGGAGAAAAATCACTTGTGCTTTTCGCGTTCGTCGGCACTTGTTGAATGAAAAAAAAAAATTGATCAATGAACACCTAGGCATTTTTCAATATTTTACTGGCAGGTATTTATGAATAGGCGCATATTTCGTAACATTCCAAAACATGAGCACTCATAAATGTGGGTGCAATTTCTGTAAAAAAAACCATGCAGGTAACTAACGGAAAAACCCAAATGATGCAAAGAGTGCACTTTCCTTTTTTGCTTTTAATTGTCCACTTACATATATTAACCCTTATTACTTTGCTACCGCAATCATAAAAATCAAATAAGCTTTTGTTTATTGCTTTTTTTTAATTCTGAGAATCATAAAAAACTCATCAATGTTTTTTCCAAAAAATTTTGTGCATATCTGGAGCAAATTTTTTAAATTCATATCTTCACTTAATTGTGCATAAAACCGCAACGCGTTCATCGATTTTATGATTTATGTCGCATTTTGTTCGTAGTTTATGCGACTTTACGTGAAAGTAATAGTTGACACTTTTTTTTACCGTTTTGGGTTTTTTATGAATTAAAAATAAAAAATTTCAATTTTTTAGGCAAAAAATATTTTTTTCTTCATACATTTATTTATAAGTGCGAAACTGTTACTTATGTAGCAAAACTTTGTATTAACAGATTAAAGGACTTGTAATTCTTAATTTTTTAAAATTTCTTTAAGCAAAATCCGACCAGTGGTTCTTGAGTTATGTTAAACAAAAGAGCCTTATCAGACTTGAGTCGCGAATCAATCAGCTGAAAAATGTTGTACTGTGTAATGCAACAAATTGAGAGGTGGCACGTGGTGGCACTTGAAATTGATTAAAAATGTAAAAACAGATATTAGACAATGTATTAGTAGTGATTTCCAACTGTGGAAAAGTATGGATGAAATTGCAGGTCCAAATGTTTGGAGAAAAAAGGGATTTCTGTTATATGTTCCTAAAAATAAACAAACAAAAAAACTTAAGTTGTGGTCAGATGGAATCAAAGAATTTATTTCTAAAAACGGATAGGAACAACTGGTTTTTAATCAAGAGTGCATCTATTTGTGGTCTATATATTAGAGAAAATCTGTCTTTAGCAGAACAATTCGTATGTATGTTGTATGATCACCCCATAGCCTATAAGTATTCTTAAATTCAGGATAAGGCATTACATGAGTAAGCTGCAACACCTCAGTGCTGGTCCAAATTCAAAAAAATATAGATTTGCAAAGGAATGTAAAAAATGTTATATGTTTTTTTCCTTAAGTTTTCTTCTATGCGAGGAATTTTAGTTTCTTTAAGATTCTCTTCTAAATTGTATTCGAGTTCACACAATGAATTTCTAGGCTTTCAGATTCAGTTATTTTAATATGAAAATCTCACTATGTATAAATTTCAAATAAGAAACATATAATTCCAGTACTTTCTATTTAGTCCCTATAACTAAAGAAATAAAACGTATATATATATATATATATATATATATATATATATATATATATATATATATATATATATATATATATATGTAGAGGAGTGGTTTTTTTTTAGGAAAGGTTGATTGTGATCAAACACTATGTTTTCAGCCATCGTCTTTAACTGTTTTTCTAATGTGGGTTGGTATATGTATCAGATATATGGTTCACAAAATTCAATTCCGATTTCGACCCTGGTTTCCTTAGTTTCCTTTTTTTTGATCTTCCCTCCCGTTTGACTTATGTAATTATATTGGCATGACCAGCTTAATTTTTATACTCGTTGTTTGTCCAGAGGTTCTGTGGCGTACGTGTTATTCCGTAATATTCTACCCAAGCTGTTTTGTTTATTGAATGCTCTGTTAAGGTTTCTCCTAAAAACGTCTTAGCTTTTATGTTGTTTTGCTCATATACTTATGTCAAAGTAGCACAAGTGAACTTACCCTGTTCCTGTTACTTATTGCGTCTCTTCCCCATCCGACGATATTCCTGATCCTATCCACTAAGTCCCTTTTCATATCCGTTATTCCCCGCTTTCGCTTAGAAACCCTACATCTTTGTGGTGTTCAGTACTAATTATCGAAGCGCTGCTTTCTTGTGTTCTTAAGGATAGAAATTTCAATACAAAAAACGTTAAAAGCGATACTGGATCAAAATAACTTGAATTTAGTAATAATACATATATACATCGGCAAACCAACGTTCAATAAATGAGAACTCGAACACTAGCGATAAAAAGATAAGTAACACTCAGGCAATGAATACCTATTACTAAGGTGTTATTTCTTTTGTGAAAGGGATAGTATAGGACAGGACAGATGGTGAAGTGAGAAGTGGATTCTTGAATAATATCAATAATGGAAGGAAATAATGAGGAACCAAATCTGGATCTCTTCAACAAACAACACATGCATATAAAACTGACAATCGAGAAAATAAATTATCAAGACTTAACAATCAAGACAAATAAGATTTTAAATAGATTTGTATATGAAATATGCCAAAAGCCAAAGACACAATAATACACAAATCATCGAACCATCCTCAACTACACAAGAACGAAGTGATTGGATAATAAGATATGAAAACCACTAACATATGGGTTCTATACAAAGACGATGAAACAATATATAACACAGCGGATAATAACAGATATTAAAGCGACCTAGTCAGGAAAGCCATCGAGGTAGGAAAGGGACCGATCAAGGAACATGATAGAATATATAGAAGCTAGAGAAAATTACGCGTTGAAAGGGAACGTAGGGATTCATAGTTAAAACAACAAAAAATTTTTTGAATTTATTAAGAAATTATATATACTTAAGATTATTTTAATCCTATTTAATAATTTAATTTCCTACGTACTGCACTGCTTGGTTCAACTCTCTTAAACATATATATTTTTGTACTACTCGTCTGGGTTTTAGAAATTTACCAAAAGGTTTTTGTCACTTCGTTTATTAAAGTTTTCACTGTCCCCAACGAAGAATATTCTGCACAGTTTGGTTGAACAAATGGTCAAATGATATATATTGTCTATGATATTGTATCCTCTATGCTTAAGAATAAATTAGTTTCCCACAAACAAACAAAATCAACGAATAAAAACATAAAAAAATTAGTAAAACTATTTAAATAATTTATTGTTGGCTTCGCTGAGTATATGCATACATTTCGTTGCCGCTAACCAAATCATAAGCACTTCTTAGCCTAATCATGTCGGACAATATCTAGAATAATGAATTTACTAATTAGTAGGTACGACTTTTAGTAAATGAAGAGACCTACTAAACTAATTACGGGTGTTCACACAATTTATTTTTGCTTTGTATTCGTTTAAATTTGCACTAGGGCTGTCATTTATTTAAGCGAAAACAAAAATAGACAAAATGTCAAAGGGGGACGCCAAATTAATATTTCTTGTCCAAGAAAACGAAGACATTTGCAATAATAAAAACTAATTTCAGAAAAAAACATTAGCATCGAAACGCTCACAGCTGACAGAATTAACTAAGATGAAAGCTCTTAGGTCTGCGTGACACTGTACTTGCTATCTAGAACCAGACCATTGATAAAATGTTTAGTAGTTGTTAAAATACAGGCTTTCAAAAAATAGTGCGTCCTACTGGAGGCTGGAGATTACGATTTTTAAACAAAAACTAACTTTTTGATTTTGTGAATAATTGCAACCCTTGGTATATTTTAAATTAAAATTTCTTACGTATAATTTTACTTACATATTTTCTTCGTCGAAACCAACATCAAACAACGCACAGTGGCTCGTTTTGACTTTTTCCGTTGCAAAAATCATAACTTTTGAAGTAATGGAGATATTTTAAAAATTCAAGAAGGTGATGAAAGAAAACATCGTGTGCTATAAAACTGTATACCACATGTGCTTCAATAAATACAGGGTGCTGCAAAAATCGCAGCCAAATTTAGAAAAATAGTTTCGGTGCAAATTTTATATTTATAATTTCTTGTTGGCGTCAAAGATTTATATTATTGAAATATTTTTAATATTAATGACTTAGCTATAAATATTTTATGTAATATTTTACATAAAACCATCTTTTTGAACTTATAATAATGGTAAAATATTTTCATTATATGTATGTACTTTTTACTGGTTAGTTCTTTACAAAGTATTCATCTACATTGCACTATAGGTCAAATGGAAATTTTTCTGTGCGAAATTAATAACTACTACAAAAACATGGTATTCAAACCAAAGCCTATAAGAATTCCACAAGCAAGTTTAATCCTAAAAAAATGAAATTTAACCCAGTAATGACCAATAATTAACCCTTTTTCAACCATTAAAAAAAACATAATACATTGAACTGATTGTTTTATTATATTATAACATTTAGAAATTGCTTAAATCTAATTCGTTTTGTAAATTTAAATCAAAAAGGGCTTCCTCACTTTCATCAATATCATCAATTTCTTCGTCTTGGTTGCTAAGCTGATATTCTTCTATGGACCCGCTGCAACATAATAGCTCAACAACTTCAGGTGGAAGTGATGAACGTTTACGCTTTTGTGAGCGTCTGGTTAAAATTGTTGTGGAAATTAATTAATTTTGAATATATCTAACAGGTTATTGGTGCGGCTGCTTTTGCGGGCGTGATGCAACGGATCGCCTTTGTATATTTTGTGTCGCGATTCAGAAGCTTCTTCTCCAAGAAAACCTGTTGGTAGTGCGCTGTTTTCTATTATTTGTTTTGAGTGTATGAGCACTTTATGGACCGTGGCAGTCATTGGCAACCAGGGATATAGCTCCTGAAAACGTTTTGCCGTTTCAAAGCAATATATTTCAAATTTATTAGAATAGATTTTAAACTGGCAGGATAAGAAAATCAAAATGATTTTGAAACGAAATATATCATTGTCAACATCAGTTATTTCAGAAAAAATATCATGCTCAGTAAAAGTTTCCGTCATTTGTGGAACCAAAACCACCTACTCTGGGCATGTTCACGCGAAGTCCAGACTTTCTCCAAAAATCGTTCTGTATTTTTTTTTCTTTTTAAAATAGTTACTTTATCATCTCTTCGTATCTGAGACTTTTGTAATTTGCATTTATAGTCTAAATGTAATACAAACTCGAAAAATCTTATCCAGCAATGAAGGGGGCTAAGTCCAAACTTTAAGCTTTCCTCTTTGGCACAGAATACATCACTTTTATAATCAAATATGGTCTTTAGGTGTAACAGCACAAATGGGACAAGCCTGGTTTGATTTCCTTGAAGACATTTATATTTCTGCGACATTTTTCCCACTTTTGAGCCAATTTTAGGCAAAAAAATGTATTGTTTGCTTTATATTTTTATTAATTTCATCCCAAATAGTATTAAATTTGATTTTTTCAACAACGTGTTAGAAAACCGCATCAAATTTGCCTTTCTTATTACATTCTTTCAAACAGATGTTTTTTTTTTTTTTTTTTTTTGATACAGAGGTTACATACAGGAAAAGGCTTAACTCAGAAAACGCAAATAATCGCAATTTGACACAAACCAAAATTAACTCATTACATTATATTTAATCCACTTCTTCAATTTGAAAGAGGTCAGATGTGGTCAAAATTTTTAAACGCTTACGGAATGTAAAAGTTTAAAAAAAACTGAACCCTTTTAAGGTAATGTTGTCTAATGAGTTCTTTTCAAGTATATCGACATAAATATAAAGGGTCTAATTCATAAAAATTCTTTATTTCAGCCTTAAACTTTAGAATAGTTATTAAACAAATTTCGATTTATTAACATGCAATAAAATTTTATATTCATAAACGATTAGTAACGCTGCTTTAGCAATTAAACTCTCTTATCAGATTTATCTATGCTGTTGGCAACCATGTACAAAATCCTCTCTCATTTTATGTTTAGTGATACAAATAATTTAAATGGGTTATATGAGTATTTGGTTCAAATACAACAAAAATTAACAAAAAATATTTGGAATCGATTATAATTACATATATTAAGCTAAAAAAAGAAAGTTTTAGGAATAATTTTCTACAAACGAAATTATAAAGTACAAATCTCTTATAAAAAATGTACCTAAACACGTTAGTTTTTTTCATCGTTGAACGATTATTTAGGTACCCACCTGATTGCATTTGTTTGTGCATCACTATAATGTTTCAAGTATTTTTTTTCATATTTTGTATATTTTGTTTACTCTTTGGGCAGCAAATGAAATAGTTCTATGTGATTTTGTTTTAATTTTTTATTTGAAGTAGTGGAAAATGTAGGTGCACCTCAGATCTATACATATAATTATTGAGTACCTAAGCTCTTAACAGTGTGGTAGTTTTCAAAGCAATTGGTTTTTAGAATACATACATACATATGTATGTATGTACATAAGTAAATGTTACATTTTGAGCAAATGGTACGACAACGCGATGTGGAACCACCGCACGATGTTTCTTTGTAGGGGGCTCGCTTGGACTTTCCCGTGGATCGTCCTTAGAATTATGACTGGTTGTGGCAGATATGCTTGTACTAAGGCGTGATTTTGAACCAAGATGTGAAAAATCTTGGGAAACTTTCCCGCCATCATACTTTATCATAACCTTAGCCAGATTTATTTTGTATTGAAGCAATCCAAGTCTATCTTTTGCATTTATGTTTTCTTGGGCACAACAGCGGATGTACATTATCCAACAGTTAACTACAACTAAGTCCAAAAAGTGAGCAAAGAATCGTACAGTCCATTTCTTTGTACGCATCCTGCTTCGGTAGTAAGCTATTAATCTGTCACAGAAATCTATGCCACCCATGCATGTGTTATAATTCCCCACAGCAGCTGGGTGGGTTATTTCAATTTTTTTTTGTTTTCTTTTTTGCACCAACACTTGCAGGTATCAGCAGGGGCGCTACCTGAACAAGTGGATATCAGCGTGACTGCTTTTGTATCCATCCATTTAACTACACATACTTCGTCGTCACTCCGAGTGGAATAGTAGCCCTTCCTGTTAATATAATATTGGGATAAGTCATCTTCGGTTTTTTTGATGCGAACGTGAGTCCCATCAATTACACCAATAACGCCAGGAAACTTTTTAATTGATCTGAAGTCTCTCATTATTTCACTCTATTGAACTGTTAAAGTAGGGTAATGGCTACTATAAAAATTCCTAATTTCAAACAGTGTTATGAAGCGATTAATAGACTATTAAACGTTTATGAATACTCTTTTTTCAAATTTCTCTTATTAATTTCTTATAAAGCTGTTATTGTGCGTTTATGAATTAGACCGAAAGTATTTATAATTAAAAACAGTAGAACTTACCTGTCTCTTTATTTTCCATTTAAATTAATATTATTATAATAAACACAAATCGAGAAATACAAACTTACATAAAGTTGGCCTTGCTCTATTGAACACTCTAGCACGTTTGTAGAAAAAAATGCATTGATTGACTTTGACGTACAAATGTGTAACGGTGCTTTTTTTAATGCAAAAAAAAATATCACACGTCTTTGTTTTGAAGCATTTCCAATTAAAAAACAACAACAACAATACTAAAACGTCACTTTGATTTTTATCAATTTATCACAGAAAAAGCTGTCATTTGACCTATTGTGCATTGGGAGCAATATCTAATAAACTTAGCATTTCTGAACTAAAATAATTTTTTTCCAAAACCTTCCGTGAACTAACATGTCTTCGTGATGAAATGAGTGGATCTGATGACGAAAGCAATATGTTGAAGAGATTTTCATTTTCTGTAATGCGTGAAATCTTGCAAGTGTTCGTGTATCTAAATTGTTTATAGTCTTTATTTCTGCACTCCTGGGTTTCTTCTGAAATTTCTCCAACTGGTAAGCACTGATATTCAATTAAATTTTTCCCATGAGCCAAAAGTTTGTGTATCGTGGAGGTACATTTGGGTTAAAAGTTGGGAAGTTTTTGATGCGTATTCTTCAAATGTTGATCCATTGACCTTTTCTTTACTGTTTAGTACATTTACAGTTTAGTACATTGCAACGTACAAAATGATATTTTATCACCTGAATAACTATTTAAAGAAATTTTAAGTATATCCATGAACACGATATCCACATTAGTATTAATTTTGAGACATCAAAGCCATCACAGCAGAGATTTCCTATTAGAAAACCATTAAAAAGAGACCTTAAAAAAGTAATGAAAATGTTCAGATTAGGATCCAAAAGTAGTGTAAACTTAGATCACTTCCAATGATTTTACAATCATTGAAACTAATTTTATATAAATTACTTACATACTTAGACATAAAAGAAACAAAAGCATTTGCAGTGGCGAAAAATCAAAAATATAAAATGCAAGTAATAAAACTGCAGCATAAAAAATTAAAATTATTTATTATATAAAATTCCCTATTGGAAGAATACATACATATATATTTTTCTATTTCTTTATTTATTCCACTTGGGAACATAGGGCTCCAATAGTCAAATTCCTACTACTTCTATCATTACATATTAGTTTAATTTCATCAAAAGATTTGTTTACCTTTTTTAGTTCATTTAAAATTGTTCTACACAATGTATGTTTTGGACGACCGCAGCGCCGACTTCCTTGGGGATTCCATTCAAATACGGTTCTCGTATCGCTGCCAATAGGTTTACGGAGAGTATGGCCTATCCATCTCCACTTTCTTCTTTTCATTTGACGATTTGGTTCTTCTTTTTCAGCCTCCAGGGCTCAGTGTTTGTGATTGTTTTTGGCCAAAATATGCGACATATTATTCGTAGACACTTGTTTATAAATACCTGGAGTCTCTGCGCTACAGTGTTTGTCATCAGCCAAGTTTCACTCCCATATAGCAGTGTAGATTTTACACAAGCATTGAATATGCGGAGACTTACTATATATTCGGGGTAGATGATATTCCCAATTTTCAATGTATCAAGAAAAATTTGTTTTTGTTAATTTTTGTGGAAAGAATATTATTTTAAATTGAATTACGATAAAATATTTGACTCTTACGTAAAGAATTACTGCACACACGATCTCATGACGATTCTAATAATAATATCTTCATAGGCTTGCAACATATCCATATAGAAAATATATTCTCCTCTCTTTGTAATACTTGATCGTTTGACAATTCATCTGAATTGCTATATAATTGATCTAATTACTTATTTTTTGACAATTTCCCTGTCTGGTTTTGTTGGATGCAAAGATCATACGAGGTAAATATTTGACTAGAACCGATGATCACTAGGCAATGGAAGGTTACTTTGCTATTGAAGTTGCAAATATGTAAGAAATTGCAATTTAAATTCATAAATATGCACGAGTATATCAAATGTAGAATAGGATTCACGAATTGAGGCTTGTATGGCAAGGGGAAACTTACCTATGTTATAATACCAATTAGTAAATTAAAACTAGAAGAGATTATAGAGGACGGACATTACAATGAAAGTTAAGTTTCTTTTCAATGTAACTTACATTAGTGTGAAGTATACCTTTATCAAAATGAAAATGTTGAATGAACGTTCTATTATGCGCTAAAGATTTTAAATTTTAAGGTAACTTTGCAAAAGGATTTAGAATTTACTTTTCGCATTTGGCCAAGGGATTCATCAAAAGTCAAAATACAAACATAGTAATAAAAGAACTAATTTACAGTCGTTGCTTAACACAGATGGAATTATTTAATATAATAAATCATTTCAAAATTTGTATAGTTTTTGCAGAGGAAAACTTTCTTTAGTAATATATTTCAGTTATATATAAAATGTTGAAGTAGCGATTTCATAAGATCTTAAGATTTTGTAATAAATTCGTAAATTCAAGAAATAAAAAAAACATTAACTACAGTGACTGTCATTAATATTCGGTATTTTTTTTTCGAGTTATTTAAACGAAAATTTCAGCAAGAAGGTAAATAAAACTCAGAATTTTATGTTATTGATAGGAAAATGTATTTCTCGAAATCAAATCAATATGTTCTTAGACCATAAAGCCTTTATAAAAATATACTTAAATGGTTAAAAAAGTAGAAACTTAACAAAATTCAGGCTTCATTAACATTCGTTTTTTTCTTTTCATAAAAGCACATAAAAGCAAAATAAACTCCACTAAAATTGTGTTTAAAGAAAAAAACTAATATTGGAAAGCCATTATTTTTTATAACCTCTGATAGTCGGTTAATCATATTTTTTTGGAACCACCAGAAATTTTATTTAAAAATGAAGAAAGTAAGTAAGGAAAAGCAAACACCGAATATTAATGAGAGAAACAGTACATCAAGCAGATATTATAAAAATGTTTACAATTTTCTAATTTATATAGAATTAGGCCTTAAATATGGCAAAAAATGATTAAATAAAAGCACGTAAGTATATTGAAATTTATCGGGATTGTAGTCATAAAACATTCGAAGTTTTAAAATTTTTTTGTTTTGTATGTAGATGTTCATATGCTGACATTTCACTGGTCGCTAAACCAAACCATCAATGAGCTTCAAGCTTCATTCAACATCAGTGGTGAGTTGGCTAAAAATTTTAACAGCAAAATTAAAGGTTTTGATATTCAACAACATTTTTAAAGACATTCACTGGCGTTATCTTAACGGCAATAATTTTTCTGTGGTTAACGAAACGATTCAAGTCAGCAGTTCAGTAGAAGCACGTATTTTTTTGAAAAGAGGACAAGTTGTTATTTTGCAGCAATTATGTAAAATTATAAAAACATTCTATATATGTACATACCGCATTTTCTTGGATTCTGAACTGATCAGTATTGGCCGATAAAAAACACATACATTCTTTGGTATTCGCGTTAATAATAAGGCTCTGTTGTTTCAATTGGGCTTCAGGGCTTCTCAAAGTCGGAAATTTTATTCTTTTTTTTTGCAATTTTAGTTTCCTAATATTACGGGTTCTAATTGATATTGTTGAATAAACTTATCGTACTAGATCTACCAATACCTTATGTAAATTTATTGACCAATGCATTTTAAATGGGTTCTATAGTTTTCTCGGGGGAGGTGAAAATATGGTGGGACATATGTGTCCCATTCGTCGTCAAGGGTAAAATTAAAATATATTTTTTTATTTCATTTTTATTTTAATTAACAGTTTATAACTGAAAAAACAAAGAAAACATAAACAATTCAATTAAAAACATTGACAAATAACTCAAAAAATTAATTTAAAATTATGAGATCCCCTATATGGTTGTAAATGTATGTAAACTAAATCAAAAGCGAACTTAGTTGTGATAAATTGCAAAACAATTTCTGTTTATAGTGAAGCACATTGGTTTTTTACATGCGAAACAAATTGTGTTTGTTCGACTTTCGATTCCGTTTTTTGTGCAAACGACACATCGCTTCCTGACTCCCCCTTCCATTCTTGTTTGGTAATGTTCACCTAAATTCGACACTGCCCGCAGTCTTGACCGTGTAACGGATTTTCGTGGTGTCGATGTAATACCAGCTTTTCGACTACAAAAGCTATCTATTAACTGGGTAGCCAACTGCGTACGAAACTCTAGATGTTTTATAGAGAATGGTTTTTTATTGCTTGTGGAAGTTCGTTAAAAGTGACATATATCCACGCCTCCCATTCCTGCGTTATAATGGAAAATCATTTTTGGACATGTTACATTAATTTTATTTGCAGTTCCAGCCTGTCGTCTTTTGACATTTACGGTGTCGATTGGATTTATGAAATTGGATCCCATATGCACTGCACGGTTATCCATCCATTTCACAATCGAAATTCCATTTGACACAAAGCTTTGGAAGTCTCCACGTTTAAAAGATTTATCGACATCAAATATGGCATTTGTGCACGATTTTTTTGCAAAGTGCCACATGCTCGTATTCCATTGGTCATAAGTTTATATAATAGCATTGGACTATTGAAAAAGTTATTGAAATATAGTTCTATTCCCATGTCTTCCAGCCCTGCTGCCATATCTAGAATAACGCATTCGCCAATACCAACCACTCTCTGTTCCCTTTTGCCTGTATATAATAATGTTCCGAATAAAACAAACGCCGTCTTCGGTGTCTGACTAAGAACAAAAACCATTTTCTTTATTCAAATGATACTAAACTTAACTTAAACAATGCTTCTTCTTACTCCAATTACTCTTATTTCTAAATATCTTTAACTCTCTTATTATTAAAAACAACAATAAAACTTATTCCTACTTTCTTTAATTATAAATATTACCGTAATTACTCTTGTTGCTAAGTCAATAAGATATATATATATATATATATATATATATATATATATATATATATATATATATATATATATATATATATATATATATATATATATAAGTATGTAGCTCTAAAGAGACTTACATCACTATATATATATCAGTTTTATATAGATATCCACTCTTACCATCGCAACGGCACCACAATTTAAACCCCCAGCTTATGGGTTTGTCTTTCATATAGTGCTTCATTATATTGCGGCCCTTAAATTTTACCATATGCTCGTCTATAGACTGGCATTTGCCTTCTCTCAAGGCTTTTCCAAATGCCGAGTTGAAATGATTTATTACTGGTCGTATTTTAAAAGCTCGATCATATGATGGGTCGTCACGGCTTAGCTGTTCAGCATTGTTAGCAAAATGTAAGCTGGAAAGAATTTTTTCAAAGCGGTCTCGAGTCATAACCTTGGAAAAAAACGGTACTGAGTATATTTCCATCGTAGACCAATCTGTGGATACTCATTGCTATAATCACCCCAAAAAACGCGTATAACTCTTCTTTACTTATAGAAAATATTACACATTTCTGCTCACAATAAAGTTTCGTTTGGTGAATTACATATGTGCTCTGCTAGTGTGTCGAACTCACAAACTGTATTGAACACTTCTAAAACAGATGGGACTTCCTCATTAGTGCTTACCTTTAGGTTTAAAACCTGTCCGTATATGTAATCAGGATTGGTATAAACTGGCGAAATGTAATTTTGATTGGCTTTTTTCCACTGAAATTTGGGAACACCTTTTGCAATTGACATAGAATTTTTGCTTGTTGAAGGTTTTTCGGTCTGCAGAATATCTTCAATATCGATTTCTGGAACACCTTTTGCAATTGACGCATCAGTCTTAGAATTTTTGCTCATTGATGGCTTTTCGTCGTGCAGAATATCTTCGATTTCGATTTCGGTTCCGATCGCTAAATCCGTAAAATTATCCAGAACACTTCTATCCTCGGTGTCTAATTCCAACACATTTTCTTCATCTTCACTATCCGATGCGTTCAAAAGCTGTACAATTTAACTCTCAGTTTTATAAAACCGACGTAATCTGCTCATTTTTAAAAATAGCTTATCTTAGTATATAGTTTATAACACTTATGTAGACGTTTTCAAAGCGCAATTAAAAACACAATTTACGCACAAATCGCGGCACGCAAACCGTTGAACAGTTGGTTAGAAACTAATAGCTTGAATTATTTTAGTGTGCTTTTCAATGTAAATAAAACAACAAACATAATCATACAAACTATTGTACAAACGATCAACAACTCATAGTTAAGGCTGGGGCACATAGAATCCGTCATCCGTCATCCGTCGACTTTTTCAACTGACAGCTAAGTTAAAATACAGGTTTTGTTATGAGCTTGGTTACATACAGTACGTCTCCTTCAACGCAACGGATGAAAGTTGGGCAACTTTTAACTTTTGGCGTACGTTGAGTACTTTGACAACCATCAGTTGATTTTTTGGTATGTTTTGTTTTAATTAACAGTTGATTTTTTGGGTCTGACCAAAAATCTTCGACTTTTATCCATAATATCAAGACAGCTTGAGCTTTATAAAGCAAAATTATAATTAAAATAAACTCCGTAATTTCTTCAAAATCCATAGAAAATTTTTACTCTTTAATAAAAAGAAATGTTGCAAACATGTAAAAAAAGCAACTGATTTTCTACACGTTAACAAAGTACTCATTGTGCCAACCTCATCCGTCATTACGTTAACGTCAGTTGAAAAAGTCGAAGGATGACGGATGACGGATTCTATGTGCCCCAGCCTTTAGAATGGTTTTTGTTGATTTTGCAATGTAAATAAAGCCATACGTTAGTGCATGCGTTGTCATGTTCACTTTTTGCAACGAAAAAATAATTTTAAATGATTAAGTATTTGTTCCCAAATTTTTATCTTTGACGACGAATGGGACACATATGTCCCATTATTTTTCTGGTAGAAGGAGTAACAATTTTTAAATTTTGACAACACTTTAGTCGTGAAATGTTGCGTTTCCGAATAAGAATCCTAAATAAAATTTTAAAAATTTCCAGCAGAAAATTCTTCGTCGTCAAAGGGTTAAGGTGAATTCACCCATTCGTTCTGAACGTTCCTAACGCTTTTTTAATATGTAGTTTGACGTCTCTATTTTTGAGAGAGAGAGAAAGATATTAAATTTAATACGGAACAATTTTTGCTTGAATTGGTTTAATTTTAATTATCGTCCCGAACGAATTGAACTGTGCTGCCAGATACATACATTTTTTATGCAAAATTTAAATGACCTGCCACATCATATTATATGTACATATTTATGTATAATAATATACAAGTACATTTGCGAATTTTTTATATGTATTTAACAAAATATCTATTAGAACATGCACTCGACTTTTATTCATTTGTATATTTTTTATTTTATAAAAATTATTTTAATTTAGAACACAACAAAGTGCAATCATCTGCCATTGTGCTGCCTGCTTGTAAAAGTAACACACATCATTTACAGAGTTGTTCCATATGGTAACTTTGTTTCTCCAGAACATTTGTTCGATGTGCGTGAATCTTTTGTGAGCAAACTCTCAGTAAACTAAAATTGTCTCACAACAAAAATTTCGTTAAGAACGAATGGGTGAATTCACCTTTATACATATATTATTTATATTATTTTCTTATAGAATTTTACTTTTGTTAATCATAATTAAAGTAATTCATGAAAATATATTATTATACACTGCTTGGTAGACACACATTCTCTTGTTTTTTCTGTTCCTCTTTGTGTTTTTCTCTTATTTTAACAGAGATGCCACCTAATATCAAATTATAACAAAGATGTTAAAACGAAGTTAGTAAATCGCACAACCGTTAGTGCAAACAGCTATAGACGTTACATTTAGCTTCTGTCTACGCGCTGAAAGTTACTGAATAGCACCACAGATGTTCATGTCAAAAAGAATCAAATACATTTTGAGAATTCTTTATCTCATATGAATATTACAAACTACATCATTATATCAGGCTTAGAATGCACAACATGATATGAGTCTATTTTATTTCTATTGCATAAACTAAAGCTACAGCCACAACAAACAAATTTGAAATTGAATCAGAATTTTACAAAAGTACTCGTATTTGCCTACATATCGTTACTCTTAATGTTATGAAATATTTAGATTGTAAAAATGTATGGTGGTAATTTATTACAGCGATACTGTTCTTATTTATATGAACTTAAAAAGAAATATCTCTAGGTTTCACCATCAGACAGTTTCATTATTTTATGCATAAACAAACAAAAATAGATGAAGCAAATAATAATTAATTAGTCTATTTGCTATTTAGTTATCTATCGTCATTTATCATAGAAACATAATTAGATGCTTACAGAGAAACATTCATTGACAGAAAACAATTAAATAAACCTTTTCAGCAATTTTAATTACTCTGAATGCCTGTCACAAGATACAGCAAAACTTACAACCATACTCGTATAGTAAAAGAGAAAAGTGTGTATACGGGTATGGAGTCTAATCACAAAATATTTCGGAACAAAATATTTGTAAAAGCTTTCGTGGCGCATGTATAACATTATCCCGTGGACAATTACGACAAGGCAAGTCTTCTTGGCAAAGTTTTAAAAAGTAATAAAAATATAATAAAAAAGTTGGAACCTGCTTGAGTTTCATGAACATTCTTTAAAGATTTCTTAACAAAAAACTCATAAGAGCAGGCTTTTTGTTATAATAGAAGCTACAACTAAAGCTCAGAGCAGAGTTTCTGACAGTTAGCACAGCTGAATTGCCCTCAATTCTGACCCAACCTATGTACATCTATGCATATGACATTTCCAAATCGATACATTGAGTTACTTATTTTCCGGGCCACCCAGTGATCAAAATGAAAGTTATTTCCAACAAATGAAATTTTCATTGCTTCTAGAGTAACCGTTAGTGTATTTTTTCGACTTGCCAGCCAGTCGACTAAATCTTCATTAAATAGGAAAAAGTTCTTATTTTGTAGATTTTTATTATTCCATAATTTTTAGCTGAAACCATTAATAAATTTTTCATTGCTATTGGCGAGTTGTTTCCTTTGAATACTTTGAATAGCAGTAAATATCTGATTCGTTTTTAAATATGAAATTATTTACCTAAAGAAAGAGCACACTTTCTTATTATGTTGAATATAGTTTTTATTTCAGTAAAAAGGAGAATTTATTTATGTATGTCAAGTCGATGTTAAAATCATTTGGAATCGAGCCAAGCTGTCATATTGAAAAAAAATCGCATAATGTTTACGACTTCTTCGGAAGACCCTTTTAACTGTGTCTCTCTTAAAATTTTTACTCTCAAAGCTACTCTCTGTATATATAGAACTAGTGTCGCGCTGCTGTCAATAATGTCATGGAATAATATTTTTATGCTCGAGTTCAAAAGCAGTTAAAAAAATTAAAATATGGGAACAAAAATTAAAAACCATGAAAAATTTAATGTGATACGAATAGCATTTGATGCTCTCTAAAAAAATAGTTTTTTCATAACATTTTGGACAGGAAAAAAGTAAACAATTTGCATTGATAATCCAAAATTAAAATAATTACAAAAGCTCTAAATTTCCACTACTTCTGGATACCAAGTTGTGGACCAACTGCGGATCAAAATTTATCGCTTTACATCTTAACAACTTTGGAAAATGTTGCAATTGAAAATATTTTATATAACAGTTCCAAATTGTTAATCAACGTAAAATTGCGTAAAGTTGAACTCAAATTCAGGACTCGAACTGGAGACTAAATATGAGTCTTTTTATATGTTTATAATAAATAATCCCTTTTATTATGATTGTCGCGTCGACGCCACATCAAGTCTACAGTAAAAAAGACAGCAGTTCTGAACTCGTTGTAGGCAATAATTAACTAATATTGATGGCCAATTGTAATGTTATAAGCCATAGTAGTAGTAATACCCTATCAATAATATTTAATAGTTCTCGATAACGATCCCACAATTGTCAATATATTGATGTCGACTTGGTATGACGTCGACAATCATAATAAGGGTAAATATAACATATTACTTGCGCTGATATACTCGTATCTACATTTAATATCTTCATCTTTCCTCCTTTTGCGGACTCTAATGCCATTAAGTATCATAATATTAAGTTGATCACTTTTCCGTCTGATATATACACATTAAATTGAAACTTTATAGACTATTGGATATTGGGAATATTGTTAGTTGAAATCAAATATTTTTTTTGGAATAATGCAGTTTATTCTAGAGCAAACCCACTTTTTCGAAAAACCTTTTAAGCGAAACACATTTATTTATTTATCTTAATGCTTAAATGAAAAAAACACAGCTGCGGGCGCAATACCACGCACTTTCGACTTGCATCAATCGTAATTCATGCCACCGATAAAAACTCAGTTTATAAAATAAATCTTAATTTAAAATTGGCGTTCATCTGCTTTAGTTTTAGTATGTGTCATATTTTGAGTCTTCATTATAAAGAATGGTTTTAAAAGGGCTAAAGTTCGCTTAAGCAAACCGTGTTTCCCAAGTCCTTTTAATTGAACATTTTTCTTATGTGAAAAGTAACTCCGGCATGATAATTTCTTTTTTAAGCTTTGGACTACCGTATCTAATATAAAAAGAAAACAACGTTACACGATCATTTTTCCATTAAATAAAAAATCCTTTTATTTACATAACTGACCTTCGTAGACTAGTAGGTAGTGTACGTCAATAAAAGTACGTAAATATGCTTTGTCAATAACAGCAAACAACAAAACAGTTCCTGTAATTTTTTCTCTTAACGGAATTCGACTGTATATTAGATGAAAAATGCTCGTATAAGTCTAACTTGTGGTGATCCCTACTTTTTTTCCACTAATATTTATTTATTGTATCTTCCAAACTGAACTAACAATAAGTATTCAAATCTTGAATATATATATAATTATTAGGCCCAACCAGTGTCAGACATAAACTTAGTGATAATAATTAATAATACATAAAATTCATGTTACGCACAAAAAATATTTTCAAAGAATTTTATCTGGAGAGTTGCGTATTAATGCAGTAGTGTCCCTCTTTTTTAAGCGGAAGTGTCCAGGAAAGTTCAAGATGTTACGAGCAAGGGGATTAGGATGGGACTCGAGTTTTGATAAATATTTACCTGCATATTTTGCAATATTTCAGCGGTCACAAGTGGCATATTTAAATCACGATGTAAAATTGAATTTTTCATGTACCAAGGAGCCGATGTTATTAACCTTAAAATTTTGTTTTGCATTCGTTGTATTCTCTCTACATTGGAAGCTGAAGCAGTGCCCCATAGCTGAATTCCGTAACACCATATGGGTTTCAAAAGCGACTTGTATATTAAAGGTTTACAATCTGGACTGAGGGTAGAATTTCTACCATTCAGCCAATGTATCAGAGTTAATTTAAGTTTTATTTGTGTTAAATTAGAATCAATGTGGTGTTTCCATGTAAGCTTTCGGTCAAGGTGTATACCAAGGTATTTCACCTGTGAATGTTGAGGAACAACTTGATTATTGATTTGAATGGGAGAACAAGTGTCTCTTCGCAGGTAAATGTGATATGAACACACTTTTTACAAATAATAGTCGAACGGTGTCAAATCGCAGCTCCGAAGTGGCCAAACGACATCAGCTCTGCGGCTGATAATGCTATCTTCAAAAACAGGGAGCAAAACATCGAGTGTAGCTTCGGCTGTGTGGCACGTAGCGCCGTCCTGTTGAAACCAAATGTTGCCAATATCCTCCTCTTGAATTTTTGTGAACAAAAATTCGTTCAACATGGCCAGATAACGATCGCCATTGACTGTAACGGCCACTCCTTCCTCATTTTCAAAGAAAAATGGCGCAAATATGCCTCTGGACCAAACAGTGACTCGTTTTGGGTGCACCGGCTTTTCAATGTATGCGTACGGGTTTTCTGTGCCCCAAATGCGACAATTTTGCTTGTTTAGATACCCGCCAAGATCAAAATGAGCTTCATCTGAAAAGATGATTTTTTTTTTTTGCCAAAATCGGCATCTTCTGTAAGTCGATCGCAGGCCCACTTAGTGAAGCGAAAACGCATTGGATGGTCAGTTGGCTTCAACCATACACAACCATATTCGTTCAGCGCAAGCATAAAACTAATTATCTGTCAAATCATCCAAAAATCCTTTATTCATAACTATTTCTCATAACCGTTGAAATCTATTCACATATACAAAAGAAAGATTTTTTCATGGGCGGTTTGCAAGAGCTTCAAAATACAATAGTCGAAAAGATTAAAAGTTGCCAGACTTCTACCAATTTTTTCATGTCTAACACCACTTTTCATGCTTGATCCAGGTCCGATTCCTAGAATCCACGACTATGATATATTAGGGTCTATGAAATAACTCCCACGAAATAAGTCCCACTTTTAAAAACGAAATAAGTCCCACAAAAAATTGCTGTTTTGAAAGTAGGAGTTATTTCGTTTTTAAAAGTGGGACTTATTTCGTCAATTGATGGGACTTATTTCGTTACGAGTTTTTATTTTAAGTGGGACTTATTTCGTTTTGAGTGGGAATAAATTCGTTTTGTAAAGTGGGAGTTATTTCTAAAAGCATATCAGCATTTATTAAGTTATATACAAAGGAGCATTATTGATCTGTCACAAGCAACTTTTATAACAGATTATGAAACAGGATTGAGAAGCGCAATTGAAAAAAGTTTCCCTGATGCAAAAATATTTGGTTGCTGGTTCCATTATTGCCACGCATTGCGTCGATTCATAACCATGAAGGACAAAAGGCTCGCTCAATATATTCGGCAAAATAAAGAAGCGTCTAGAATTTATCACAAATTTCTATCTCTTCCATTATTACCTGGAATGCACATTTCGGATAGCTTCCAACTACTAACCGAAGATTTAGGAAAATTGAACGCTTTAGATAGATTCAAATCATTTATAAAATATTTTGAGAATCAATGGATGCAAAAGGTACAATATTCCCTTTTACATAACATTTACAAAAAAGTGTTATGATTTCATTATTACAGATCGGTCCACATAACTTTTCAGTTTTCGATTCTGCAATCCGCACTACGTCTGCAATAGAAGCTTATTATAGGAAAAAGCATTCCGATCAAGGCTACTTTTTTCAAATTTGTTGCATTTTTACAGTTGCAAGAATTTGAAAAAGTAAGGAAATTTGAACTATTGATGAATACTAATGGTAGTGTGGGAAAAAAGCGTATTAAAAAGTCCTACAAGGTACTATAACTCCTTCTAAATTCCTTGACCAACTGGTGTTATCTAAAAATAATTTAATTGTACAAATGGAGCCTGATGAAGATCTTTTTGAAGAATTATCATTTTTGGAAGAGGACATTGAAAACGAGTCGTTAAACCATATTGAAACCAACCAGAATACAATTAATAATAATATGTGCGTGGTTTGTTTCATAAAGCAGCCAAATATCATATTTTTTTCTTGTAAGCACTTGAAAATTTGCAGTGAATGCTGTCTTACAATGCAAACTCACAAAATTGATCAAACCAGTAAACTAGTATGTCCATTCTGTCGTGCAGAAGTTCATGAAACCCTTCAAATATTTATCTGTAGTGCGATTCAGTAACTTTATTTAAAGACTGTTGAGTTGGTTAAAAATTTTAACAGCAAAATTAAAGGTTTTGCTATTCAGTAACATTTTTAACCACATTCACTGGCGTTATCTTAACGGCAGTAATTTTTGTGTGGTTAACGAAACGATTCAAGTCAGCTGTTCAGTAGAAGCACGTACTCTTTTGCAAAGAGGGCAAGTTGTTATTTTGCAGCAAATACGTAAAATTATAAAAATATTTGGATATACAATGTCATTTATATTATTTTCTTATAGAATTTTACTTTTATTAATCATAATTAAAGTAATTCATGAAAATATATTATTATACACTGCTTGGTCGACACAAATTCTTTTGTTTTTTTTCTGTTCCTCTTTGTGTTTTTCTCTTATTGTAACAGAGATGCCACTTGATATCAAATTATAACAAAGATGTTAAAACGAAGTTAGTGAATCGCACAATGGTTAGTGCAAACCACACTAGTTGTTGTTATATTTAACCACAATTCAGTCTTTAAAAGTTACTGAATCGCACTACTGATAAATAAATGATTTTTTTATGGAGGGGTGCGATAGAGCCATGAAATATAAGGCCATTATGGCTTTATTTCTCATTTTTTCTTATGCAAAAAGTTATATATTGGACATTTCGTAAAAGGGACAACTATAATTTTTTGTCCTTATCTCTCATGGCTCTCCTTTTTTCGTTATTAATTACTTTATACTTACTATAATAAAAAAACTTTAAAGAAATGTGTACAAATAGGTACCGAACTTAACTACTGGAAAAACAATATTAAAAAAAATTGTTAACGTAATTACATATGTATGTGTTTTATTATACATTTAGTAGGAAATTTTAATTCGTGTTCCATGTTTTCTAATATCACCATTACAAAATACAACTAATCCCAATGCCACGTTAAAACTATAATACCGTCTACCATGCACTGGATCTTCAAGCCATTTATAAAGGTCGATAATTTTAATCTGATGGTCCTTCCGAAACGGTTTCCATCTTAATAATAAGAACAATTGATCTGTACTTAATCCATTTACGAATCCAAACGTTGTTACTAGTAGGCGTTCTCTATACGTTCCTTGACCGAAAAAAGAATTAATAATAAATTCTGGAACTCTATCAAAATTCGTAATATCCATTCCATTAAGAAATCTTCTGCAAGCTTGCATACGATTTTTCTTTATTATTCCTCTGCTTTGATTATTCATATTATTCGACGTGTGTTTTTTTTCGAAGAACCAAATACTTCTTATTTGAAATCGCATTAAACAGTGAAAAAGTGGGACTTATTTCGTTTATGAAAGTGGTACTTAATTCATTTAAGAAATATATTATTCAAGGGGGAGTTATTTCATTTTGAGTGGGAGTTATTTCATTTCAAGTAAATTTTTAAATCATTTCATTTTGGTGGGACTTATTTCGTTTTCAAAAGTGGGACTTATTTCGTGGGAGTCATTTCATTTTTTTAAGCAATTTTTGGTGGGACTTATTTCGTTTTTAAAAATGGGACTTATTTCGTGGGAGTTATTTCATAGACCCGATATATTATTGTATTGATGAAACTTAAAATGTTTTTGAAAGATTGCACATACACATATACTTATTAAGAATGTATATGTGTATGTACTCGTACGTGAATTTTTGTGTGGCAAAACAAGAAAGTTGGTAAATAAGAATGCCAACGTGCTGAGTATTAATGCATGAAAATAAAGTGCTTGTATGTTACTTTATTTTTATGTAACCACACGTAACTGTTGTCGCCAAATGTTGTCCAAATGTCACCAAATGACTGGCTGATGATCGCCGTCTTGGCGCTCACTCAATGCCTGCAATGCTTTGAACAAAGTGTGTTCGCAAGTACTCTGTGTACTGCGATCGTACTCATCAAAATCGTCTAAAACGTTGTAGACTTTGTCAATCCTTTAACATAATTATGTGTCGACAGCGTGTTTAGACTTACGAGTAGATATCAAATGCAGCCATAAACGAGTCCAACTAAAAACAAGCCCAATAATGACGAAGAAGAACACTACTAAGAAAATAAAGATAAAAACAAAACATCGATAATAAGAAGTACACGACGGTCAGACAAGACCACACTTGTGAAATCCTACATCTAAAAACAAAGTTTTGGAATATTTTCAAAATAAAAGTTGCTGATGACTTTTCTTCTTCTTAACTTATTAAAATCTTTCTCAATATATATCATATCTGAAGTCTGCTCAAAATCAGAAAACTAAAATTCGCTAATAATATTTTCCCATCGTAAGCTTTTTATGTCTTTACAATTTTTTCTTCAGTCGAGGATCGTTTGTTATTTTGGTGTTGCCTCAGGGCTCATTATTTGCTCAAAGATTTTTTAAAGTCAGGAATGATGCCAATGTCATTATATTAAAAAATGTATGATTTGAATAGCACCTTCAAGATTGATTTGATGAATTTAATACGAAAATTGTGTTGTCCATACCGAGAATGGTTGAGAAAATCCACAAAATAGTATTGAATGATCGTCGGCTGAAGGTACGTGAGCCAAAAAGTTCTGTAAATCGCATATTGACCGAAAATTTTAAGATCATAGAACTGTGCGTAAGATCAGTATTGCGCTTGTTGATTATAGAACAAAAATAGCGTCGTGAAGATGTTTTCATAAAGAGTTTGGGAATGTTTCATGGCAACAAAGTCGAGGTTTTGCGTCGATTCGTAACTATAGATGAGATATGGGTCCACTACTTCCAGGGCTGGGCAGTATTTGAAATACATGTATTTGAAATACGTATTTAAAATACAAATACGTATTTTGTATTTTAAATACATACAGATTTGTAAGTATTTTGTATTTTGTATTTTAAATACATATCCTGAAAGTATTTTGTATTTTAAATACATGATCAGGAAGTATTTTGTATTTTAAATACCGCAACCCATGTATTTTGCCCAACACTGACCACTTCATACCTGAGACAAAGGTACAGTCCAAGCAGTTGACTGGATAGGGAGAAAACTGTCCAAAGGAGGCGAAGATAGTGCCACCTGCAGCCAAGGTCATGGCGTCTGTTTTTTGCATGCGCTCGGGATAATTTTTATTAATTATCTTTAAAAAGGAAAACAATCAATGCTAATCACCGTTTGCTAATTTATTGTAGCGTTTAAGTGATTAAATTAAGGAAAAAAAGCGACAGCTTATACAGTCACTACTGCGATGACCAAAAGCAATGAATTAACGTTCGAATTGCTTCAATATAAAAGATTTGCCAATTTTGAGAAGTCGGGTATCCGAGCTATTGAATATTGCTGGGGAAAATGTATCGAAATAAACAAAGGAAAATTTTTCCCAAATTTGTTGTTGTTTCTTTATTAAATAGGCTGAGCTGAGTTCATGTTCATAAGATAGAACGGCCAAGAAGTACTCATAGAAATTCTGTACTTCCTGCATACCCCAATCACCCCAGATGACCGCACATGACACCACCAAAAACTTTGAGTGACACTCCGATCAGCTGTCTAGTCCAAATGGAACGTCTCTTATGAGGCACTGTCTCAGTATTGAATGATATAATACTATATTGGTCTTGAGAGAGACTTAATTAAGAGGACGAAAATTTCTTTTGGGCTTATACTATCACATATAGTTTTACATACTCCTATTCTCGAGAAAATATATTAAAATATCCCGATTGTAGGAGTTTGAATTTTAGCTTGGGGTCTACGCGCGAAACAATTTTGTTTAACGATTTATTATAATGTTTTCTTTTTCTATGAAAATACAAAGAAGTTCTTCCTATTATCCACAAATCCTTAAATATTCTCTGCAATGATGTCTCTATGAAACAGTTAAAAACTATCAAAGCTCCAGGCGCCTGAGCCAATAGGTGCTTAAATAATACTATACTTCCATTATATCTACATACATAAGGTTATGTATTGCATAAATAATTGCAAAAGTGTAGGGTGTATAAACTTTTCTGAAAGTTTTGTATGAAGGTCTTGTGCGAGTATGTATGTCATCACCTTGCAGGGGAGCGGTTTTTTGACAGTACGTACTCGTACTACGAGTAAAGCGCCGTAAACCTTATAAATTTCATTATTTTTTTATAACTATAAACACACATAGTTGTTAGTTGACACTTCAGTTGGGAAATTGTTAACACATTTTGAAGAATTTTGCAATATGTTGCTTTATTTGGTTCTTTAACACTTTTGTTTAGGCTGATATTTTCAATATTATTTATTTGAACTCGCACTCTTATGATTGTAACGATTCTGACGATTTGCTGTTTATTTCAATAGAAATAAAACAAGAAATTTGAAATCACATACCGAGTATAAATAACAATTGCAGCAAACCAAAAAAGCAAACTTTTAAACATCATCACAATAGCAAAATATGTGTTTTTCATTCGCCAACAGCAATAACTTAGAGTAACCACGAACTCAAATTTCATTTTGCAATTTTGCTTAAAAGATCACTCGCAAAATTAAAGTTGAAGGCAGTGATTATCACCGGAGTCACACATTATTTGTCACATATACTTGTAAACATTTTTCTGACTCAGAGTACAATCACCATATGCCACTCCCAAGATTTCAAGTGCTTTTGAGCGTTTAATTTAATGCAAATTCTTTGATCCATTTTTTCACAGCAGAAAATCGCCGATTTTTTATTCTTAATATTCAATCTTGAATTTCTGTTTGTAAAAGGGTGCAATAGACGAATTAAGATATTAATATGGTCTTTAGACTTGGTTTTGGAATCTAGTATCACTCTTAGGTATTTTACTCTTTGCTCCCATCCAATTGAGGAATTGTTCAGTACAATACTTTGTTGAGAAGGAAAACACGATTTCCTTTTCCTGCTGAAATATATTTCTTGTGTGTTTTCATTGTTTAACATTATTTTCCATTTACCGAAATATCGTAATAAGATATTTCTGCTGTAGCTATTTGTTGATTGGTACTAATGGTCATAGGAAGCGTTCCAGAGCAGAGGATTGACGCATCATATTCGAAAATAGACGTTGTATAATAGTCTAGTTGGGGTATATCACATGTATATAAGTTATATAATATTCGTGAGAGGCAAGAGCCGTGAGGCAGCACACAGTTATATTATGTTTAGCATGATGAGGTATGAGAACCAATATGAACTTTAGGAGTACGAAGAGAAAGGAAAGCTTGTGTAATCTTAATCAAGTTTAAAGGGAAGTTTAAGCGAATCATTTTAAGAATAAGTCCATCCTGCCCCACTGAATTGAAGGCTGCTTTGACATCAAGGAATATTATTCCAGTCAATTTCTGGCAAAAAAAAATTTGATTTGAATAAGTCTAATTCTTATCAGTGCTTCCAGAAATTTATTTTTATAAAAAATAAAAACACACTGTATTTTAAAGAGTTACTTTTACAATTTAGAATTTTTATTCTGAATTCGTGTAAAAAGGAACCATATACTTGGAATCGGCTTGCAAAGCAGAAGGAAATCTATTTATTTATTAATTCATTTAAATTACATCAAAGGCATATTCTATGTTTACAGTCGCATAATAATAAGGGCTTTGCGAGTATGGGCGAATTCGTGCATTTATTAAAAGCGAATATATAATTATAAAACGCCTAAAAACTTCAAATTTGTTTCTGTATAGTTTTACTTACATTGTTGTTACAACGTTGTTTTTGGATATCGCCATACTCCCTTCATTAGTGTTCTTGTGTACCTTCGTTTATGTGGCAGAGTTGAATGCGATCGTAGTTCATCTTATTAGTTAATAGTTAATTGATGTTAATTTTTCTTTCTGAATATAATGTTACAAACATTTGCCTCATGAAATAAATTGGACTTGAAATAATGACATTGAACTTTAAATTTCTCTGCTTCAAATAGGGGCTACATAAATGAAATTGGGCAACATTCGCCGCGAAAATTTCGCCTGCCACAAAATTGCCCTCGGTCTATTTTCAAAAGGCAACCTAGTCGCGATATATTCCATGATCCTAATAAAATGTTGGGAGACCGTACTATAATTAAATGTGTAGAAATACATACTTTGATTAAATATCATTGATGGGGCAAATTGACTGGTTTTATCGTTGATTGAACGCAGCATTAACAAATTCCGGGCATGGGAATTTGTTGATACTTATTAAATTTTTTTCTTATTCTGAAGAGAGGCCAAAATCAGGTCTTGGGGGCCAATGACTCAATCCCGGAGTGGTCCATAGTCCGAAAATATCGCAGTATTTCTTAATGGTAGGAAGCAAACATTTATTTAAAAGTTGTTGTTGTTTTCTTTTCTTTTCTAGTTCAAATTACAAAAAGATATAAAGAAACAAATTGTGTATTAGAAGGGTGTAGCCATAACTCGAGTCGCTTAGAAGCAACTATCTGAAAAGCGATGTCAATGAAATATTAATTAAACTGTTCTTAATGTCTCTACAATAACGCAATGTGCTTTATTTAGCATATTGTTGATAAAATACAGATAAAAGTTATTATTTTTATTACCCTATAGTCTTGAAAATACAAGTGCCAACCAAATATTTGCATTATTTTTCTGCAGTTCGAGTTGTGTGTGTGCGCGAACTTACGCAATATATTTTTCAGGATGCATGAATTTCATACTAATTAGCATTTTTTCCCTTTTAAAATTACTATGTATACTATGTGACAGTTTTTTGTCATGTAAAACTCCCACTAATATATATATAACAAAATATATATATATATATATATATATATATATATATATATATATATATATATATATATATATATATATATATATATATATATATATATATATACATATATATATATATATATATATATATATATATATATATATATATATATATATATAACAATTACAGACACCACACAGTTCCATATCTACCAATATAACTTCATAGAAACTTAGACTAAACGCTTTTATAGGCATGTAATTGATCAAGTTTTATTATGTTAAAGACCATGTTAAGGCCATATTAACAACAATTTGTTTAAAATGCAAGACAACGTGTTTAACTGTGATGAATGCAACGTACTTAGAGCAATAGCAGCAGCACCAGCAGCAACAACCACAAGCAAGTCGACATAGGTATCAAGTTATCATTTAGTTGTGGCTGTTGCAGTTGCTCATGTTGCAGTTTTGTTTATTTAAAACATTGGAAAAAAGAGACCTCAACAATAAATGACGACAATGACGATGACTACGATAATTTTTGTTAAAGCGGCGCTTGTGTACACAACACTATGCAACAATAGCAAAAACAACAAACGCTGATATGAATGAACTAACTTAATCCTCAAATTACATGTTCTTAGTGATGGCCTTTAGGTGAAGAAGTTTATTTGCCCAAAATCAACACGATTTGTGTAAATTCCCACTAGCATAAATTGCCCACTAAAGGACAGACAAATAGACGAACAATCACACACACACACACACACAAAGAAACGGATGGATGTCCACAGTGAATAGAAGTTACCATCGCAAGGAATAGGAAAAAGCAGCACAAACTAAATCGAAAGCCAAAATGAACTGAGCAATGTGAAGCACATTGCAGCAGAGCACTACCGAGCTTAACCAATTTGAGTTTAGCCCAGCTGAGGTGAGTGGCTGAAAGTTGGGAGCGGTGGGAAAATCAACTTTATACCCCACAACTTGATTTATTTATGCTACCAAAATATCTCATAAATAAGTCCGTTGTTTATGTTTTCTTGCCATTGCTTTTTTCGCTTCAACTTTCGTTCGGTTGTTGTTTGCCTTTCCTCTCTGTCGTTTTATTATTGTGGTGTTGTTTCAATTTACTTCGCCAGGTTATCGGGACACATTGTCATGTGTCTTAAGCTCGTAGCAAGGGTGTATATCTACAAGCGTGTAAGTCTATGGAAAATGTTCAATAGTCTTCATTATTTTTTGTTTCATTTTTACACACTGTTTTGGTATGAAAGCGTAAAATGAAGGTGCATAGGTTCTAGGTTAAGCAGATGCTGCTACAAGCGGGTCGGAGTCTCTATTCCTTCGTGAATATTAAGTGAATATATACGACCTCAAAAAAGAAAGACTTGAAATGAAATTCAAAAGCTTATTTGAGGATTCGTTAATGTATGCAGTCAACAATCCGTGATTGCTGCGCTTACAGAGGGCAGGCGTAATAATAGTTGGCAACAAACTTCCACTCCAAAATATCAATAACTATACACACAGATATACACACACATATTGCATATAGATTGACGACACTAAGTCGCAAAGAAGGAGAAAAATAGGCAACTAAAATAATTTTTACGCTATTGATCGTGGAAAAGTTTATGTACCAAAATACCAACGATAACATAAATAATAATTGAAGATACCACGAAATGCCAACATTCGTTATATTTTTTGGGTTCAGCAGTAACAAAATTTTACTGAATATCTGCAAAAATGGCTGTTGTTATGGCAACAGATCAGAGCGTGTGCGAAAGGATATTCTCCTATAGAGTATACAAATGATGGGTCCCTTACGCAAATTTTGTAATGGGAGTTCTTGGGAGCTTTTTTAAAAAAAAACATAAAAATATAACTAAGCTCAACTGTGGATATTCAACAACTGACTTTATTAAATTTCTTTAATATTTATTAAACTTATTGTTAACATGAATTTTTGTTAATTCGGCTTAAAATGCATTTTACAATTTTTGCTTGCTTATTCTAAATGTTGACATTATTGCTTAATTATTTTACATTAATATTGAACGGTTGCAATTCTTGGAATTGCGACCGAGAAATAATTTTGTTTTCTGTTCTTAAGCGGAAATGAGTTTGCTTTACTTTAATTTTATTTTGTGCTTATTATATTTTCGATAAATTCATCAATAGTGTCATTTTTTATGTAAGTGTGTGTGTTTGAATTTATATATGTAACTTCTCCCCCCTTTAGATTCGAATTCTCCTGAATTCTTTTGTTCAAATTTATTTTAATATATTTTAACTTTGTTCTCCAAAGTATAATTATTAATATTATTGTAAGTATTAGAAAGAAGTTACATGCATATATTACTTTATTATGGGTTTTCAAATTAGAAATGTTTTTAAAATTTATTTCATTTTTTTCATCTAATTGTTCGAACGTAAGTTTTTCTGTAAAATTCTTTATATCGTTATATTGCAAACTCATAATTTTTCCTTCAAATTTTTCAACTAAGTTAGAATAATAGTAATCATTAATTTTTATAGAACAATTGTTAAATTGAATTACATAATTTCCATTTAGAGTAGTATTATTATTTTTATTACATGTAGTGTTTACAAACAATTTTATTGCGTTTTTAACCAAGATTGTTTTTTCATCCAGTGCTATAGGTTCTAATGCTCTGTTTGTTATTAGTTTACAGTTTTTTGTTAGTATACAATGGTTACTGGGTTTTAATTGTCTGAAATGTTTACTTTCTTCAAATTGCATAGTTTTATTTTTATATGTGAAGACTTCTTCTATTCTGGATTCTATTTCTTTTTGATTTTTATCTGGTAATGGTATTATTTTCCTTATTTTTACTTGTATGAACGATTTTGGTATTCTAAGGCTTAATATTAGGTAAGTATTATTACAAGTGGCTGTTCCTAGTTGCAAATATTTTAATTTATTAAAGTCAATATTATATTTTTCAATTTCGTGATTTGTCAAAATACTTGGGTGAACTAACCCGTATTTGGCTGAAACTACATTGTCTTGAATTTGTTCTATTTTGCTTTTTATTAATTGAATTTTTGTCATTTGTTGTGAGTACATGTGTTGTTGATATTCTTCATCTACAATTTTATTTATAGTATTAATACCTTTTTCAATTTCTTTTCTATCATCTTTTACAATATTTCTTATTTGATTTATCGCTAAATTAAAGTGATTGTTTACATGTACCTGTTCGTCTAGTGTCTTGTCAGTCTGTGATAAATGTTTTTGTATCGTTTGTCTGTCTTCGTCGTCCATTGTTCCGATTGTCCATTTGGCTACAGTACCTATTGCATTTATTAGTCCTCGTCTTTGTCTTTTTTCTGTTGGTATTAAAGTTAGTAATTTATTCCTTGCTTCTAATAATTCGGCTTGTAATATGTCCTTGTTACTTGTTTTCGCTAGTATGATGTTGTCCGTCATTTCGTTAATAATATTTTCTATTTGTTTAACGTCAATTATGTGTAATACTAGGTCGCTGTCTTTTACTATTTCCTGGTCTCTTATTTGTAAGTCAACAAATCCTGTTTGGTCTACTAGTTCGGTTATAGTTATTGTGCCATTACCCGGTTGCGTCCACGTTGCCAGAACCAGTATCATAATTATTATCTGCAAATTTTTAATTTAAGTAACATTTAATTCCTGGGTTGATTGAGTTTCTACAGTGTTTTTGTTTTTGTGTTTTGTTTTTATTTCTTTTAAACGTTGGGACAAGCATTCGAAATCTATGTCATCGTCTTCATTGTTAGTGTCCGAGAATTTATACGGTCTTTTAATATTGCTTGGATGTACTTTTTCTAGTCTTGATTTTTTATATTTTGGTTGTTCTTTATGTCTGACTGCCTTATAATTCTTAATATATCCTTCTTTTCTAATTTCTTTGTATTCTTCTCTGGTTTTATTTAGTCTTTGTATTAACTTTCTTTTGTTACTTTCTAGATTCTTTCTAACTTTTTCTTTTTCTATTTTTCCATATTGAATTTCATTCGGGGTATATTGGGTGCTTGAGTGATAACGCTCGTTATAATTTCTTATTGCTCTTTGGATTAATTGTTTTATCGAAAGTTCCTTGTCTGTTTGGTATAAAATTCTAAATTTTTCTGCTAGTGAACTATGCATCCTTTCTATATCTGCATTACCCGTATGACTATTGGGTTTTGTTAAATGCAGTTGAATACCTTCTTGGCTCAAGAATTCCTGAATTCGTGCTGCTTTAAATTCGTTATCAGCTATAATTTTATCTGGTTTACCAATTTTTGCAAAGTGTTCTTCCAATTGTTCAACTATTGTAATAGGATTTCTATCGTTCAGCGAGTAAGCTGCCCCAAATTTTGAGAATTTATCTATTGTTGTTAAAAAACGATTACCTTTAATTACATACGTATCAATGTGTATAATTTGGTTTTTATCTGAGGGTGTTTCCGTAAATTGAAATTTATTTTTAATCGGTCGTCTATCGTATTTTACTTGTTGGCAGAGGTCGCATTGGTTTATTACGATTTGAATTAGCTCCATAAGTTTTGGGTAATATATTTTATTTTTAATGTTGTTATAAGTTTCTATTATTCCTGAATGTATACTTTCTCTAACATGATATAATGAAATTTGCTTTATTGCTTCAACTTCTGTCTCAATATCCATTGCTCTCCTGGTAGATTTTATGAATTCAGTTTGATTATCGTCTGAATACATACTTATTAATTTTTGCTGCACCAAATTATAGCTATGCTCTGATAACTCTGAATAAATGCCTATTTTACCTTTTGAAATATATCTTTTAAAAATATCTCCCATTTGTTCAAAATCGCATTCTGCAATAAAAATAATTCTCTTCCCATGTATTTCCTTACATTCTTCTGTTTTATTATTTGTTAAAATTATTTGCGTTTTATATTTATTCACGATTTCCTCTTTTATAGAAAAATGATCACCTAAATCTTCTTGTGCTGAGTGTATTGTTGCCATAGTTATGTTGTCTTCAATATTATTGATTGAAAAAGTATCAGAGTCTTTACCTCCCTCCTTTTCTGAAATGGTGTCCTCACTATTTTCTAATCTGCTTAAAAAATCTGCTACCTTGTTCTCTTTCCCTTTTAGATATTCAATATCGAACTGGTATTCACCTAATTTTAACAGCCATCGCTGGTGCCTGGGCGACATGTCTTTTCCTTTGTATTTGGAATGGAGATATTTGATTGGCTGGTTAAGAAAATATGATACCTTTCCATTTAGTGTTATTTGTCCTTTTTCTATATTTATTTGTGCATTTAAAAAGTTTAATATATCGATACCTATGATGAAATCATAAGTTCTTCCTCTTAATGGAGTGATCTTCCAACGAATCCTGGCATTGTTAGGTAAATTAAATTGCTTTGGGCTTTTTGTGTGTATTTCATAATTTATTTTATCTTTATTAGTGATTGTACTAAATGTTATGGGGTATTTCAATTTATATATTTTAAAATCATTTATTTCTTTATTAGCTAAACTAAGACTGGCACCTGTATCTATTAGTGCTACATATTCTCTATTTTCAATATTTAATTTTATCTTTGGTAGGCATTCTGTGGCTGCCTCGTAAAAAAACGGTATTATTAATTTCAGGTCCTTCTGGGCTTTGCCTATCCAGATTTAAGCGATTTTGGCCAAATCTGTGATTAGGGTGTCCTGCCACCTGAGGATTGTTGTAATTTCTTTCTACATTGTCAATTTCCATGGGTTCTGGTTGGTTATTTTCATAACGATTTGGTCTTGCGTTCCCTAATTGTTGATATTGCCCTGAAAATTTGTCATCTCTTACATTATCTTGAAATCTGTATCTTCCAGAATTATTACTAATATTATTATTATTTTTATTGAAACCGTTCTGTTCTTCATGTCTATAAAAATTTTGGTTCCATCTATTTCTATCCTGATATTGTCGCTTATTAATTGCTTCCCTACCATGATATGTCCTGTCAATATTTTGTTTATTTTGGTACTGGTTTCTATGTCTTTCTTCTTTCCAATATGTCTTGTATTCTGGTCTTATGCATGTATCTTCAAATCGTCTTTGGTTCATTATGTATAAAATATTTTTTAATTCTCTTTGTTCATAAATCTTGTCTAGTAATGTCCCTTGTGTTATTTCCTTGATAGTATTTACTAACAAACTGTCTATATTCGTTAAGTCTATTCCACATTCACCATTATAATATATTATTAATTCATCTGTCTTATATTTAATTTTTTGAATCTTATCAATTAATTCACTTACTGTATTAACTCGTAAATTGGAGATTCTTCTATAGATTTGGTGGGGTTCTGTGTCCGGCTTGTATCTCAACTTTAATGTGTCTTTAATAAGTTTCCAGTTATCCGGCTCGGGGATGTTGATAATTGAATTTTTTGCCTCACCTTGGATAGTTTTATAGTATATGGCTCTAACTACCTCTTTCTTCTGTTCTTCGTTTTGTTGCGTTGATATCAGATATTCCACGCCGCTAAAAAATGAGTTGACCGTTACGTCTCCAACTCCTGTGAATACTGGAAGATGATTAACATTTTGCAGTGTCCTGTCCAGAATTTCATGGTTCCGCTGTTGTCTTTGCTGTAATTCAACATAAGCGAGTCTGAGTTGCTCCAGCTGCTGCTCCCTTCTGGCAAGCTGCTCTACGATATCCACATTGGCTATTTCTTGTTGTATGTGTTCCATTCTTCTTTCGTCAAATCTCCTTTGCCTTGTTCGTCGAATTTTGACTTTGATGTTTGTTGCACTTTCACAAGATTTTGATAGTTATATGTATATTTTTTTTTTAATTAATTAATTAGTGGTTCGTACACCGATTTGCCGTGTGTCGTCACTGCACTAATATGGGAAATAGCTGTTTTTATTTAATTAATTAGTGGTTTGTACACCGATTTAAGGTATGTCGTCACTGCACTAATATTTATTTATTTTCGTTTCACGCTCCTTTCTATATAAAAGATAAAAGGAGTACCGACTGCGCCAATTTTGTAATGGGAGTTCTTGGGAGCTTTTTTAAAAAAAAACATAAAAATATAACTAAGCTCAACTGTGGATATTCAACAACTGACTTTATTAAATTTCTTTAATATTTATTAAACTTATTGTTAACATGAATTTTTGTTAATTCGGCTTAAAATGCATTTTACAATTTTTGCTTGCTTATTCTAAATGTTGACATTATTGCTTAATTATTTTACATTAATATTGAACGGTTGCAATTCTTGGAATTGCGACCGAGAAATAATTTTGTTTTCTGTTCTTAAGCGGAAATGAGTTTGCTTTACTTTAATTTTATTTTGTGCTTATTATATTTTCGATAAATTCATCAATAGTGTCATTTTTTATGTAAGTGTGTGTGTTTGAATGTATATATGTAACTCGGATGTACGTATGTCAGCTCGAAATGAAAATGGAGGGATCACAAAAACTTGTATGAAAACTGATAATAGTGTTGATGTGAACCAATTAAACCTGGAGTTTGTCAGTATGTCAATGGCTGATGCAAAACTCAATTATTATAAATCCACAGATCATTTTCGTAATGACAAGAATATAAATCAACAACGTTCCACATATTTTCAATTCATGCATGTGCCATCAAAGGGGAAATGCGCGAGGATTCATTCATTTCTCCAAATCAGATAAGCCGATTGCAATACTTTTATATCTGCAAAAATTGCCAATAGGCTAATCCACATACAGAAGACTCAGTACTTGTATAACAATGAAAGACAATCTGGATTTCAACTCAAACACATTTATATTTCTACTCTTATGGATGTTTCTGAGGAGTTGACGTCTAAAACAGATTGCAATTTTGCATAAGTTTTAGTTTTACTCAATCATTCAATTCATTGCAAAATAAAAATTTTATCTTTATAATATTTTCAGATGGGCATCAGCAAATGATCTTTGTTTGAATGCAAAGAAATCGAAGGCGACGTTGATCAATTAGTCTAACTTATCTTGCGGCAAATATTTATTGGTGGTTCTACGGCTGAACTTGTAGAATATGCCAAAAAAGCTTGGTGTTATTTGCAACAATAGCCTTATCTGTTCATACCATGTAAATGCTACTAACCAAAACATATACTTTTCCTACTCTAACATATGGTTGTGAACTATTTTCTAATTGTGAGGCAATAATCTGAAAATTGCTTATAACGATGTTACTTGATATAAGTATCATCTATGGACGTACGGGAAACAGCAGTATATCCCAGTTTTCTCATCAGATCTTTAACATATCATTTGAAAACCTGTTGAAATATTGTACACACCAGACAGCTGGATTATCTTTGCAAGAGCATATCACTTTCTAAATCGAATAGGTCGAATATTCAAACATCGGATACGCCACTTCAGTTCCCCGATATTGGCCTATATGAGTTAACTGAAAGTATTAAACATATACTTTATTTTTTCTTTGTTTAGCTGTATGTACACAACTATTTGCTCGTTATGTAACATTATTTCTTAAAACTGCTCTTGTTTTTCTATTTTAAATCAATATTTAATGTTAATGATTTTTGCAATATTTTTTAATTTTGTTTTAATTTTTATATTTTGAAAAATTTTTTGTAAAATATTTAATTGGAAGAAAACAAGTAAATATTCAAGTAAATACATAAACGCCGCAATAGTATGTCTATTGTTGAGGTGAAGATATTATTGCTGCAATAAACATAACCTTTTTTAACGGATATGTTCTCTATTAAGTTTTAGATTTTCCAATTAGTTTTCTAATTCTTTCGAAGCTCATTTTCATGCAAGTCTAATATCTTTCCTTTCCATATTTCTTAAAATAATATTATAATGATTTTCATATTACGTTCTAACTAATTCTGTTGCAACAAGGAAGAAATAAGTGCTTTATTCGACTTGAGGCCAAAACGGATTATCTCCACCATCATGATTTGTTACTTCAAAAAAGCCCCTCAGCACGCAATATGCCAAATTCTTAGATAATTATAACGTAATGAATTTTTGCTTGTCTTTTTTTGATGTACAATTTCATTTTGAACAGTATCAAGCGTATGATAACTGACCTTCGTAGACTAGTAGGTAGTGTACTAGACTCGTAGTGCGAAGGTCCCAAGTTCGAATCCTGTCGCAGAACTCTGGCAGTTTGTGTCTGATAATTAGAGGGAGCGCACAACAAGCCTTCACTGGCTTAAGTGTATGTCGTATGACATGGGCTATCACACCCCTCCAATCAACCTAACCTAACCTAAGCGTATGATGATTTGTAAAATGAAATATAAGAGGTTATAGAACGTATATTAATAACTCGCAACGTTATCTTTTGTATTACCACCCAGTTGCGACATTTGAAAAAAATTTACGATGTAGTTGCTACATGTGCAAACTCATGCCTTTTTCATACACTATAAATATTTTCTTAAGAATCGGTTATTTTTTAGTTTTCTTTTGTAATCATTCTTTTAACATCAAATTTTCTGAGTTCATTACCGATCCTTATTAAAGTTAACGCGCAATTGTGAAGAAAAAGTTTAATTTATTGACAATCAAAGAAAAAACGCAGATTTTGGAAGGATGATATTCGAAAAGCACTTTGGCAAAAAATGAATATATGGCCTAATTTAAAGCATTGTGTTATTTTAATGAAATTGTTGTTGGTTGTAGTAAGAAAAAAAATCAACTCTCCTAAATTTCACAGGTTAGCAATTAGTAAAACCAAGGAGAATGCTGATACTAACAGGTTTCGAAAACGTAATAGTATGGCGCAGAGTATTGTCATAATTTGAACTGGTTGCAATTTTGTTACATATGAAAATAGAGCTCTGCTTTCAAACTCACTACATAGAAAATTTTCAAAACATTAGTCCAGCATTAATCAAAAATTCAAAATTTTTGATAAATAAAAAAAAGTCGCTTATCCGATTTTCAAAACAAGTTGCTCTTACTAAAAAATTAATTTGTGTTATATAATTTATAACATTGGCTCTGACTTTAGTTCCTATGTTTTTTTCAGAAAAGTATGTGAAATTGTTTGTATAAAATGTTTTTCACTACTTTTCCTTTGATTTCCTTCTTGTGTCACTTTCATTCCATTTCCTTTGCTTCAAAAATATCCAAATGTTATTTTAATACCGGAATAGAGGACACAATTACCCATATAATGGGCATTTATAAAAAAAATGGGCACGTATAAAAAAAAAATATTAGAAATAATATTTAATTAATTTTTAATAAAATTAAAATTTGTATAAATAAAAAATTTTAAAATACTTTTTTTGTATGAAAATGAAATAAAATGTTGAAGTTTTAACACGTAACATACGAATACATTGGGCCATAGGATACCAAAATTAGGATTAAGTGAACATTATTTTTTCTAAATAAATTTTGGTACCGATTATTAAAAGACAAAACTACATAAACCGGGTTTTTTTCTGAATTTAATTGTCAAAATTAAAATTTTTCACTTTTTTGAAAACAGGAAAATAAAATTAAAAGTTTGATAATTTTAACAATGTATATAAAGTTCTTGATCTTGTATATAATTTTTAATATATTCTTTCAAGGTGCTCCAAAAATATACAACTTTTCTGATTGAACGCAATAGAACTAAAAATTTTAGAGGTAATTAGCCTTGATATATTTTTTTCGAAATTAGTGTATAATATATTTTTCAATATTAAAAAGAAAAATGTGTCACAACACTGGCCCATTTTGCAGAAGTTTTATTTTTTTAAACAAATCAAAATATAAAAAAATTATTTTGAGAGTGTTGTGTTTTCTTTCATACAAATTTGTGTATTTGTTGCTATTACTTTTTAAAATAAAACAAGAGACTGATACATCGTTTATATTGAACGTGCTTACAAGAGTGTTCAAACTTGCAGCCCACTTCAACTAACTATTTCTCTCAGTGTGTTTGTTGCTTAAGAGAATTAAAGCTCGATTTTTTATTTTTTTGGGTTTGACTACTCTTTCACAGGTTGTGTTAAATTTAGTTGTGACTGTCACAGCCAAAAATAATAATATCGAAAGTTACAACCTTAATGATGATAGCAGCAACGACAATTATAGTGAAAGTAGTGAAAGCATCAAGTATACAAAATGTTCAAATAAGAGTTTTCAAGGCATAAAAATTGCAATTAAGAAACATTTTTAAACAAATATATTGGTTCGTCTTTTAATAAGTAAGAGGATCACGTATATACATACGTTGATTTATATCCTAATTGGTAAATATTTAATATATGTGCATACCTACACATTCTTAAGAAATAATAAGCCACTAATATAATAAAATTTATTAAAAATTATCTTCCAAACTTCTACATTTGAGCTCGAATTGAATATTGACAGAAAGACGGACAGCTGAATAACTCTGTATCTTTCGAGAGTTGAATCTCCATATTCGACCTGCTTAACCCCAACGTGAAAAAGATTTTGTTAAGGGATAAGTAAGAAAAAGCCAATTACACTAGCTGTTTCCGATGGTCGCGGTACTACCATCAGCATGGCAAATTATAGCAGATACCAAATAAAGTGGTAAAAAATAGATGCATGAACTCTTGTAATGGTAGTGTGGTGTAGCTTACAGGTCTTTTAGTCATGTAGTCCTTATTTCCTCAATCGTTGCCAGTTTCCATCCATCATTTTGTTGCTCTATCTCTTCAGGTTTGGGATCAAGGAATAGTTGCAGGTTGTCACTCCCGTTGAATATGGAGACTAAGTCGTAATAATAGTCATGTTATTACGCAAAAGATCAAGCAACTAGGGCACTCTTATCTTTTTACTATTTTATATTATAATTAAATATTATAATTTTTGATTCGTACTGTCAAAATTTACATACCATTTACAAATAAATATACAATTTGTTTAAACTTTTTTACAAACTTGCTTAAGTAAGAAAACAAATGTGAAAAGAATAAAGAATCCACTAGTTACCGCTTAATTGCTCCTGCTTATTTTATTTATACCCTTGATTATCCTTCAAAGGATTTTATGAAAATGTTCAATAAAAATCCTGTTGAAAAATATCCACCTAAATGGGTTCCTTTTAATTCCGTTACCCTTTAATTCACATAGAAAAAAATTTTTATATATACATATATATATATATATATATATATATATATATATATATATATATATATATATATATATATATATATATATATATATATAGTTTTTAGTTAAACATCCAATTCGAAACTTTTTAATATAACTTCAGTTAAGCTTCACATATAATTCACATTTATGTATTTCCTCAGTAACTCAAAAATTGTTTCATCAAATAACAACTTCGCTTAAAAGCCTGATCGACGCATATGGGATGTTAAGAAATATTTCATTTGCTTTTGTTTATTGCTAAACTACAAATAGTTGTATAATTTTAGCAATTTGACGCATTGTATGTACAAGTAAACATGTATACATAATTAACCCTGTTGTAGAATGCCATGTTTTATTGATCACGCTTCTTAATTAAGGGATTATCTATTAACATCGTGTCAGGTAAATGACGCTTCTTTTAATTGATAAAAGAAACCGCGCATATTTCGAAAATCAATTGCTATCATAACAATTAGATTATCCGAACTCGATTGCTTATTATTCGCCATAATGCAAAAATAAATTACTTTTGAAAGGATGCAATAATTGCTTGACATTAGCAACAAAGAAAACACAATAAAATGTCATGAACGTTATCGTGACCTAAAAGCAGAAAACCGTCGAAAATACCAAAACAGTTTTAACCATTACAGGTCTCCACTAGCCTGATGGCTAAAACGAACATTGAATATAATAAGTTGCACATGAATTCGGCTAGTGGAGAACGCTTATGTTCATGTTTCGTTCATGTGCTGCAATTGTGCCGTAAACATATAACCGAGTAGGCCTGTTCGCCATGTTGAAGAAAACTCGGAAAGTCGTACGCAAATCAGAAGAAGAAGGACACACATATACGAAATAATTAAACACGTAAAAAATTATCAATACGTATTGGACGCAGTGTTATGTCTGTAAATCTATGTTTACACTTGCCAACTTTTGTTGAATCAATTACGAGTTTCTGGCAACGGGATGAGATGAAGAGAAGCTAGTACATTTATACAGGTACATGCAGTGTGTTTTGTTCTCTCAAGAATATAAATTCCACCAAAAGTAATTGAAGAGTGTAGGAAGAAAAGAAAAACTTCATTCACAAAAATTTGATAATGTAAACCTGGTGTACCAAAAAAGCAAATAATGCTGATGGTTGGAACATACTCGTATATTCGCAACGAGAAAGGTCTTCGACTGTGGGTAGGCTGAGAAGTTCAAAAATGCTTTTTAATTTTTATACAGACCTCGTATGTATGTTTAAGGACAATGGACTTAAAACACTAATTAAATAAATTGATTGCAGCCAAGCAACCCATTTTATGGCAACACCAGAATGGGTGTCAGCTAAAATGTGCCCAATAGATTTCATGACGAAATTGATTTCCGATATGACAGTCAGTTGTATGAAAATGATTTTTATGAAAACAGCAACACGAGACAAAAAGTCATTATTTTGGTAGAGAAGAAGTAACAAACAATCGAATAGACGAAATGAAAAATTGTATGGAATATTAATATCGTAATATTCAGCCGCTTCATGGTAAAGTTGGCTTCAATACTTTGCACACATAATTGTATGTATGTACATACTTTTACATTGAGTTTAGGTATTTACTTACATATGTAGGTCTGTCAATATGTATGGAAGTGTGCACATACATACATACATTTATACTTTTGAATGCTGGAAATAGTGTGCTAAATGAAGAAGAGTTGAACGTTTTAAACTGACTGACTGTTATTTTATTTTTTGTTTCTTTTGAGGTCATGTGAAAGGTCAAGTTCGTGATCGCATTCAAACATTTTGGCAAACATTCAGTATTTTTGCTCTTTAAAGGCCATAGAGAGATTTTTCATTCAGAAGAACGACTACGAAGCTAAGGCGATGTTTTCGTCATCAACATTTGAATCATCATAGATGACAAAGAAAAATTGAAGATGAACGTGCCACCGCCGCACCACGATTCTGCTTTGTACATACTAATGCGACTGTAACTGCCACTGCATCTCTTGTACCTTGGTGTTTGTAGCCAAATTAAGGAGTTGGTGATGCAGAAGCATTCGCTATAGTCTAACCAACATTCTATAATGTTGCCAATAATTTCATAGGCATCTTTTTTGTTGTTATTATATCTTCGCGGGACTGCATAGCTGAGCAGCATAAGTTGATATTGTTGGAGACAATTCGTCTCATAAGATCGTGCAGCGGCAACAACAGCAACAGCAACGGCAACCACAACTACCAACACCAAAACTCTAGTTGACGATGACATTCACCACAACCTTATATTCGCTTACGAAGCTTTGCATTCACAATTTTATTCATTGTTGGTTGCTAGTTCGTCGATTGTTTGTCTATTTGAAGTCGTGCTGCAACAATATCAAAAAGTTGACAAAATTGTCAAGCGGTGACATGTTATCGTATTCCACCTTCTTTGTAAATCATAATCATTAGTTCGATTAAATTTTTAAGCTTTTTTTCTTCGTTTAGCTTTGTTTTTCAATTGAAGACTGTCGATTTACCAATGGAGTTTAGTATCTTTGCACTAGCTGCCATTGGATGAGATTGATAGACAAAGCGAATAAACAAATACGTCAACATCATGAACTGAAACAAACATTCGATGACCTATTGCGGAATCTCAGATTGCTCCAATTTGGGAGCAGTTTTTCTATTAATTCTTCTTACACATGCAGTTCAAGTGCTCAATGTGAACTGAATTCAGTTTCAAATATTAGTGAAACTTCATTTTCCCACATTTTAAACAATAACAAATACTTTCTATCAACTAACAGCAATTGGATGACGACTGTACAACCAGGTAAAAGCAACTAACGCTTTTGAAACGCTATAATAACTTATAATAATTTACTTATATAATAATTAAAAACTTAAATTATAAAACTGTTTGATTTGATTCTAACGAATTTCATTTCGAATAAATCTGAAATAAGAAACTTCATAATTAATTTATTTGATTTAGCTGCACAGAGTTCTCTTCCAAGGGAACCCAGGAATCTGGTTTTCTTTCGGCACACTTCAGTCCATGTATCGTTTTTTCCTTGAGGGAGAGGAAAAACGGCGCATATTCTGGGTGATTGTATTGTTTTACGAAACAGTAGTAGACATGATTTTCAGTTCGAACTTTTATGTTCGAACGATATTATGCAGGCTACTCTCTCCTTTGCACTTACTTCTATTATAGCATGTTTCCACGACAACTTGAATCTCCTGTTTCGCTCTCAAAATTTTGTATGGCGAAGCAAATTGATTCGCTCATGATTGGGGTGTGAAGCAAGAATAGAGAGCGAAGCAGGTGCCGTGGAAACATGCTATTAGAAGAGTCTTACGGGAATTTCAATAAATGAATATCTAAGACACATAAGATCCTTTTGGCATCACCAGAGACGGTCACAGAACAAATCAAAGCCCTTAATTAGTATGTTCATGCTGTAATTAAAAGAGTGATTGGTTCAATCAATATTTAAATTCGTTAGAGAACTTGGCCATTGTCGCCATATTATCTTTTCTCTGTACTATGTATGAATTTGCAATACGGTTAACTTGTGTACCATATGGTCAAGAGGAAAAGTAAAAAACCTACGATATAGTCGATTTTTACCAGCATCCAGTACACTGTTGTCAATAATTCAAAAGTAACAATATATAATTAAAGGGCCCATATTACGTTTATGGATGTTTGTATAAGTACATGAATCTGAATGCATTTCAAAATTGATAATTTAATTAATTGGAAGAATATTCCGAATAATTTTAATAAATAATTCAATTATATTTTATCCAAATTATAGAACTTTTCTCACTGGGTGAAATTTAATAAGTAATTAGATTTTTATATTTTTCTAGAAAATTTGTAATAAAAATAAATAAAGAATTTAATACCTAATTATTAAATTTTTAATTATTAATAACGTTCAATTTAAAACTGAAATGATAAATTCCGATTTGCACAAAATAAACTTAAACATGTCTCTATTCAAACAAAAATCACACATTAAAATGATAAATGCAAATGTGTAAAATACTGATAGTGTCTATACTCTCCTTCCTTGCAATCCTGGCAAAATATATCCAAAGCTCATTAATATTATATTGATTTTAATTAAGTTAACGTTTCGTGAAATAATAAAAAAAGGTTTAGACATTTTCTTTCAAATAAAGTTCAGTTTGACAAATATTTAAGAAAAGCTTTTTAATTTTAACAAATTTGCAAATAAAATTCATTATAAATAAAATTAAAATATAATATATTGACATAAGAAGTAAATTTTTAGTCTTGAAAGTTCAGACTTAAATGATCCAAGAATACAAGCCGGTTTGGATTCGCACACCAATATTCGTTTCATTTGGTATCATGAAAACGTATTGGTTTTGCTTTATTCGAATGTTAATAAAATCATTATTCGAATAAGTTCATTTGTGTATTTTTTCATTTGTTTAAAATTTTGAATGTACCTTTTTTTGTTCAAAATGTGGTAAATTGTGGTGTTTGAGCAAAACTATTGTTGAAAGCTTGAAAAATATTGTTGAAACATGTAAATGAAAATAACAAGTGACAATACAGGAAATAAATAAATAAAATGGGCTCTGCTGCTGTAGCATTTATGTTGTTGGAAGAACACTCAAAGAAGGTGGCAAGAAAAAAATTTTGGGACTGCAGTCCCGGCGACCGCGTAAGTACATTTGAATAGTGTGCGTATATATTTAAAGCTGTTGTGCTGTGTCCTTTGAAGTACACTTGGCTCGTTCTACGATTCCATAGTTCACAGCCTCGTTACCTCCTTATCTGAAGGATTCTATCAGTGATCTGCTGGAAAGGACTCGAGTATAAGTTTAGCTAGAAGCATTGTATGGAGAGTTTCGCATTGAAGGTCTTGTGTCTATTGACCATCACGTGTTTGCTAGCAATGGGTGAAACTTGAAATGGACTCTAATAAGAAACGCTGATCAAGATACTACTTCTATAGCAAATATAGAAATTCGTCAATAATGGGTTTGCTTAGACGGGACCCATGTTAAGATTATTCATTTTAGTATTGACGAACATGTATATACTCCAATCCAAAGGATATTTTAGTATGAAATCCATTTTTCGAAAGTAAATCATAATTCTTAATTTTTCATTATCTTTGAAAAATTATTTACATAAAATATGGATTTATATTCAGATTTTTTACGGTAAAACGAATGTTTTGAACGTTAAATACACGGTATTCCGGCTACAGCAAAGTTCAACAACGTAATAGAATGTTAACCTTTTTATAGACATTAACATCATTTTGCGAAGGGCTTGCACTATTTAATGACGCAGCCAAACTCTTGCCAAAGCTAACCCACAGTTGGCTTATCCCGTTTTCTGAAGCCCGTCGCCAAATCTGGCAATTTCTAGAAAAACTCCATGAAATGGGCTTTTGTTTCTTAGAATTGTGTTTTTCCCTACTTGTAATTGCGATAGTAAAGTAGAACTGCCGACTTCATAAAAATAAAATATATTTAAAATGTGTTTTAAGACAAAATTTCATTAAAATATAATTGATTCCATTTCAGTTTTTTATTGAATACGTCACTAATATTTTCTTAATAAAATATACATAAATTTACTTGAATTTTTACATCTAGATGGTATAAAGACAAAAGCCCGCAAATTAATTCTGTCAGTTCTCAGCTGCTTAATTTTTTTTAGAAACCTACGCCTCATAATAGAACAATGTAATGAGTATTATATAACACTATACTTAACGTTTATTGATTGTTGTCAAGGCTTGCGATGCGACAAACAGATGGCAAATATGGAGAGCTTTAGAAAGCAGGGGCATCTCGCAAAAAATAATTAAAGTAATCAAAGCCCAATACACCGATGCGAAAATGGCCATACTACACCTTGGAAAAAAGAACTAACCTTTCAATACATGTAGCGGTGTAAAACGGTATTCTCTGTCTGCTCCATTTCATCACAATCCTTGACGTTATTCTTGCATATACCAATGATGAAAACAAGGGTATCCAATGGATAATAAAACAGCAAATCAAAGATCTATAATACGCTGACGATATCGTCCTACTTGCCACAACGAAAGACAGCATGCAGAGAAAGGTTGGTGACCTCTGCAAAAAAGCAGAACAATTCGATTTACGAATAAACTCAGCAAAAACAAAGTACATTGCAGTAAAAAGAAACCAACTAACAACATTCACCCTAAACGACAATCCAATTCAACATGTGAATAGCTTCTGCTATCTTGGAAGCAACATCCAACTCGACGGTGGCGCAATTGACAACATAGACATGACCATACATAAGGAAATGGCAGCGTTTTAAAATCTGAGAAACGCCTGCACATCTAACGAACTTTCGCCAAACTTTCGTTATACACATGTATAACGTCTGTATAAAATCGATACTTCCATATGACTTCGAAACATGGATGGTAAATGAAACAACTAAACGTAAACTACAAAGTTTCACAACCAGATGCCTGCGCAATATCTTAAAAATATGGTGTCCAAGAATAATATTAAATGAACAACTACTAAAATATCTAAGCAGGAAGACATCAATACGCAAATCAGAAGAAGAAAATCCAACTGGCTAATCCACACTCTCCGTAAGCCATACGACAAAATATTTCACGCAGCCCTACAATGAAAATCACAAGTCGCATGCTTCTGGGGAGGACCGGAGGCCACTTGGATGCACGATATTTTCCTTGAGGCAACGAGTCTTTCGACAATACATTGATAGCGATAAAAACGAATGGAGATTCTGCCTAAACAGAAAAAAAACTTTCAAATAACAACGATTATATATATACAAATATAAGTATCTCGTAATATGTATGTATGTTTATGTATATTTACACTATACAAATTTAATATGAGATTGGGTTATGATTTCCGCTTAAATCTTGATAATCCTTATATATCCGTTTGGTAGAAAACGAACGGAAACAGAAATTTAATATCCTCATTTAAAGCAAATATTACAAATTTATGTTTTTATCTCAATTTTTTTTTGCCTTTCATCAGAAATAAAATTCCAAATTTCAAGCAGAATATTGTCCTTTTGTATTTTGGCACAACACTTATTCTTTCTTGCAGTGTATTTACATATATAATTTTTTTATGCATAATTTTCTTCAAATATGTCCTGGAAACAAGATTTATTTCCCTTAACAAAATTTTAAATATCACTGAAATCAAGGCGAATTTATGCCATGTAATCTCGCCAGTAAAACAAATACTCCTCAAAATCATCAGAATAAAATTATAAAGCAAGCGAAAACAAATAAGCAATTAATCACAACAAATAAGCAAATTTAGAAAATTGCGCTGTCAATTCTACCTGTAATGAATTTGCTTCGAATGCAATTTTTCAAAGACAATTTAAGTTAATAAAACATAATCCTGGTACTTATGAAAAAAATATTAAAAAAGTTTGTCTTGCAACATAAAACAAATTTTTCTCTGAAAGAAAAGCTTTGGAGAACATACAAATATTAGTAACATAAATTTCAAAAGTTTGATATTCCACCTTTTTCTCCACTCGGTAACCGCTTGTTAAAAATATATTAATAATCAGCATATTTTAAAATTCAAAGTGAAAATAGCGACATACTTTAAAATGTTTGTTTTAAATTTCTTACAAACTTATTCGAGGACATTGTATGTGCATAAATATATAAATAAAAATAAGAAAGAATTGAACTTTTTTATAATTTCAAGGACTTAAAAGCGATTTTTTCTGGAAATATGTTTAAATATTATTCGAAATATATCTAACGGAAATCGATTTCTTTGTCGTAAGTTATTTTAAATGTCGACATATTCCCTAATTATTTTAAATGGCAATAGCAGCAGATTATCTTGTGGCCTGTGCACCTCCAAAAGGAAGACGTACGCATGTATACCTAGATTTGTATATGAAATGGAAGTTGTTGCGATTGCTGAGAAAGAGCTCCTTTTTTATATTGAGTCTATTTTAGGATCCAACTAAAATCTTGTTAGTTAAAAAAAAATAGTGAAATTGTATATGTAGTTGATCATGTCCTGTGTTGCGATCGTGTTCTACAGCAACAAAAATTCAACACTATCTTCGCACGATAAACATTGTACGTGTAATTTAGCATCCAACAGCAGTGAACCGGACTCCATCGATTAGAAGATTGTGAAAAATGTTGTGTCGTTTGTGTCGCAAATTCGGTCGAAATATACAACAACATAAAATCAAATCAAATAAAAACTACAGCAACAATAACAATACGAGTATCTACAGAATCACATTGCAATTGTGCAATCGAATTTTAATATAAAGCAATAACAACAACTGCAACAGCGACAATATGTGCAACATAACAGAAGCAGCTGGCAGGCCAAATTTACTGTTAAATCTTATTTGAAACCAATTTGCATTGTTTGTTAAATACAAATGCGACAGCAGCAAGCGCAAATTTTAACGCTTTTCACCAGGTGGACCACATAATGGGAGCCAGAATTGGCACTAACAAAAACAAATAAAAATACAACAAAGTGAAGAAAAGCAACATGAAATATATGAAACAACAAAGCCGAGAGGGTTGAGTTAATAAGTTATTTTGAATGTGCTCATGTATTTGGTGTACAATGTTCATACCTAAGTATGTATATATACTCGTATGACTTGCTTCGGAGTGTCTCTTCATTTGTTCTACATGCAACAAACATGATTCAGACTTTCCAATTTTTATTCAGCGGTTGGTTGTTTAATGCTTCATTCTTTTAATAAGCCAAGTAAAAACATACTTATATATAAGAAGTCACTGCTGAATTGTTGCATGTGCTAAAAACTGTGAAAAGAATTTCTGTTAAGATCGTGCTAAAAGCACCCGCGCAATAACAAAATCGTGCAGCTTTACCATATAAGACTACGACGAATGGCACGTTGCAACCATGTTGTGGGATGCTGACAGACTGAATGCTATAAAAATAAATATTTTTACAACAGTAACAACAACAATTGAACACACGTGTGTCTGCAAACTAAACTTAAATTTGTCACTTGTCCTCAAATTGTACTTATGCAACTGTAAAAAAATATTCAGCCAAAAACCAAGACAGGACATGGATTGAAAAAATCATGATTTGCTTAAATTACGTACAAAAATGCATATTAGAGTTTAAAGAAAATTCTATTTGATCTAGAATGCCCAATAAGACAAAAACTGTGAAATATTCCTTGGAACTACTCTCAAGATATGTAGGTAGCGCAGTTCCGGCTACAAAAATTGTAGTGGCATTTGAAACAAATTCAAATAGTTTGCTTGAACCATGGCTAGAAAATTAGGCCATTCATCACTCATTACGGCATCTGATAATTTTTGTAAAAGAATTTTAGAAATACTTCGTCAAAATTCATTTAAAATATTTTTCATTTTTCCTGAAGACTCGCAAGTAAGTGTTGCATCGCAGTACTGCATTTACGAACATGCCGTTTATTAAATATTTTGCTATGTGCAATTTTAAGCTGTTGCGAGGGTAGATGCCATCCACGAAACATGAATTGCAAATAATCTGATTCTCTTTGTTGAAGTGAAATATAAAAATTTTTAACCGAATATTTCCCATCCTAATTTACATGAACATCCGTGACATATATATATATATATATATATATATATATATATATATATATATATATATATATATATATATATATATATATATATATATATATATATATATATATATATATATATATATATATATATATATATATATATATATATATATATATATATATATATATATATATATATATATATATATATATATATATATATATATATATGGGTGATTTCTTAGCAACTTTCTTTTTGGCAACAATTTTTTTTGGCAGCTCAGCTGCTTTCGTGTAACATGTTACTGTCAAACATATTCATTCTGGTCTATAATTTAACCATAAATCGACTTAAAAACGAACCACGCTTGCAGATAATTGAATTTTATTATCAAAATTCATGCTCGGTTAAGAAAGTAAAAATTGTGTTCACCGACGGCTCTCATTTTTGGTTGAATGGATACGTTAACAAGCCAAATTGCCGTATTTAGTGTGATGAGAAGCCAGAAGCGTTGCGTCCCGAAAAATGCACGATTTGGTGTGGATTACGTACCGGAGGCATCACTGCACTGTAGGACGAAGGGTACGAACGTTACTGTAAATGACGAGCGCTTCGATGCGATGTTTACAAACTAATTTTTTGCCCAAAATAGAAGAGCTGGACTTGAATGACAAGCTGTGTGCCATATGCCACACAGCCCGCGAAACAATGGCCCAATTGAGAAGCGAGTTCGGTGAACAGTTTAATTTAATTTGTTTTTTCCAATCAAATTCGAAAGCTCTTAAAAAATCACCCTTATACATAATTACAAGTAATGCCAGGGATGTATGAAGAAAGGACCTTTAATTGGAAAAACTTAGGTTTTGTAAAAGTAGAAAAGTTACTTTTGTTAAAAGTATTATCTTGCTTCTCTTCTCTTGTTGCTTTTTCAAGTTTTATTGCATTAGTTGAATTAATATTTTATTTAAATTTTTATAAGCATTAATTAAATCAATTTCGCATATCAAAGAAATTTAAAAAAATTTTTTAAATATCTTGATCAACTCAACTGTCTTTTCCCTATTGTTTTCCTTATCTTCGTGTTGATTATAACCAACTTCTTTGCAAGATGCCTAAGCCTTATTTTCCAATCCAGTCGTCTCGAAACTGTATTTTTAAAAGATTTTCCACATCTTTTCTCTTGACGGCACTAACACATCGCCTTGTTTTCTTCGTTTTAACAGCTCTAAATTATTCTTGTGTTCGTTATATAATTCAAGTTAAAAAAAAAACTTATGGGTTTTAATTTGACAATTTGTAATATGATTTTCTAAAACTTGTCTATTAAATACAATCACTTATTGAATAATCTAATGTTTTTTATACATCAGCTCAAGGTCTTTCATATTGAAAGCACTTTAATCCTTTGCCAGCATTAAAATACGTTCATGGTGACAACAAATTTGAAAATATTCTTCTATTCTTCTTATTCAATACGATTGAAAAATCTGTCAGCTGGTTAAAAAAATACTTTGCCCTCTTCCTGGGAACAGAATAGTAATATTTTGTAAATTAGACGGCGAAAGAAGAATTTTTGGATTGTGAAAGAAGTATTTTTTGTTATACATAAATTATTTTGGGATCAAATTTTTTATAAAAAGGGGAGAAAAATAATAAAAAAATGTTTTAAATAAATGAAAGAAGGTGCGTTTTGTTTCATATGTATCTACTGTTCACAAATTAAACAATTATTTTGATATCAAACTAAATTTTCTCTAGGGGGAAAGGAACTGACACAGAACATTTCGCATGTCTATAGGTTTGGGGATGATCAGTTCGAATTGTATGCAAGGGAACTATCACTTTAACATGACTGCTTTAGGACGGAAGCATGAAATAATACACTAAAAAAATAAATCCACTAAAATTGGTCATTAAGACTATTTTTTTAACTTGCACCAGAGAGACATAAACCATGAAATTTTTTATGTTATTCTTTAGCCAATTCAGAAGGGATTAATCTGAGGCAGGTTTCTTAGAGTCATTTTTATAACTATAACCGGTACTAGTATCTTAGAGATTATTCCAAGAAAGTTGCTTTAAACCAGCTTAGTGCCTGAGACTAGGTATCCTAAAGGGCGGCATGAATTAGCTACCTAGGAAATGACTATAAAATAATAATAAAAAAATAAATCTTATTTCCTTTTTCGACTAAAGTTTCTCCTCTTCTTATATTTAATTTTGATTAAGGTTTGTCCTTACGATGCCGTACAATTCATCATAATGTACTGTATCGTGAGAAACATACAAACCACGCTTTTGTGAACCGCTTTTAATTTTATTTTGTATTTGCAACTTGGTGCCCTGGCATTTTTTTAAATCGAACGGACAATTATCCATCCAAAATATTGATTATCGCATAACTTCGCGATTTATAAATCGCTTTTCATTATTGTGTCCATTTTGCAATTTGTTCTATTGGCTCCTAGCAAAGAAGTAATTTATTTGCAGGAACTATTTTTAGTCAAAACGTGTGGACAGGGGCCAGTTTTGTATTTGATTTATACCTGTGATATGCCTTTGAGCAGTAATATCCTCACTTCTACATTTGCCGATGATACAGCCTGCCTTAGTATGCATGAAAACCCTCACGAGGCATCCCGATATCTTCAGGAACATGTTAACCTGCTGGAACTGTGGTTGAACTTATAGAGAATAAAAGTAAATGAACAAAAGTGTGTTCATGTAACATTTACCCTACGAAGAAACACTTGTTCCCCCATTCGAATCAACAATCAAGTTGTTCCTCAACATGCACAGGTGAAATACCTTGGTATACGCCTTGACCGACGGCTTACATGGAAACACTACATTGACTCCAAGCTAACACAAATGAAACTTAAATTAACTCAGATACATTGGCTGATTGGTAGAAATTGTACCCTCAGTCTAGATTGTAAACTTTTAATATACAAGTCGTTTTTGAAACCCATATGAATTCCGTAACAATTCAGCTATGGGGCACTGCTTCAGCTTCCAATGTAGAGAGAATCCAACGAATGCAAAACAAAATTTTAAGGTTAATAACATCGGCTCCATGGTACATGAAAAATTCAATTTTACATCGTGATTTAAATATGCCACTTGTGATCGCTGAAATTGCAAAATATGCAGGCAAATATTTAACAAAACTCGAGTCCCATACTAATCCCCTTGCTCGTAACATCTTGAACTTTACTGGACACATCCGCTTAAAAAAGAGGAATACTACGACTTTAGTACGCAACACTCCAGATGAAACTTTTTAAAAATATTTTTCCGCTAAATACGAATCTTATGTATTATTAATTACTATCACTAAGTTTATGTCCGACACTGTTTGGGCCTAATAATTATATCTATATCAGTGTTGCCATTAGGATACGAAAGATACATTTTTCGTATCTTTTCATGCCTTCAGGTACCATGTATAATCCTGACATTTTTCTCTCGAATCTGTACGCAAAATGTACAAAAATAAAATATTAAGCTTTCCGTCTCTAACAAAGTTTTATTGGAATTTCGTTATAATTTACAGGTCATTATCCAAAAAAGACAATGTACAATTTTAGTGATAAATGGCTGTTAATAAAAGAGTACAATGATGGTTAATAAAAACAATTAAATATGAAATAAGAATGTTATGTTAATAAATGTTAAACGTTAAACATGGATTTACATTTTTCTTCACAATGTGTCTTTTTGGGAAAAAATGTATCTAAATGTATCTTTCTGGAAATTTCACTCGCAACACTGATCTATACTTAAGATTTGAATACTTATTGTTAGTAAGATACAATAAATAATATTAGTGTAAAAAAACGGGACCGGTTCGGGGGATTACTGACCTAAACGATATCATATTCTATATGTTACAGTACGCCTGGGCATTTCAAATAAGAACGTATTTTTTTTATATTTTAGGTTTAAGATTTCTCTTTATTTATGAACATTTTTCTTGTTTGTAATCCTTTTTATTTAAATTTAAATAGGCTACTTAGTTCAATCGTATTTTATAAGCCAAATTACATGTGATAGTTATCAAAGAACAAATTACACCAAAGACACACGTGTAAATCATTCTGACAAACACTAGCAGAACGGAACAACATGCTGTTTTTGTGGAATTTGGGCTTTCCATTACAAAAAAAAGTTTTCACAAATTGTAATACGAATGAATCAAAAAAATTCACGTATTCTATTTACAGTGAAAAAGTTTGTATAAATAGCTAAAATACACATCAACTGACACCACAAAAGTGGACCAAACACAAGAACGCTGATGATGAAAGTGTAGCGACTTTCGAAAACAGCATGTTGTTCCGTTCTGCTAGTGTTTGTCAGAATGATTTACACGTGTGTCTTTGGTGTAATTTGTTCTTTGATAACTATCACATGTAATTTGGCTTATAAAATACGATTGAACTAAGTAGCCTATTTAAATTTAAATAAAAAGGATTACAAACAAGAAAAATGTTCATAAATAAAGAGAAATCTTAAACCTAAAATATAAATTAACAAAGCTAATGGCTTGTAGCAAAAATTAATAAATATACATACTTATAGTAACAAACCAAAAAAGTTTGTCATAAGTTAAAAACAAACTAAGCAAATTAAAAAACATGTGTATAGTTGGTAAAGAATAAATAACAATGGCCACACTGTTGTAAGTTAGTGAGGTGGAATTTGGGCTTTCCATTACAAAAAAAAGTTTTCACAAATTGTAATACGAATGAATCAAAAAAATTCACGTATTCTATTTACAGTGAAAAAGTTTGTATAAATAGCTAAAATACACATCAACTGACACCACAAAAGTGGACCAAACACAAGAACGCTGATGATGAAAGTGTAGCGACTTTCGAAAACAGCATGTTGTTCCGTTCTGCTAGTGTTTGTCAGAATGATTTACACGTGTGTCTTTGGTGTAATTTGTTCTTTGATAACTATCACATGTAATTTGGCTTATAAAATACGATAGAACGTATTTTATATTATTTCAACATCGAGCGCCAGATCAAGAAACCCATTATAAGAACAAACTTTGCAAAAATTAAACGAAATGTACTTCGTAAGCCAAGTTCATGGTATTAAAAAAATAGTACATGTTTATTTGAAAAGTAGCATCGCGGAGAGGTTGTAGTTTAAAAGTTGGCAATTGTATAAGTCTTGAAGCTATACGCCTTCGAATCTACTGTCCATTGAAATAATTTTGGTATAGAGAATTCCTTCTAGGAATTACTTCAATTTGAAAAACGAACACGGAGAGACATGTATAATAGTCATATTTTTTACGCATAGACCTTAAATATATTTTGTCATGTTAAAAAATTTTGCACTAAAGTAGAATTATTTTAGTTCAAGAAGGCTAAGATTGCTTGTTTTTTTTCTTCACTGATTTTAATGCAACGTAGAAACTTTGCACAAAATTTTAAGTTCAAATTGATTTATATTTATTTTTTATGTGCACTAATTTCAAACTTAAGACTGATAATTGATGGGAAACAATAAAATTTAATAAAACAACATAACAAATAAAATATAACAAAAAGGAAATGGATTAAGATTTCAATTTCTTGGAGGATCATCTACCATTGCAGCAAAATATAATAAGCGCTCCACTGGAGCAAAAGAAGGCGAAGACTTTGAAGGCATTTAAAACTATTTTCTTATAATATAATAAATATTTCATTACGTGTACGTATATTTTGAAAATTTTTATTATTCCATTTAGCTTCAATAATTTTATTACCATTAATTTTTAAAAGCTTAGTGAGAGTATGTTTAAATCCTGCCGCAGAACTCTGGCAGTTTGTGTTTGATAAATATAGGGAGCGCACAACAAGCCTTCACTGGCTTAAGTGTATGTCGTATGACATGGGCTATCACACCCCTCCAATCATCCTAACCTAATATAACCATGTTTAAATGCAGCTTTTTGCTTAGTGATATTACAAATTTTGCACTAATTCCACGCTGAGTAGATTTTTACACTAAATTTTTGCTTAGTGATTGGCACTACTACATCATTAAATCTGGTGAAAAATAACGCAAAATATTTTTTTTTTTGCGTAATTTTTACCTCAATAAACGCGCGTGATAATGACCTAATATCATTTACGCAAGACTACCCATTTCTCAATTTCTATCATTACTATATATGTATAAGTTCCCATTGATCCTATGAGGAGCATAGGGCCTCTTGTTGTTTGAGGCTTCGTTAATCGTGCTATTTTGGATGAGCAAACCATTAGTCTACTGCATCCTAGTCTGATCATGGAGGGCTGCGAAGCAAATGGTTATTAATTTTTTCATTGGCAATAGAAAATAGTTAATAATTATTCTAAGAAGTAAAATCAAATTTAGGGTCTTAAATTTGTAATTGTTACAATATAATAAAAGAACATAATTAAAATAGTTCCTCATAAGCTCTTTTAGGACCATTCCTTTAATTCGTATCAGGGAGTCGGTAATTGTGTAAATTCTTTTAGGTTATTCTCTAGCCAGTGTAGAAGGATTTCATCTTAAATAGGTGTCTTAAAGCCAATACTAAAATCAGTTTCTTGGAACTACAACCGGCACCAATACCTCAGAAACAGTGTCAGACAAGTGGCTTTACACCAGTTTAGTGACCTATCACTAGATGAAAATATCACTCTCCTATGACAAGGCAATGCTAAATTGAACCGGTTCCTACACCCAAAGGTCTAGTCCCGTGAGATGTTCTGTGCGAGTTCCCTTCCCCTTAGGGAAATATGGTAATGCCTGCTAAGCAAATGCTGCTCACAGTCAAATTTTCAAATTTCAATAAAGGAAAATCAGTTTAATTCTTTTTCTCTCCTTGTTGCACCGAAGTAAGAAAGTGTTGCATTTGAACTGCCTGTTTCGTCAAACTCGAAATGTTTATTAAATCGCAGAGTTTCTAATCAAATGTTTTCAGTTGATTTTGTTGATTGCCTACTAAATCGAAATATAATTAGACTTGAAGTCGATTTAGTAGCATCACTTTTCAAGATTTGATCACGTTCCTACTGACCAGCAGCACATGGATGATTAAAGCATATTATATTGATGTTAAAGTGTATGCAGGTAAGAAGGTATCACGGTAAAATTCTGTTGATGTTGAACGTCAGCATTGGTTGTTGCAAAAACTCGCTATTTGCTAAATAATAACCACAAGGTTAAAATATCCCCGAGATAATTAACAATTATTCTTTTTCCACATGGTGCATCGTTCTATTCTACCGAATATTAATATTTAGCTGGCGGATAATATTAACTGGGCGATAATCTATCCATTAAAGTCGATTAAGATAATGTGATCACGTTACTTTTACAAATGCGTTAAGTCATTAATCTTGTGAGTAAATTAATAAATTTAACAGGAAAGTAAAAACAAGGCAAATCTTTATAAGGCACTTCTAACGATTAGAGTGTGGAACAAACACATTTGGGTACCTTTTGGTTTCTCGTAGGTAGCAAACCGTGTTTACGTATGTGAAACGGCACATATGGACATCAAGTAATTGTACCGACTTATATAGTTGGGTATTTATGTTGTTGCTTCCAGCTGTTGTAGTTTTGATGTTGCCAATACCAAACGAGCGCCTTAATTATCTGTTTTTTTTTTTTTTTTTTTTTTTTGCAATTGGACCAGTACTCAGGGGATGACCCCTATTTATGCAGTGCATTGTGCTGGAACTAGGAAAATAGGATAGGGTGAGGAGGATAGCGGGAGTAGTGCTTATGGATATTCGACTTGAATCTCTCCACGCTGGGTATGGCAGGAAAGACATCTGCAGGGAGCTCGTTCCACATACGAGCTGTTCGATCAAAGAACGAATTATTTCTGAAATGCGTAGTGCGATTCGCTGCTATATCGACCACAAATGGATGTGCTCTTAATGAGGAACGTGTTGCTCGTAAGTAGGAGCGGATCTCGGGAATATGTTCCCTTACCTCATCAGAGCACAGTCCATTGAAGTAACGATAAAACAGCGTAACACAACCCACGTTGCGACGATGCACCAGTGAGTCAATAGAGTTGGCTACACTATTGTCACCTATGAGTCTTTTCGCCCTCTCCTGAACTCGGTCCAGTAGCTTCAAAATAGACTTTGAAGCACCGGCCCATACATGAGAGTTGTATTCCATTTTCGGCCGGATGTAGGTGGTATAAATAGTGAGGATATCAGAAGGGGTGAAGTATCTCTTACACCGTCTTAAAAAACCGAGGCACTTGAATGCTTCTTTGGCGATATGAAAAATGTGCTCAGACCATCGGACATCGCACTGAATTTTCATGCCCAGAACATCAAGAGCTTTTGATTCCTCAATATTTATATCACCCATAATTACAGATGGAGCAGCATTTACGGTCATACGTTTATGCGTAAGCATACAGCACTGAGTCTTCCGGGCATTGAAATCGACCCGATTCGCATGACCCCATTCGGAGATTGTTGTAAGATCTTGATTTAATGATTCGACCATATTTTGCCTCATAGCCCTAATCTCCAACGGACTTGGCCTATGGTCAAATGAGTAAGAATGGCTAATGCTGCTGTCATCTGCAAATGAGTAGATAGGGTTGGAAGTTTTACAAAGTAAGTCATTAAGAAAAATGAGAAACAGGGTAGGAGATAGAACGGAGCCTTGTGGTACCCCTGAATTTATCTTGAACTCGTCTGATGTGATCCCATCTATAACAACTCGTATAGTGCGATCACTGAGGAAGCTCGATATAAACCGAGTGAGGCCATTACCAACACCAAAAGCAATTAGTTTTGCCAGAAGTGCCCCATGCCAGACTCTGTCAAACGCCTTGGAGATATCCAGAGCCACCACCTTACTTTCGCCAAAATGGTGAATGGAATGACACCATTTCTCCGAGAGGAGTGCTAGTAGGTCACCAGTAGAGCGTCCCCTACGAAAACCATACTGTCGGTCATTTAGTAAATTGTTGGACTCTAAATACCTCACAAGATGAAAGTTAATCATACTTTCCATCACTTTGGAAAGTGCGGAACATATCGCTATTGGGCGGTAATTTTCAGGGTTACTAGCCTCTCCTTTTTTGGGGATTGGCGTTACATTAGCAACCTTCCAGCACAATGGAAATTCTCCAGCATGGTACAATGTACTGAAAAGGTTTGCTAACGGACGAGCTAGCGTCGAACAGCACTGCTTCAAGACCAGTGCTGGGATTCCATCCGGTCCAGCAGATTTATTTACATTGAGCTCTGCCAATACCTTTTTAACTGCACGTGCTCGAAAGAATATTTTTGGCATAGTTACAGATACTCTTTCGAGGTCGGGCAGTGGTTGATTGCTTTCCGGCAAGTTGGAGTTACTTGCAAATAATTCGGCCAGTAGGTTAGCTTTATCAACCGGGTCAGTGAATATTTGGTCATCCTTTAAAAGAGTTGGAATTGTAGAACTAGCATTATCCTTGATTCTTTTAACGAATGACCAGAAGCTCTTGCTGCCCCTAGCAGCAAGAGCTAAAGCACGAAGGCGCTGCTCGTAGTGAGCTTTTTCGCGTCTTAGTACTCTGGCACACGAAGATCTCGCCTTTTTGCGCAGCGAGTCAGTATCTGGATTCTTATTTTTACGCCAGATATTGAAAGCTTCCTCTCTGGATCTGACTGCATCTTTGCACGTCTGATTAAACCAAGATTTGGATCTCTGTTTAATCACTATTTGCTTTTTTGGAATGAAAGCTTTCATTCCTAGCAAAATTATATTTTCTACCATTTTTGCCATGGCATTTACGTCACTGTCTTGGAAGCATAGTTTCCAATTGAAATGCCGAAAGAAATTGTTGAGCTCTGCCCAATTAGCCTTTTCGTAGATATATTTTAATCGTCTCGTAGCCGGTCGTGAGGCGTTATGAATTGCTGAGAACGAAAAGGAGGCAGATATGGTACAATGATCCGAGTTGCCGAGAGGTGCATTTACGCTTACTTCATACTTTTGAGGGTGCGAAGTGAGGAAAAGATCGAGAGTATTGTTTTGGTGCCCTTCAACACATGAGATATGTGTTGGTTCATTAACTAATTGCACGAGGTGGTTGTGCGCGGCGAACAACTCAACATAACGGCCTTCTGGAGTTGTTTGACCTGAATGGGGAAGCCACGATATGTTGTGAACATTAAAATCACCAGCAACAACGATTTCACTGTTCGGACAACTCTCGAGGATCTTTGATATGGAGTCAGATAGGGCGTCGAAGTTATATATAGTTTTTTCCCTTTCTGTGTTTGGGCTTCTGTAAAGAAATCCGAAGTGCAAAATATGTGACCTGATCATGAATTTAACCCAGAGACAGTTGAATTCTGGATCAAATGAGCCTAGGGATTGCTGGCACTGGTACACAACATTATTGCGTATATAAACCACAAGACCCCTGTGAAGATTAAAAAGGGATAGGAGGTGATACCCAGGTAGGTGAAAATCCTGCGGATCAGCATTTTCAGACACCTGAGTCTCACATAAGGCGAAAACATCCGGTCGATGGAGACAAACATGAGCATAAACGGAAAAAAAATTCGCTCTTAATCCTCGTATGTTGCAGAAATCTATTCTAAACTTTCCAGTCATAATAAACGCGGAAAAGATCAAATGTAATATCCATCTATTTATTAATCTTGTATTTCGAGTACCAGAAGTGTTAGTTGCTGCTTGACGACTATCCAGTGATCAGTGTTATACCTTCATCACCCAACAGTCAGGCAACAACCAACACAGTGGCACCAGTAAAACAAAATCAATGTATTAAGGGGCTTAGGATGGAAGTACACAATGACACTCTCGAACGGGGACATAAAAGCCCTGATCTGGTCATTTTGGCCCGAAGTACCAACACTTGTCTAGAGTGCCAGCACAGCTCTCTCTGAGCAATGTTCGCTGTTGTGTTGTTTTTTTTTTTTTTTTTTGGTTTATTATTATTGGTACTGTTTATTTATTTTTTTTTTTTTTTGTTATATCAGTTCTATATACACATATTTATTGTTTTTGATTTTAGTTTTGTTGTTTTATTTATTTATTTTCCTTTTTATTGAATGTTAAAATTTTTTGTTCTTTTTCTTGTTGCTTTCTTATTTTGATATTTATATTATAAAACAATTTTTAAAAAACGGGACTATTTCATTTATCACTTAATTTTAAGAACATGTATGTATGCACAGAAAAATAAAAGTATGTAAGAACAAAAACAAACACGCGGAAAATAGCAAACACGTCAGTTCACATTGCGAGACAAAACACGACTGATGTGTGAATGTGTCTTTTTGGGAAAAAAATGTATCTAAATGTATCTTTCTGGAAATTTCACTCGCAACACTGATCTATACTTAAGATTTGAATACTTATTGTTAGTAAGATACAATAAATAATATTAGTGTAAAAAAACGGGACCGGTTCGGGGGATTACTGACCTAAACGATATCATATTCTATATGTTACAGTACGCCTGGGCATTTCAAATAAGAACGTATTTTTTTTATATTTTAGGTTTAAGATTTCTCTTTATTTATGAACATTTTTCTTGTTTGTAATCCTTTTTATTTAAATTTAAATAGGCTACTTAGTTCAATCGTATTTTATAAGCCAAATTACATGTGATAGTTATCAAAGAACAAATTACACCAAAGACACACGTGTAAATCATTCTGACAAACACTAGCAGAACGGAACAACATGCTGTTTTTGTGGAATTTGGGCTTTCCATTACAAAAAAAAGTTTTCACAAATTGTAATACGAATGAATCAAAAAAATTCACGTATTCTATTTACAGTGAAAAAGTTTGTATAAATAGCTAAAATACACATCAACTGACACCACAAAAGTGGACCAAACACAAGAACGCTGATGATGAAAGTGTAGCGACTTTCGAAAACAGCATGTTGTTCCGTTCTGCTAGTGTTTGTCAGAATGATTTACACGTGTGTCTTTGGTGTAATTTGTTCTTTGATAACTATCACATGTAATTTGGCTTATAAAATACGATTGAACTAAGTAGCCTATTTAAATTTAAATAAAAAGGATTACAAACAAGAAAAATGTTCATAAATAAAGAGAAATCTTAAACCTAAAATATAAATTAACAAAGCTAATGGCTTGTAGCAAAAATTAATAAATATACATACTTATAGTAACAAACCAAAAAAGTTTGTCATAAGTTAAAAACAAACTAAGCAAATTAAAAAACATGTGTATAGTTGGTAAAGAATAAATAACAATGGCCACACTGTTGTAAGTTAGTGAGGTGGAATTTGGGCTTTCCATTACAAAAAAAAGTTTTCACAAATTGTAATACGAATGAATCAAAAAAATTCACGTATTCTATTTACAGTGAAAAAGTTTGTATAAATAGCTAAAATACACATCAACTGACACCACAAAAGTGGACCAAACACAAGAACGCTGATGATGAAAGTGTAGCGACTTTCGAAAACAGCATGTTGTTCCGTTCTGCTAGTGTTTGTCAGAATGATTTACACGTGTGTCTTTGGTGTAATTTGTTCTTTGATAACTATCACATGTAATTTGGCTTATAAAATACGATAGAACGTATTTTATATTATTTCAACATCGAGCGCCAGATCAAGAAACCCATTATAAGAACAAACTTTGCAAAAATTAAACGAAATGTACTTCGTAAGCCAAGTTCATGGTATTAAAAAAATAGTACATGTTTATTTGAAAAGTAGCATCGCGGAGAGGTTGTAGTTTAAAAGTTGGCAATTGTATAAGTCTTGAAGCTATACGCCTTCGAATCTACTGTCCATTGAAATAATTTTGGTATAGAGAATTCCTTCTAGGAATTACTTCAATTTGAAAAACGAACACGGAGAGACATGTATAATAGTCATATTTTTTACGCATAGACCTTAAATATATTTTGTCATGTTAAAAAATTTTGCACTAAAGTAGAATTATTTTAGTTCAAGAAGGCTAAGATTGCTTGTTTTTTTTCTTCACTGATTTTAATGCAACGTAGAAACTTTGCACAAAATTTTAAGTTCAAATTGATTTATATTTATTTTTTATGTGCACTAATTTCAAACTTAAGACTGATAATTGATGGGAAACAATAAAATTTAATAAAACAACATAACAAATAAAATATAACAAAAAGGAAATGGATTAAGATTTCAATTTCTTGGAGGATCATCTACCATTGCAGCAAAATATAATAAGCGCTCCACTGGAGCAAAAGAAGGCGAAGACTTTGAAGGCATTTAAAACTATTTTCTTATAATATAATAAATATTTCATTACGTGTACGTATATTTTGAAAATTTTTATTATTCCATTTAGCTTCAATAATTTTATTACCATTAATTTTTAAAAGCTTAGTGAGAGTATGTTTAAATCCTGCCGCAGAACTCTGGCAGTTTGTGTTTGATAAATATAGGGAGCGCACAACAAGCCTTCACTGGCTTAAGTGTATGTCGTATGACATGGGCTATCACACCCCTCCAATCATCCTAACCTAATATAACCATGTTTAAATGCAGCTTTTTGCTTAGTGATATTACAAATTTTGCACTAATTCCACGCTGAGTAGATTTTTACACTAAATTTTTGCTTAGTGATTGGCACTACTACATCATTAAATCTGGTGAAAAATAACGCAAAATATTTTTTTTTTTTGCGTAATTTTTACCTCAATAAACATTTATTGCACTACTCCCATCTATGCATATTGCGCATGTCCATAAGCGCGCGTGATAATGACCTAATATCATTTACGCAAGACTACCCATTTCTCAATTTCTATCATTACTATATATGTATAAGTTCCCATTGATCCTATGAGGAGCATAGGGCCTCTTGTTGTTTGAGGCTTCGTTAATCGTGCTATTTTGGATGAGCAAACCATTAGTCTACTGCATCCTAGTCTGATCATGGAGGGCTGCGAAGCAAATGGTTATTAATTTTTTCATTGGCAATAGAAAATAGTTAATAATTATTCTAAGAAGTAAAATCAAATTTAGGGTCTTAAATTTGTAATTGTTACAATATAATAAAAGAACATAATTAAAATAGTTCCTCATAAGCTCTTTTAGGACCATTCCTTTAATTCGTATCAGGGAGTCGGTAATTGTGTAAATTCTTTTAGGTTATTCTCTAGCCAGTGTAGAAGGATTTCATCTTAAATAGGTGTCTTAAAGCCAATACTAAAATCAGTTTCTTGGAACTACAACCGGCACCAATACCACAGAAACAGTGTCAGACAAGTGGCTTTACACCAGTTTAGTGACCTATCACTAGATGAAAATATCACTCTCCTATGACAAGGCAATGCTAAATTGAACCGGTTCCTACACCCAAAGGTCTAGTCCCGTGAGATGTTCTGTGCGAGTTCCCTTCCCCTTAGGGAAATATGGTAATGCCTGCTAAGCAAATGCTGCTCACAGTCAAATTTTCAAATTTCAATAAAGGAAAATCAGTTTAATTCTTTTTCTCTCCTTGTTGCACCGAAGTAAGAAAGTGTTGCATTTGAACTGCCTGTTTCGTCAAACTCGAAATGTTTATTAAATCGCAGAGTTTCTAATCAAATGTTTTCAGTTGATTTTGTTGATTGCCTACTAAATCGAAATATAATTAGACTTGAAGTCGATTTAGTAGCATCACTTTTCAAGATTTGATCACGTTCCTACTGACCAGCAGCACATGGATGATTAAAGCATATTATATTGATGTTAAAGTGTATGCAGGTAAGAAGGTATCACGGTAAAATTCTGTTGATGTTGAACGTCAGCATTGGTTGTTGCAAAAACTCGCTATTTGCTAAATAATAACCACAAGGTTAAAATATCCCCGAGATAATTAACAATTATTCTTTTTCCACATGGTGCATCGTTCTATTCTACCGAATATTAATATTTAGCTGGCGGATAATATTAACTGGGCGATAATCTATCCATTAAAGTCGATTAAGATAATGTGATCACGTTACTTTTACAAATGCGTTAAGTCATTAATCTTGTGAGTAAATTAATAAATTTAACAGGAAAGTAAAAACAAGGCAAATCTTTATAAGGCACTTCTAACGATTAGAGTGTGGAACAAACACATTTGGGTACCTTTTGGTTTCTCGTAGGTAGCAAACCGTGTTTACGTATGTGAAACGGCACATATGGACATCAAGTAATTGTACCGACTTATATAGTTGGGTATTTATGTTGTTGCTTCCAGCTGTTGTAGTTTTGATGTTGCCAATACCAAACGAGCGCCTTAATTATCTGTTAGAACAATGGATTGCACTGATTGCTTTACTAAATAAAAAATCAAAGTCTGATACAGATACACTAACAATGTATTAAATAAATACGAAGCTGAGTTTCCAGCTACCAAAAAATTGCACAATGGCGCAAGGAATAAAAAAATGTAAGTGAGTGTAATACTTCCTAATGGAACTAGAAACGAAAACAGTGAAATGGTGTCCAAGTTTTAAAGCACTATTGAAATTGCTTTGCGCTATAAATGAAATTTTTTTATACACCAAAGTCAGCATCATATTCTGATTTTGCTTTTCGGATGCTTTACCCGGCCTTACCCGCGCTCCCATTTCCATACGTCATTAAACACTCATAATTGGAATGATAAAGAAATAGATATTCGTAGTTGACAAATTTGTTTCATTTAAAACTTTAATAGTTTATCAAAGAAAAAAATTTATTTTTTATTCAGTGATTTTATATATAGTAAATACATATAAAAATAGTTGAAAAAATTATAACACTTTAATATTAATAAGGCAATATTTAGTGAAACAAATGAACTCTTTTAATATTTAGTTTAACGAAACATAAAAAAACTCACAAAAAAGTAGAAAAATTATAAATTTTTTTGAAGTAAGGTATTCTATGCAAATATTAGACATTTGGTATTTGAGCATATATTTCCGAGCGTGGCCAAAGGGAGCATCTTATCTTTTTTGAATCGTTATGATAAGTTGAACTGCGAGCACACATCATCCTCTTTAAGGTCTGGGCACTTAATGGTCGTAAATAAATTAAAGACAAACCGATTTCTTGCAAGAAATCATAACGCCTTATTTTCTTGTTGGGACCCCCCTGGGGGCACGGATTATACATCCTGTCTTGGTGGCTTAGCGTTGTGCTTCCTGGGGTATAAGGTGATCAGGTTTCCGGACCTAGGCCTTTTTGCTGATAATTCCTAAGAACTTGTATGTTACTACCCAATCCCTGAATTAACAGGGTAACGGGCGCGAATGCAAGTAAATTAAACATAAGCATATAAGTATTTAAGGAAGAAGTTTTGCTTATGCTTGGTTGGGTAGAGGAGCTACCGATACCTCTGGTTTGCACGGGACCTAAAATCAGAAGTGTTTTTAACACAAGGCCGCCCAGAGTTCCTGTCTGGTGTCACGGGAACCAGTAGCCCCTAGAACGTGTCCTAGACTGGTTATTGGTGAGGCTCCTTCGGGTATCACTTGGTGGCTGTGGTTAAAAGCCAAAGATACGGGAAGAATTATGGGTCGGATGAGTGTGTCTACAGTATGGTGCTATTGATCCTGTTGTAGATGCTCTCTTCAGGTTATAAATCTCTATTTGCTGTTGCTATTCGACAGCGCTGCCCTGACGGTTGCGAATGATGAGTTGTCCATTTGATAGGGGGCCATTGGGGTTGTAGGAGGTTAGATGGCTCCAGCACTTTAACAAGGTGTCTGTACATGGTTCTGCAGCCTGTACAGAATTTGATACCTTATCGGGGCACATGTGGATCCTCACCTTGTGTGCGCCTCTGGAAGGGACGACGGAGACGGTGGTGAACGGCTTTGTTCACCCAGTACGAAGAGCAGCGTCAGGTAAGGTCTAATGACAGATACTGACGTATGTAAATCTTTGATGTTTGTGTCTTGTTGGGACAATTTCAATTACCAGGTGTATTAATTAAAGACAAAATACTTTCAAAGGACACTGTACTAAAGCTTATTGTTCATACATTACGAGTATAAGTGCCATACATCTGATGTAGAACATCTACGCCGTCATTTCTCTTGTTGTAGCATAGAATAATATACAGTTTCTTATGTCGTGGTTGGACTTCAAAGACGATATCATCATTTATGTGTATGGTTGACAAAAGTAATTCAAATTCCTAATACTCGTAGAAAGAAAAGCAATCTGAATCGTACCAATACTTCGTTCCCACGCCTTAATTAATTAACTTACAGATATTATTAAGTATTTTCGAACCCTTTTCAACGCATTTAATCGCGAGGTGGAAAAGACAATCCAATCAAATTTTCAAGTGCTTGTACATCTCAGCAAAGTGAAATTAATTAGGGTGCATAAGCCATCAGCTATTAGAAAATGTGTGGTCAAGGCACAAAAGGGGGAAATATATTGCAATAATTATAAGTAACACAAATTGTTTCCACACTAACAGTTTTAATACTCTTAACTTTTCTACGCTTTGTGATTTGAACAGATCCATACCAGTATGGAGGTTGTTTTCCATTTTCAGCAATTACACATATCGTAGCGCTTTGCTTTTTAAATGATAGAAAACTTGTGCATATTACGAATTTTATTTTGAGGATGAAAAAGAAGTGGAAAAGCCTCGTTAATGCAATTATATTGTCTTGGATTTTTTGCAAAGATTTATTGTAGTTTTATATAACTTTGGAATCGTACTGAAACTAATCCTAGACACGGTGGAAATTTGTTACAATTCATGATTTCTGCTTGACTGCACAATTAGACTCATGGGGTCACCGTCATATTTGATATCATACCATCATACCGTGCTGGCACACCAGGTATAAACGTCTAATAGTGGCTTTACATTACTTTTTTTCTAAAAGAAGTTATTTTTATCTGTATGTCTTTATTTAATTTTTTCGGGTAGCGTAGCTATTCTGGCTAAGAAGTGGATCTGTGAGGAACTGTATATCTAGTCCTAGAGAACGATAACAAATATCCACTAAATACAATAAATGATGCAAATTCGTTCGTTAACAACGCTTTGTTATGTTTTCCGCCGGATGCAGAACCGCTGAACCTTAAGTTTTTAAGTTAATATCTTCTGAGCCAACAAATATTAAGTTAAGTGAAGTTAATAAAATTTTATTGTGATTTTTTATTGTTTGAAAAGAAATTGATGGTATAATTTATTTTATCTATTTCTAAATGTACATTTGCAATTCGGAGGCACTTGAAGCCCGATGTGATTAATTGTGTGATTTTTTCAATAGTCCTAGATGAGGATTTAATTAATTGGCTTAAAGATTATTCATGTCGGTAGCATTTAAATTATTGCTTTAGTCACACTTAATGGACTTTTGAAAGGGACCACTGTGCGTTGGATAGATGCAACTACCACCACACAAAAAGAGCTATCCTGGCACCATTACATTTAAAATAGAAATAAGAGATTTACTTTTGTGTGCAATATCTAAATATGTATTTGGCAAGAGATAATTCTTAGTCTTTTCCACTCTGTTTTGGTTTTGCCTGAAAAACTCTGTCTGCGGATATTGTTCACCAACATTAACATACTTCCTTTTTGCGCCAGGAGCAATAGTGTAAGTCATGTTGCTCTGATTTTGAAAACAAACGATATCTAAACGCAAATGAGTACAAACGTGTATGTTAATCTATAACCATATTTGCAAGAACATATGAACTAGGAGGGTTCCGGTTTGCGAGACGTGTAATAGCAATTGATATTATATGAAGAAAATTCTACTTGAAACTGTTGGAATGGAATTTGCCAAGAGTTTAAATTCCCTGTTGACCGTGGATAAAAAATATTTCAAATATATTATGAAAATCATTATTGAGTATGGAAAACTCATCGGACATTATTACACTGATAGATCAGACACGACTAAGCAGTTGGAAGCCGAGGATATACATAGTTCCGATAGTAGAAATACATAACAATTTTTAAAATAAATCGTGGTGATATAAAAAATATTTGTACTCATAATCGGCTATTTCATGATATTCGGATTCGTATTCATATTTGAGTACAGGCGATTATCTGTCGAATATCTTCGTCTAAAAAATACCTAAAGTGTCAGAAAATATTAAGTTAATAGCAATAAAGACAATAATTTTTAACAGTTTTGATTATAAAAAGTTTACTTTGAAATTCATTTTCAGTAACCAGTATAGATTCAAACTAATAATTCATTATATGTATCAGTGAATTTTGCGTGAATGTGGACCTTAGAAGAATTCTGTATGTTTAGACAACAATTTAACTGAAAAATATAAACACACATATTTTCTTCTCTAGTATTGTCATATTTGATAATCTCATAAAACAACAGACTAAAACTTTGTCAAATAACCAGAGCAATAATTCCACGTTCTTGGGCTACGTATCGCTGCATGGTTCGTTGACAACTAATTCATAAATATCAAAGCACAATAGCATTTGGCGTTTTTGTAAAAATGGCAGCCAATTCAGATCGTGACATAATTTTGCGCAAAAATTGGAGCCAATTCAAATTATTGCATTATTTTGCGCCACCCTGTAGTATAGACTAATAATAACTAATAATTAAAAAACTTTGACTGAATATGAAATTTACGTCTTGTTTCTATGATAAGAATAAAAAATTAATTTCAAATAAATTCATTTCACAACAAACGCGAAATATCATAAATTCCGTCGCTAAAAATGACTGAACATTAATTTTTGTGTTTGTTGATTGAAAAGGTCTCCACTAATACGTATGACATCACGGAAGTAGGAAATAGATGTCAAAAAAATTGAGTACTTTTCTTTTTGAACAGCGAACAACAGCAACCAGATAATGATTTGAGGACTGAATTTCCGTGAGTGTTTGAACACACACTTCTTATGGAAATGCGAAATATCTGATGGTGTGATTGTATTGTATGTACGTATTCTAAACATTAATTTTTTATAAATATTTTTATTTTAACAAACGTATACAAAAATCATACGATATGACTCATCAAATGCATAAAAAAGCAGGCCAAATTTACGAGACTGAACTTGCAGAGAGTAGCAACTTGCTCATTTTGCACAGTTAACATCACGGAGCGTTGTCCTGGGAGCCCTTAACCAACACCCTGGTAAAAGATGTCAAAACAAAGGCTTCTCCACTTCGATCTCTATTGACCTGCCGTTTTGGCAGCTCTAGGGTCGATTCTTTGTTCTTATTCTTCTTCTTCCTCTTCCTCTCCTTCTCGTGGCACTCGGTCTTGCGTCTGGTACTCATTTGGGGAGGCGGTTCTCTGGCCACATGTCCATACCGCTTTAGCTTATTGCGTGCGATTTTGTTGTTTAACGTTTCTGTATTTAATCTGGAACGTATAGTGTCGTTTCGTATTCTGTCTCGTCTTGTTTTACCGGCCACACTTGAGCATTTCATTTCTGATGCTTGAATTCTGCTTTGATTTTTTGTTATTAGCGCACATGATTCGTAGCCATATGTAAGGGTTGGTATATCGTGGAGTTGTATCCGTTAAAACTTCTCTCTTACCGGTGAAATTTTTGTTTAAGGCAAAGTATAAATTGGCAGTTGTGGCTATTTGGCGACTTAGATCCCTGCCGCTTTTTTGTCTTTGCTAATTGTGACTCGCAACTACCGCAAGTGTACATCTTGTTTTGTCATTCCAAACCTAAATAAATTTGATGATTACTTCTATCGCAGCTTATTATCACGATTTTTGTTTTCCTTGTATATGTTCCGAGCTCTATTCTGGTCATTTCGTTCAAAAAAATATTAAGATTTTGTTGGAGAGATTCCGCGTATTTTGTAACAATGGTCACGTCATCTGCGTTTTCTTACATTGAAACTTTCACCGGTTGCATGTTCCAAATTCCTACAGCCATTGGGACAAATCAGAGCTGGGTAGTAATGATTCCTTTAGGAATTAAATTACTCTCAATTACAAATTACAAGGTATTGTAATTAGTAATCTATTCCTATTAATATTTCGTCCAAAGCAAAGGAATTGATTACCTTTGCAATTCCTTAGGAATCATTTCAAAAGTAATTTTTTCAATTCCATTACTTTTACAATTCCTCAGAGGATTTGTAAAAGTAATTTAAAAACTGAAAGTGCATCCACGAATATGAAATGTGAATTTTTTTTGTGGTCAAAGTTAAAATCTAAACAACTCATTGGACATTTTGTTTTAAATTTTTGTGCCTTATTTTCTGGCAAAGTTAATGAAAGAAAAATAGTTGGAAAGAAATATTAATTTTTTTTAATTGTGAAATTAACTACAAATAACAAACAACAAATAAACAAACAGAAATAGGTCTTCTTTATATCATAATAAACAACAAATAAACTATATCACTTGAGGAAATGTGCGTTGGCTTTCATTAACATTCGAAGTGATCGTCGGAGAGATTATAGCGTCGTGGTGTATTTACAATGCCTGCAAATGAAAATAATATCTCAACCGGCGCCGAGGACTTCAACGGAGTGTTTGACTTTCTAAATGCTTTTTCTATCACCGGCGGTTCCTTCAATCTATTTAAGTTGTTAAAGAAAGGATTGACAATGTACATAATTAATTTCAATTACAAAATATAATTCCTTGTAATGGAATTTAAAAAAAAATACTTTTAAAATGATTCCTAAGGAATTGAAAAAATAATAAATTCCTTTGCTGTCGACGAAAGAATCGATTACTAATTACAATTACTGAGGAATATAATTGTGATGTAATTGCATTTACCCAGCTCTGGGACAAATGAATCCCTGCAAAATTCGATTATGTCATACTCTACTTAATCAGTCACTGTAGTTTTTTCCTCTACACAGGTCGGCTTTTCTCTAAACCTAATTGTAGTTGTAAGAGGAAATTGAAAATAAAAATGTAAGTAACAACAGAAACTCCGAGAAACAATTTTTTTGCGCGGAAAATCTCTAGTAAATCATTAATTTGGGAAAAAGAACGCTATAAATATCATTTGAATTGTAGATTTAAATTTTTTAATAATTCATTTAACAAACACATTAGCACAAATTGAGCCATAGAAAAATGTGTCCAAAATTTCAAAATTACCATTCGTATACTTACTCGCGAATATCTTAAAATTGACATTAGTTAGATCACTAATAGGTAGGGTTTTATAATGGTTTGCAAAGCAAAGATTGGTACTAACTTACCCTAGCCAGGTCTGAGTGATGAGTAAGATTTTGACATTTCTAAGTTGAATATAATTTCACTTTTAGAAGTTTTAGCAAAAGCATAGAAATATTAGGCAGGAAATAAAGTTGCTGAAAATAAAATTGAGACGAAAAATGAACTAAAAAAATTGAGATGGAAACATAACACTCAATAAGAAACTAAAAATGCTGCTTTGGATATAATTTAGTTTCAAGATCTTTACACATATTGCAAGTAGAATAGATGATTCAGATGAAAATAAGTTGTTTGCTCATGCATGTTTTTCAAAATTTTTTAATACTGAAAAAGATATCGTTTCACAGAACATAAAAAACTGGTAACATGATGACTGAATACGGCAATTCAACGATAATTATAATCGATACGGAGAAATCAGCCGGAGAAAATTGTTTATGTCAGAACAAAATAAACCCTCATGTCCTTTTTGTCTACATTATCAATACAAATAATATTTTAATTTTCATCTACACCTGATATGTGATTAGCTATTTAATTTTAATTTTCAAAAAAGAATATAAAAATAACATATACAATATTATTTTAGAAATATTTTTCACATTATGGTCACATTTAACATTATATTTGAAGAAGAGTTATTGACATTGAAAGAAAAAAGTTACTTTCTTATGAAATTTTATCAAATATTAATATTAACGAAAGAATATTGATTTTATTAAGGAATTTAGATCCTTAATTTATTAAATTAAATGCAGATATTAACTACTTTGAAATTGTTTTCTAATTTAACAATGTAATAAGCAAAAAGAATTTCAGTTATAAAAAAGTAAAGGATAGATACAAAAGACTATTTCTATCAAGTCCTGAACCGATTAGTCATATACATACAAACTTACACGGAAAACAATTGGCGTTCGGTTCACACATTCAAGTGGTTACTTTACTTTATTTGAATAGTCATTGTCTAGAAAAGAAGGTGAATTTGAATCAGCAGTAAAATATGGCATTTCTAATAATTCAATTCACGCCTTGAGATGCAACTTGTCTAAAAATTTTTGTTACAGTTCAATAAAGTATGATTGTGGATTTATGCGTATTCCCCATTGATTGAACAAACAATGGGATTATATTCCGCTAATTCGATCCAGATCCGTTCTCACTTACTCTAATGTTATAGCCATGGGAGGGATTAGGTAGTTTCACATGAATTGAATTTATAAGGACAACAAAGTATTTTTTTCGAATAACACGAGTATGCAGCGCGCCAGTGGATGAAGTTTTTCCCATGTGTTAAATTTACCTTGTATTTATTTGAGCCACCCTACTCTTAATATTAGTGCACATCTTTTGCTCTTTAATAATAAATACTAATAAAAATTGTTGGTATGTGATTCAGCACCCACACTTTACAATCGTCTTTTCGTTAGACTTGAACAAAATATATTTAAAAAAAAGCGGTGCCCATCCATTTGTTCTCCATTCTCTTTCTTTCCTGCAGCCTCTGAATTTTGCTCGCATCCAGCAACAATCCAGAGTAGTGTTATTAAAGTACCTCCAGTCAAATTGGTTTCTGTTGACAGAGTCAACTTAAGTATGTATGAGCGGATGTTGGTTGGTCGCCTAGTTGGCCTCAGGCATTTGGACAATGTTAAAGCTATTAGCGTGTTTTGTTGTTAAATTTTCCCAGTTTGTATACATAATTGTACGTGTTGCATAGCAAGCACTCGACAACTGTGGGTTGTTGAGTTTTGTTGATGTTGCACCAACTGCGATTGTAGTTGGCGCAACTTCGAGTACATTAGCGTTTGCTTGTATTTGTTATTGGCATTTCGAAGTTACTAATTGCGATTAACAATACAAATTTAACAATATAATCATGAAACCCCAAATAAAAACAAGCCCCTTTCGCCTTTACGTATGATGATTTCTTCCTTCCAGAAACATGCATATGTACATACAGATAACATTTCACGTGATCAAAATTTATTTCAAGTATACATTGTAATTAAGTATTTGCTTTATTTTAACTGCAATATGTGGGTAGATGAACAATTCAACATATAGTAAATTATCTTGGAGGTGAACTAAAAATCAACTTTATTGGTACATAACCTGGACTCAGTAAGGAATGTTGCTTTGTGTTCATTTGCAATGGTATTTACCAACTTAGGGCACAGCCATTTTCAAACTCCACACGGAAATGAGTTCACAAAGAATACAGCTGATTATAACTGTTATATGGAATGCCGAGGATTTGGGAGGAACTGAAAAAGAAGAAAGGAAATTTGAAAAGCATATTCATGTTGAAATCAACTTGGTAAAAATATTATATAATAAGACCTTATAAATGCGTCTTGAAAACAATATGCCGGTGCATGTAATTCGCTGTTGCATTAAATTAAAATTAACTGATCGAAGCAAATAATTGACGACCAAAACAATTTTGTTACTAATTTTATTGATTTTCTCCTGTTGATCGAACAATAATTTTTGTATTTTGAAATTCAAGCAAATTTGGATAAAATCCAGATTTTAGTTTTTCATTTATTTGCTTTAATTTTGTACTTTTGGAGTTTTGCTCTTGCGTCAGTTTTTCAAATTGTTAAGATATTACGAACTAATCATTATTATTCGCCATTTTCTCTAGAATTGCAATGTTTTTCGCTCTCGTTACTCAACTTTTTCCGATTTTCCAATTTTTCACTACCTTAAGTATATTTTAGTTTTTGATTTTTTACTAATTCGAGAAAAATTAGTTTATTTATGATGTTGAAAAATAAACATTTTATTTGAATATATATTTTATTGCAAAATTAAGTGTAACGAACAAGTTAATTGGTTTATGTTTGAACATTTTGTTCCAAGCTAAAATTCTTTTCGAGATCTTATTCTTTGAAAAATTTTTGGCTACTTTAAGTAAGTTTTCAGTTTTTATTAATCAACAGCTTAAAATTACTGGATTATAAAACTTGAGTTGAGCAAATGTGACATTTTAAAAGTTAAATTATTTCCATATATATTTTATTACCAGAAAAAGAGTAAAAAATTATATCATATCATGTACGGGTACATATTGCTGGAAAGATAATGTTGATAATGAATGCGGAATAGTGGAGTACTTTTTGTAAAAATCATTTGACAAATCAGCTTCGAGTCAGCAAGAGTTTTCACTCCACCTGGTACGATCAATACGTATTGAACGAAAGTATTGTTAGAACTTGTTAGTTGAAAGCAATTTAGTAATTCTTTAGATTAACAATTTCGTTATATAAGTATGTGTGTATTTACGTACGTTAGTACATTGCACATGTTTTTATGTAACAAAAGACATTATTTGGCCGCAATGTGCAATTTGCAATTCCAAAAATAAATAAAAAATTTTTTAAAAAAATAAATCCTTCAAACAAACAACAAAACAATAATTCATTATTTTAAAACGAACCAAGGAATAATTTTTCTTTACGAATTTGTCGCAGAACTTTTCGCTTATAGTCACAACATTAAGTGTCACGCGAATTTTGAATTTGTGGGTAAAAGCCTAATTTTGATATACTAAATTCACATACAATCAATTTATTAAACACTTGTTCATATTTATTAAAAAGATTGTTTCATTATTTACATATGTACATATAAGATTTGCCTGGCCGCTCTCTGAAATTGTTTTTTATGGATATGTCATAGGGATTCTATTAACTTGTTCTTATCGATAAGTCCGATAGTTGTTATAATTCCTTTGTTTTTTTTTTTTTTTTTTTTTTTTTTTTTTGTTAGAAATTGTAGCGCGAAATTTTACAAAAAATTTTTCTTTGTAGTTAATGACGAATAAATAAAAATGTCATTAATGAAAATAAAGTTTTTAATCGATATGTACATGAAGTTGGAGTAAAAACTAAACGAGTAAAAACTAAAGAAAAGGACTCATCGTGATAATTTTCAAATCGAATACATTTTATTTACGCTTGCTAATTATTTATGTGTTACATATTGTTAGATAATTAGAATTGAGAAGCCGCCGCGGGACAGTGTGATCGTATTTATATGAGAATACTTACATATGATTTTTTGGATGGGGACGTCACCACAATTAAAAATTAATTTACTTTATATATGTACTTGCATATGCAAGTACATAATTAGTAAATGGAAAGAAAATCATCTCATTTAACTTTCGATCAGATTTTAGCAAGAGAGCCGTGCAAGTCTCACTAGACAGTCCTGCATATCTCTATAAGAAATTCTTATGATTAGTCGTTTGGAACTATATTCGACATTCTTTCAGATATGTGTGTCAAAAAATAATGATGATGATGAATTCTCTATTTATATCGAGTTTTCTCAGGGATCGTACTATACGAGTTGTTATGTATGGAATCTCACCAGACGAACTCAAGATTAACTCATGGTTTCAAGATTAACATGGGTTCCGTTCTTTTTAGAATTTTATTTTCATTGACCTTCTCTGTTGAACGTCCAATCCTATCAACTTCTTTGAATCATGATCTTGTAACAATCTCCGAATGGGGTCATGTGAATTGGGTTGACTTTAGTCCTCGTAAGAAATAGTGTTGTATGCTTACGCATAAGCATATGACCCAACATTGTACTCCATTCGCAGGATGCAGATGCTGTGAAAGAAGCATTCAAGTGCATCGGTTGTTTAAAACGGTGCAAGGAATACCTCCCTCCTTCTGATCTCCTTACTATTTATACCACCACTATCAGTCCGAAGGTGAAATAAAATTATCATACATGAGCCAGTGCTTCAAAGTCTATTTTGCTTTCCAGTGCGTACAGGAGAAGGCGGAGAATCTCATCGGTAACAGTAGTGTAGTCAAATCTATTGGCTTGCTGGAGCATCGCCGCAGTGTGGGGAGTCTTTCGTTGTTTTATCATTATTTCGAGGAAGTGCGCTCTAATGAAATTAAGAAACGGTTTTCCAAAACCCGCTCCTCTTTGCGAAATACAAGTTTTTCATTAAGAACGCATCCATTCATGGTCGTTGTGCCAGCGAATCGGACTACGCATACAGAGAGAATTCGTTCTTTAGCTGAACAATTCCTACGTGGAATAACCTGCCTTCTAAGGTCTTTCCTATTTCCTTCAGCATGCAATAGTTGAAATGAAATGACCCACAACCTATTTTAATAGTTCCAGCATATGCAAAAATATTGGCAAAAAATCATACGATATATATGTACTCGTATGTCAGCATTTGTATCAACAACTTCATACATTTTTGTGTCAGACTCTGACAGACCTTCTATATAATTATAAATTCTTTGTCTCTGTCAAACATCTCACAAATATCGGACCATTTTGCTGGCTGGATATGTGTGCCTTTGTAAGAATCAGAGGGTAATACTTTTTTGTTTATTTAAAAATAAAAATCTGTTGTTTTCATTTGATAACATTTCTGCTCTATTTTCTTTTACTACTTCAAAAATTTCTTCTGTATCCAAAACGTTATCTTCATTGGCAGCATTTGCATCGTTGATCATTACAAAATTTCTTTTTTGGTATATTTTTTATAAGTATGAAAATATTTTAAATTTAAATAATATGATTGAAGAGCTGACAAATTCCATTAGCGACATGCGAGCCAAAAACATATTATAAACTGATTTGACTTCAGCTGATACATAAATAAGTGAAAAATTCAATGGCCTCGAATGAAATATAAACTCCATTTACATATGTATAGCTCCTACATATACATATGTATGTATGTGGAAACCTCCCTTAAGCAATTTACTAACGGCTAACACCATCTAGGAGATAAAAGCTTTCAATTCCATTAATTACAGATCCTGGAATGAGCATACATATAACGTCAATAGCCATAACTCTTTTTACGATGAGCGAATAATTACTCCCAGAAATGTACGAGGTAACAACTCCACATTCATATAGTGAGTGACTTAGGGAATTTTATGAGTTTTTATCAAGCGGGTATCGCGACACTCGACAAGTATTCATTTAATAATAAATGATTTGTTTCAGTAATATTCATTTATTAGATCAATATCAATAAAAAAGTACTGTGAATATGCTGCAGAAAAATAACGTAAATAATTTTGTTGTCAAATGTTGAGGTCAGAAATGTGAACAATATGTGAACAAGTGCAATTGGACACAATGACTGCTATTATTATTTTTTTATTTAGGCTGATCTCTAGCGCAATCTCAAATTTAAATATGTATTGAAAAAATACAATAAAATCAATATATATCGACCGATTGATCTTGTCGTCGATTTATTGATTGAGGTCTCAGGTGTAATCGATAAGAATTTTTCTGTTTTTGTTTGTTTCTTTGCAGTTTTTTATTTCTTTTTTTCCATTTTATTTTAATGCAGCTACAGTTTTTGTTTATTTCCTTGGCAAAATAAACAATAAACATGCATGTACGTGTATGGTCTTTGCTCCAAACCTCTCTACGTCTTTGCCTCTTTCATTTGTTGGCCTTTTTTATCTTATATTTGTACGTCGGTCTTGTGTTTTTGTATTTTCATCTCCTTTTGCGAGCAGTTGCAGACCACAATATTCCACAGCCAGATCTTGGCAAAGTTACATAGTTGCTGCTATGTCATGTTGGCAGTGTTACATTTTTTCTGTTCGTGGACATTAGGAAAGGCTCACTAAGCTAAACAGTAGCTGGCTAGTTAAGCACCAGCAACTAAAACTTACATCCGATTCTAACTATATTCGTATACATATACATACATACATACTTACGTACGTGTTATTTTTTATGTTGCCCACATACATATACATACTTTTGTATGTGTTTGAGTATGTAGGTTGATATATAATGTACAATTATCGAAGCTCCATATAGCACTTCAACGACCAAACATTAATGCTAACATATGACATTGTACATGACATTATCCAATCTAGTTGATCTTGTTAAATTAAAGAGATGCATAAATTTCGTAACCACTGACAGATAGACACTGGCAAACAAAAATAAAGAAAATAGAAATAACAACCACAAAAACTACATTGATTTTCTATGGTAATAAATGTAATCTATCAACTCAATATCAAAGGAATCTTACCAACGAAATATGCGAATTATTCAGCTGTTTTCTACAAACAGTTGTGTTCATAAACTTAGTATATTTACATACGACAAAGTTAATAACTCCAGGCAAAAAATTCACTGGCTTTAGCTAATCATTATTCAATTAATTAAATCAAGTACAAATAAAGTTTAATACCTTCCAAGGCTAATTGGGAGTGGACTAGTTTGTTATTTATACAAGGAAATTCGAAGTCGTTTTTTTCCAACCCTTGCATTTATGAACGTTAATGTAGTTAAAATACTATATGTAACTGGGCTGTTAAATTTAATGAAAGATTTTATATTTAATTTTATTCATTTGTTATTTAGTACGAATTAGTATGTTTTAGCCAATTGGTGGGAAGTTAAATACTTACTGAAAAAATTGGAAGTCACTTTAATGACATCTTCATTGCTCCCAAAGTATCAATTAAGGTTGAAGATTTTTGTTGTTACACAATTTTCCTTATTATGTTGGGAATTAGGATTACGTGGTTGCTGAAGTAATTATAATTAGGAGACATGGAAATAAAAGAGAACAAGTTTTATTATTAAATAACTAGATATGGGAAGACTCACCACCTTCTTTTGAGGACCAAAAGTAAGTATATATGACAGTATTTGTATAGTTCTCCTTCTTAGGCTTATTAATACACAAATTCAATGGGTATATAATTTAGAATCACGCAATGATTTTAGACTTCAACAAATGTATTTGTGTTTTCCTTAGAATGTGAGGGTGCTGTTAGCTGAAGTAGGTACCGCGTTGACTACAAAACAATTTATGACTGAGATCCTGAATTCAACCCCTGTTCAGGACAAGTCAACAACATCATGCTTTTTTCTGATTTACGTTAGTGTGGCCTTGTGTTATTTGTTGTTGGACTGTTTTAGTGATGAAGGCATAGCACTGGTTATTGAACAGTACCGGCAGAGATTATTCCTCGGTAAAGGTAGCAGAATCTTCGGCGAAGTAAAACAATTAATAAAATGGTAACACATATAGCTTACGAAACTTAATGCGTTTTTTTAATACCAGTGCCGTTGCAACTTTGTTATAAAAAACGCGGAATAGTAAAATTGTAAAAATTATTTAAGCTCTCCCTCTCTCTGTCTTCTTATTTCAGCACCTGTCCTCTCTATACTATCCCTTTCACAAAAAAGTAACAGCTTCTCTTCTCTTGAAAAAAATTGAGATTATCCAGATTTAAAAGGTATTATTTTAATATCACGCAAAACTTTGAAGTGCGCTCTAAACAGTACTCATAAGATCAAAAGTTTCCTGTACATAGTGTTCCATGAAATAATTTTCGTTGTCCCTCTATCCAGTATTTCTATTAATCCTACTCTACTATAGTTTTATTTGTTTAAAACTTTGAACACTTAAAAAATATCCTCTGCCTTGGACATATAATTGGATAGCACGATATACACATCAGCACTTGCTAATGGCACAGGTTTTCCAACCACATCAAATATATACTTATGACGATATTTAAATGATCTATTTATACCATCTAAGGTCCGAATCAATAACCAAGTGACTCTTTCAAGGATCTAATGTACATGAAACATTTAAACGTACCATCGTTTATTGACACTGTTGCTGTCGGTCTAGTACAAAAGTTAAATTGTCGTTAGGATAAACTATGATGAATGTGGTAAATATGTCAAAGATTTTACGTCAGTACCTGTCATAAACTTAACCTGACGGTGCTACTCGCACTGGGTGAATAAAGCCGTTCACAACCGTCCCGTCGTCCCTTCCAGAGGCACATACCGGGTGAGGCAACAACATGTGCCCTAATAGTGACGAACATGGTAGCAAATTCTGTACAGGCTACAGAACCATGTACAGACACATTGCTAGAGTGTTGGAGCTATCTAACCTCCTACTACCCCAATGGACCGGCAGCAAAATATTGCCCCCATCTTACCTGAGGCTTTACCAACCGCAAAACATTAGGGCAACAACACCTAGAGATATTTGACCTGAAGAGAGCATCTACAATCGGTCACTAGCACCTTTTCCAGACACACTCATCCGATCCATACCTCTTCCCGCATATATACATTTTCTAATACAAAAATATCAAATTACACAAAAATTTCGTTTTGCCCCACTTTAACAGTTGCATCATAATCAGTAACACTGTCTCGCTATCTATTTCTCACTTGACAAATATTGTGTTGCTCCTTGTTACAAAGGCATAGAGAGAAAAGGAGTGAGTGATTGTATGGATCATTTAAAGGATGTGTGTATGATTGTCGCTTTATTGATATGCCCTCTTGTGCTCAGAAATAAATGAATTTATGTTAAATAGAACAGAATAATGTTGCGTGGCATATTTCTGTACCTCATAAATTTTTTGGACTGTGTATGTGTGTGTGTGGTGAAAACAATGACAGTATTAACCTAAATTCATTGCACTACAAGATGTAAGTAGACTTATGCAGCACCCTAGTAAGCAATAAACAAATCTTATGTCAAAAAAGTGTATTTTTGTGTCGTTTAAAATCGTCGTCTGTGGTGTCAACAGATTCACTGTACATTACACGTATTTTTATTTATTTGTCCATGCGTTTCTCAAAAAAAAAAATTATTAAATAGGAAAATAATATTCTATACACAAGAAAATGATACTAAACAATTGTCCACATTTTGATACTCGTAATATTTTGATACTCATAAGTATCAAAATATCGATAATTTCAAATAAAATTGTTTTAAAAAAGACCTTGAGTTTAAATAATATTTCAAGCAAAATTGTTATAAAAAATCAAAAAATATAGAGATATTGTTAAATGATACAAATAACGATATGAAAAATCGGACTAAAAGATTTAAAAAAAAAAACTATTAGAAAAAGCACCTTGCTCTTTCAAATAGAAAGCAACATCTATTTCATTATTAACTCCATTATCATCCAGCAACCCAAGCAATGCTAAAACCTTTGATGTCAGTGCTCCTACTCCTACTTCTACCTGTTCTATTTCAGTTATTTCATCTCTCGCGAATCCACAAATCACCGAAACACATGCTTCTGCTGCTACATCTGAACTCTTTTCTTATTTAATTCATAAACCAGCTTTCCGATCTGCATCATCAATTTTATGCTCATCACAACCTACAACTAGCGTACCAATTCAAAATGGCTCTGTTCCAATTACTTTAAATCCTTCTCTGCCTCTTTTTAGGGCTCTAAATAATACTACAGTTCTTAAAGAAATTTCTCCAAAAAGTAATATATTTCCGGCTCGCTTTGCTTTAAACAGGACTACTGATGCCGTCAAACACTACATCAATTGTAAGGTTGGTAATGACATTGATATTACCCTTTTCAAATTTAAATATCGGAGTAAATCATCCTTTAAAACTATCGATCCTGAGGATAATTTTGATGTTATTGCAAGCCAAGATTTTCGGAGGTCTAAAAAACTGTCGGCAGATAATCAAATAATTATAGTTTATCAAAATGTCCGCGGCCTCAATACAAAAATAACGTTATTTCATGCCAACAGCTTTAACTTACCACGTTATTTTGTTTACAGAAACCTGGCTGAATGATATGAAAAGTATTCATAATGCTAAAATATTATCTGTGGGGAGTTCTTATTGCCGCATTAAATTTATTTCTATGTGAACACATTGCATGTATACACAGAGATAATTTGTTGCCGTCAAAATTAGTCTTACAAATCAATTTTCGTTTGTTATATGCTCCTACATTCCTCCAAACGCTTCTTCTGATATTTATGATGTACATATTTCTGCTATTAATTTAACTTTGCAACAATATAAACCATATGATATATCTGTGGTACTTGGAAACTTTAACCTTAGTAATATATTTTGGAACTCAATTACTTAATCACGATCATCTTAAAGGAATGGATACATACGTAAGTAACGCACTTCCTATTACGTGTCCTGAAGATTGCCACCATCCTACAAGAGATTTTGAAATAGAAATAGAAATAGAAACAAATGTAAACTCAACAAGGTCTACTGCTTTTCGAATACAATATACACAAAACTTAATTATTTTAACATCAATAATTATTCTAATGCCAATTGGAATACCATAATTTTTGGTAATAATTTTGATGATATTGTTTCTAAGTTTTACTCAGTATTGACAACCTTCATTTTGGAAACTGTTGCCAAAATAATCAGTCGTGATAATAAAGGATCTATTACTTTTTTACCAACGCTAAAAATAATAAAAACTAATTTTACAAAATAATAAAAATAAATTTTACAGCTGTCTACTGCACGTGCTAAATACGACATCGCAAATAAATTGGCTATGAAAACTATACTGCAAAATTGAAATATAACCCTAAATCGTTTTATGAATTTATCAACGTCGAGCTGGTGCCTATCCCAAGACTCTGAAACTTAGTCCCGTAGTGCTGATGATGACACCTTGATTAGTAATATGTTTGCGGATTCCTTCGCTGCAACATATTTTAAACCGTTTTATCGAACTTAAGATCATTAAAATCTTCTTTTAATTGTGGTCCTGATGGAGTACCTAGTTGCCTTCTTAAAAACTGTGCTTCTTAAAAACTGTGCATTTTGTTATTTACCACATGAATCGAAAAAATCTTTAATAATTCTTTTGTTTAAAAATGGAAGCAAATTTGAAGTGTCAAACTATAGAGGAATTGCTAAGCTGAATGATATTCCCAAACTGTTAGAAAAGAATTTAACTAATACCCTGATCACACCAAAGATCTTCGTTGTTATCTACACATCAACATGGCTTTTGCAAATCACATTCCACAACAACTATAATGGTGGTTTTTTCTATAACATGTAAACGTATGTAATCTACACGGATTTTAGTAAGGCATTCGACAAAGTGAACCACGATATTTTACTTCACAAATTATCGCGTATGGGATTCAGTATTACAGCCCTAAAGCGGCTGAGCTCATATCTGTCTAACAGATCGCAACAACTAAAGTTCAGAAATGTTACTGCAAAAGACATTGAGGTTCCTTTTGGCGTTCCCCGATAGTCCGAATTAGTGAGTAGCCAGATTAGGGAGGTTGTACTGTATATTTATAAGCGAAAATCACTCCTGATTGTATGCTTCCCTTATAAACCTCGTGGATCTAGCAAATCTAGAATATATGCTACGCCAACAAAATATATGCATTTTTAACTCGCAGTGTTGGTCTTATTTACATTCAAAATTAAATGCTGGATCATTTGATAGTCTCTAAGTAATTTTTTTCTTGTATAAATATGTATGTACCTGAATTGAAATATTTTAAATTTGTTATTATTAGCTTGTAACTAGAGCAAAAAAAAGAATGATACAATCTTTGTTTAATGTCTGTCTGTGACATAGTGGCGATAAAGTTAATGAACCGAATTTGATTTAGCGCCGTGTTTCGGTGGTTTTTAGATTTATGAGCTTTTCTTGCTTAATGTTACTTTTAAAACATCTTAATTGAATTGCAGGTACAAGTCGGCTTGTATTAATATTTTGTGGAATAATTTATAGTTTTTTAAGGAAGTAACCTTAAATATGTATTTATTAATAAACATGTAGGTGACTCACAATTGTAATAACATCAATATTTATCAAATTTGTTATTCCAGATATTCTCCAAAATAACTATTTTCCTATTTTATTGTTTGTTGTTGGCTTAGCTAGGTAAGCATATGCCTGCATTTCATTTGCGCTAACCAAATCATCAGTACCCTTTTAGCCAAATCATGATTGAAAAGCTTTCATTATTTTTAGCATAAGTATACGAGCTTAAAAGCTTTTCAATAATGATTTGGCTTCTAGAGACTGGCGCTTACAAAATCTGACGTTAGAGTTTTGGGTGCCATTTGTAAGAAAATGGTCATTTTTATCTCAAACGTTTTCATTTAAAACTCTCCAGTACACACAGTAGTACAAAACGTTTTGCAGTAACAGAGCATGTGTAACATATCTGCAACAGGTAGTCATGCAACAGCAACTTTGTTGCTGTTGCAACTTTGCATTTCTGCATTTCTTTTAAATTTTAAGTATTTATATGTAACTTTTTTAATTTTATTTGTTTGATCATTATTTTCCCTTCCCAGTCATACGCATATCTAATAAATTAACAGCAGCCTGTTGGACGGATGAGAAAATAATTTTTTTTAATATGTCACACATTATTCGGCCTTATCCGTAAAGATTTTTTATACTTAAAATTAAAATTAGTCTATACTTAATGGGACTGGCCTTCGTAGACTAGTAGGTAGTGTACTAGACTCGTAGTGCGAAGGTCGCAGGTTCGAATCCTGCCGCAGAACTTTGGCAGTTTTTGTTTGATAATTAAAGAGAGCGCACAACAAGCCTTCAATGGCTTAAGTGTATTTCGTATGACATGGGCTATCACAACCCTCCAATCAACCTAACCTACCCTAACCTAATGGGATAGCAAATGTATAGAGGAATGATACATTTATATATTCCCCTTCCACCTAAAGGTTATAAAAAGGAGGCAAAAGCGTTATGGCTTTCGAAAGCTCATGTCATTGCAAGCATTCTTATGAATGTTTCTTTACAGACATGAAACCAAAAAAGGCCAGTATGTTAACCGTTGGGTGGAGCAAAAGCCAAACAAATTCATCATAAAGTTATTAAACGTGATCGTGGGCTAACACTAGTAACGAATGGGGGCAAAATTTGCATGACAAATACAGCATTCGACTGCTTAAATTACCGGTGAAAAAATTTCGTAAAAGCATACATAGTTAGTAGACCCGTTTAAAGAAATCGAAATATGAGTATATCAGCTGATCACTCCGACTTATAACGGAAAATTTTCTAAGAGTTTTCGGATTTGATTTAAATAAAACATTCACAGTAACGTTCCTGCCTTCGTCTTTAAAATAGTACGTTTCAATGATGCCACCGACCCATAGTCCACACCAAACAGTACAATTTTTGGGATGAATTGGCTTCTGGCTGAACACAATTTTGCGATAGAAAGGTGTATCTTCATCAAACTTCGCCAGCGCCCATACACCAAAAGTTTGCCGTTGTGGTAGATCGTGTGTCTTCAATTCTTTTACCATCTGTTTTTTAAAAGCTTTTACACCTAAATTATTCCGCAAAATTTTCCACTTTGTAGAGTAACAGAGTCCCAATTACTGCGAACGGTGCCGAATCGATAATTCACGGTCATCAACAACACTGGCGGATACAACTGCAATATTTTCAACTGTCTGCACTCTACATATGCGTGTTGGTGATTTAATGTCCAATAATGCATGAAGTTCACAATGTTCTTATTTAACTGAGCATGACTTTTAATAATAAACCTCAATAACCTGCAAGCGTTGTTCGTTTGTAAGTCGATTTATGGTTAAATTATAGACCAAACTGAACATGCTTAACAGTAACATGTTACAGAAAGCAGGAGAACTGCCAAAAACAGTGTTGACAAGAAGAAAGTTGCAAAAAAATCACCCTTTATTAGAAAGCGTTGGCAGAAAAAAATTGACTTAAGCTCTTTGCAGTCCCTAGTTATCACAAAATGTTACGTCGCGGCCTCTTGGAAGAGCATTAATATCTCAGTATGGATCCAATTTTTTAATGCTTTGGGCTTCGAATTTCACGTCATTAATTAACCCTCTCATGCCCGAATTAAAATGTGCAGAGCTAAAAATTTTTTGAGGACAGATATGTGTTAGTCTTGACTCAGATATGAACTGATAAAAATTTCAAAGTCCTTGGTGTCCTGGTTCGTTAGTTACAGGATGTTGCCTATAGGCAACATTGGGCAGTGGTGGTAAATTTAAAAAAAAATGTTTTTTATTTTTTTAATGCATTTTTATTGAAACTTAAGTATGATAAGACACAAAACAATTTTTTTTGGATTGCAGCACAAATAAACATTGCATTTGAAACATTTGGAGCGCGGATAACCAGTGTGGCATAGCCTGCATCTGCCTTTTGCTCCCCATTCTACCCAAGATTTTTCAAATTTCAATTTCTTTTTCGTCATTTTCTTTGCTAATTAGTTGCTCAATCAGACCAACTTCCATAATTTCGCCCTTATCAATCACATTTTCCAATGTTTCTTCGATGATGTTTTCAAAAGTTGATGTTGTTTCCTGCTCTTCTTCTTCATTTTCCTCATCCGCAGAACCATCCCAGTCAAAATGAACAATTTTTTAAATTTCTGTCTGTGTAAGACCTTTTGGACGTATCTAAATCTGAATATAAATAAATAAATGTACATTGTTCGGAAATTACCACAATTGACCAATGTTGCCTATAGGCAACAGCACTTTTAGAAAATTATTATAAATAAACTAAACACTTTTTTCATGATTTATTTTTTTTAAATAACTCTCTTACCTTTATTTATTTATATTGTTCACTTGGTTTTACAATGAAACAGTTATTTCAATGATTTTAAACCCTTTTTTTAAAAACACTTTTTTCGCGAAACGATCTTGACAATTTCACTATACGGAGAACGCCTACTGAATGAATACGTGGACAGCTTACAATAAAACAAATCGCTATAATCTTTTATAACACATAAGGCTACACAATTCAAAAAACCGCAGGTTGCTAAAATGAAAATAATGGGACTTAGAAGCCGATAAGTACAATGTTGCCTATAGGCAACAGTGGGCATGAAAGGGTTAAAACACATTTTTTAAATTATGAAACTGATTTACAGAACTTGTTTATATTTATCTTTATTGCAAAAAAAATTGTTTTTGATTCAATAAAAACGGTTTAATTGACAGATGTCAACAACTTTTTAGAGTGCGCATTGGGTGGACTCACTTGAGAAATATTAATAATTAAATATTAATGTTAGTTTCGGTCCCTGAAGACCTGAAGATAATATTCCTTTAAATTAGTTGGGAGAAATCTGGCAACCAGAAATCAGGCAGCTGGAAGGAAAAGGGGTTGGATTTTTCCAGATGTCAAGCCCTCGGAGACGTTTCAAAAAATGTTTATTTTATTTTAAAAAAATTTTATAAAATTTTTTCGATTTTTTCGAAACCCCTTGTGAAAGAATGGAATAACTGCAATACGGATGAGCCAGAAATTAGAATAAGGACAAAGAAAGCAGTGAAAGTATGTAATGAAATTTTTGTGTTTTCCTTCCGACGGGGTTTGTTTGAATTTGGGACGATTTTCCGTCATCCCACGTCAAATTTGGTTTGTAAACAGACCGGTTTCGGCTTTGTGCCATCTTGAGTATTCAAGAGAACACTGAAGATGGCACAAAGCCGAAACCGGTCTGTTTCCAAACCAAATTTGACGTGGGATGACGGAAAATCGTCCCAAATTTAATGAAATGTTGATGAAAAGATTGCAAAAATGAATTAAGGCCTTTTCAAAATACCGAAGGTAATCACACAAACGATTTTCCCCAATATTTTAAAAAGCTCTTGCTTGTTTTTATTTAAAACTTAAGTAACAAACAATTATTTAGTACCTTTTTAAAGATTTTTGTTTGATTTTGATTTAGTTAAAATTAATTTGTGATGGTTCTCGAAAGCCGTAATCGGTAGCCTTAAAATTTTCAAACATGAACGTCAAAACGTAAGCGCTCTTTTCAATAAAAAAAATGAGCATCTCAAATAAAATTTAAGTATTCAAATAAAGAGAAAATTTTAAGAAGAGAACGTTTTAGGTTTTTTTTAATATATAATATAATTATAAGATGTAAATGGTTAGGAGTGGTTGTTTAGACATTCAATCAATGAAAGTAGCATGTGGGTGTCAACCATTAAAGACTGTTGGCTACAACAGAAAAATAGGTGGGTAAACAATACAAAAAATTAAATTGAATTCAACGAAAAATATTGCATTCATGCCTACATTTATTCAGTCATTCATTCATTCTCCTTATCATTGGCAGCGTTCAGGTGTGGTAGTCATGTCAAAAGGAACCTCTTTAATTTGTTTGGTGTTTGTCTCGCATTCAGTGCTTTAAGAGTAGGTGAAAATATAATTTCAATTTAAAGTCTGGAATCTATTTATTACAAACAAAAAACATCGTACTTGCATAATTACACAGTTGCCGGATTAATTAGGTAAAAATAGGCAAAATCTACAAAAAATTATTGGATTTTTTTTAAATAAACTGTTTACTTTTATTTAAGAAAAACATTAAATAAAATATTAAACAAAAATAAATTCAACAGCAAAAGGAAAAAGAAATGAGTGAATAATATAATGGAACACAAGTTGGGCAAGTAACTTGTATATACACGTAGTTTAAAGACAAATTTGACAATTCAACATTTGAATCAAACCCAATCAAAATGAAACAATTGCAGTTGCGTAGTGTTACATTTATTTTGCACAATATTAGTTCCAAAAACGATTTTTTAAAGGCAGAAATTCATTTTTTTAAATAATTTAACTAAATATATTCATCCTACATTATGAAGAATGTGGTAAAACAAAACATTTTTTGAATAATATCTTTATTTCTGATGGCCTTCTCCAGAAATCTACCTTATATATTTTCCTAGAAAAGTTTTTTGTATTCAATAATCTTAATTGTTTCCAATCGGACTCTATATCTGGTCTTTCACATTATTCAACAAAATGCATAAACTCGTTGATAATGCCATTGAAGGAAATATAGTCTTCTTTGAGAATTTATTTTGATATTTTTGATTTCACTTTGTGTACGTAATGTTTGTAACTATAATGTTATATTCGCAAAATCTATGGTTGCAACTTTTTTATTAAGTTCAATGTTTCTCTAACATTATAAAAATAAAAAAGTGTATACTAATTCTAATTTCTCTAAATGTTTAGGGGAAAAGTCGTCAAAATGCTAATTTTGGGATCTAAAAACATCACAATGGCGATAAATGGTGAAATGGGGCTGATGTAATGTGCTCATGAGGATAAATAGTACATTTCGGCGTTTAACTAGACTCTAGTTACTAGAGCACAGTTAACTAAAACTCTCAATAAATGAAATGCGTCTGTATTGGATAAGATAATATTGCCCAGCAAACACAAAACTAAGCATTACAAATGTAATGAATTTTACTTTTAAAACCAAAATGGAAATGAAGTTTGAAAAAGTTAATAAAATTAAATACAAAATATGCCTCAGTTTTTACAAAATTAGGCAATTTTTTTTCACACATATTTGATTGGTCGAATTTAATTTACAATTAAAACTTAAAAACATTTATTATATTTAGGCATTATAAATTAAGTTTTCCAAATGTAAGATTTTGTAACAATTTCTTATTAACAAAATATGTTTTAAATTTGAAGAACTTAAACAGGCTACTTCGTTCAATCGTATTTTATAAGCCAAATTACATGTGATAGTTATTAAAGAACAAATTACAACAAAGACAAAATTTGTAAATCATTCTGACAAACACTAGCAGAACGGAACAACATGCTGTTTTCGAAAGCCGCCACACTTTCACGTATTACATTTACAGTGAAAATTTGTATTAATAGCTGAAATATGCATCAACTGACACCACAAAAATGGACCAAACACAAGAACGCTGATGATGAAAGTGTGGCGGCTTTCGAAAACAGCATGTTGTTCCGTTCTGCTAGTGTTTGTCAGAATGATTTACAAATTTTGTCTTTGTTGTAATTTGTTCTTTAATAACTATCACATGTAATTTGGCTTATAAAATACGATTGAACGAAGTAGCCTGTTTAAATTAAAAAAAAACACAAACAAAAGGAAAATGTTCATAAATAAAGAGAAATCTTAAAAACCTAAATAAATTGAAGAACTTACATAATTTATTTCCAAGTTTATTTGGCTTCAAATCTCCATTTTAAATTTTTTATTTTGCAAATTTTCCTCATTTTGCTCTTCTTGTAGAACCCATTCTTTAATTTTTTACATATAATGGTTTTTTTGCTCAAGAAAAAAATTTTCCTTTTTTCCTCTTTTAATTTACTTAATGAAAAAATGCCTTTTAATTGAAAATGTTTTCTTTGTTTTAAATGTTTGGTAAGATAAAATGAATTGCATGTTACCAAAAGCATTTTTAATGACAAAAAAAAATTTCTGTCTTCCATTATACTATTTTGTTTGCTGGTTTATTTTGAAATTAAATCAAACCTGAAAAAACAATAAAGCTGAAAAAAAAGCAGTAAGCATCCGCACATGTGCATTCGTTAACACTCAATTAACGACTGAAATAGAAGAGAACAAGTGTCGGTGTGAGTTTTTTTATTTCTTTGTAGCACAATTGTGCACAGAAAATGAAAATTTGGTTATCTATGAACTAGAGCTGGGCTTACCACGTACAAGAATGATAAAATACAGATTGCGCATTGCGCATGTTTTTTAAATGTAAACAAAATGAGCTGTTAATGTGTGACGTCACATCAGCCTAAAAATTTTCTTGGCGCGAATAGTTTAAAGGAAAATATTTCAATAAAAGGAGCTTAAAACTGAAAAAGTGAAAAAAGAAAAGTGAATTTAATATAAAATAACAAAATAATACATAACAATATATAAAGGAAAACAAAAGAGTCGAAAAAGAAGTGTGCTGTAGCTAATTGCAATAGTACTAACAATTCCAAGGCTTTTGAAATTATTTTTTTCCTATTTCCAAGTAATGCTAAAATTCAGAAGCAATGGGTGAAATTTTGTGGACGAGGAAATAACATAAATCCAAATAATTCTTATAAGTATGTGCATGTTGCATTTTTGTCCTGATGACATCGAAAAAAGCTTGCAGTATGAAATGGGTATGTACATAAAATGAACTTTAAAATATGTTTATAAAAATCTGTATTGTTCAAGGATTCGCTAAAAAGAGAATTTTAAAACGTGGATAAGTTCCAACAATAACACCAGCTTCATATGATGATGGCTTATGATGGTTTAGAAAACTTGGCTGGCTACATATGTATGTCACAGATTAAAAGCTGAAGAGCCAAATATTTCTGTACCAAGAAATGAGATGAACGTTCAACCTTACACATGGGTCGACCATCTCAGTGAACAGAAGACATGATGTGCAGCCATGAAATTAAAAAAAATCTTCTTTCGAGCTCGTATGTATTTTAGAATTGGAGTTATAAAAATCGAAATTGACGCGTTTTCTAAACAAAGAAAACGAAAAATTAATAAAACAATTATTTATTGCGATACGACATACATACATATGTATATATACACACAAAAATAAAAAAAATGATTTAGATTTTTAAATAAATGTATATTTAATAAATATAAAAACACTAATTGCTTTTATTTTTAAAATTTTCTTACTTTTCTTTCATTTGTGTATATAAATCTGACTGTTTGTTTTTGTTTTTGTTAAAATATTGGCTGATGTGACGTAGATGCGCAGAACGAAATTTTTTTTACACTCTGAATGCGCAATCTCTATTTTATCATTCTTGTACCACGTAAGCCCTTACCCGCACTTGCGATCAGTGTAGCCAAATGTGAGCATTTGTGGTCGAATTTTAGATGTCAACAGTAACGTAGGGACAATATATCGTGGGAGAGTTCTTGGGGACTATTGACTGTTGACTATTTTATTATTAGCACCTTTTTCTTATAGTTTGGTATTGCATATTTGTGAAATTCATCTTATTATTATCTTCCGAAAACACTAAACATAAATACAACTTTGTAATAAAATTTGCTATGGCACCAGTTGTACTAGGACAATTAACATGGATGAGTGTTAAGAGTTAAATACATTAAATACAAAAAATATGTGCAAGAAACATCTCTTTATGTTAAAAAAATAAAATAATTATATTATTTGTTTTAATATGTTTGCTAATCATTTAACTTGTGCTGCTCGGAAGCGGTAAAATCAATTCCTAACACTGTCAAATTTTCCACTAAGGAATTGTGCAAACGATAAAGTACAAACAATTCTTGGATTTCATTAATTTAATTTTTGGCTTTTGGGCAATAGTTTACGAATACCAGGACCGTATTAGAAATAATTTCTTTCGTTAAATCGGTGCTATTGTGTTTATTCTATTACTAATGCGTTTGTAACGGGTCTTTTATTAAACAAAATGTGTGTAACAGGGGTGTCTTTGTAGTACATGGGTGAGATCTCACGCTATGGGCGGGGAGGTAACAAATGTTAAGCGGATTGCACATGCGTGCTTGACTCTGTAAAAGCTAAATTTTTTTTATTTAAGCGTCACTTGTTGTTAAGACTTCAAAGTATCACAAGTTGTAAGCTACAAATTATTTATTATAAATATGAAATAAAATAAATAAGGTAAGATTTATAGCGATTTACAACTAATGGATACACTCTGATGAACAATTAATTGTTACATTATGTAAGATATTGTTAAAATTGTTTATTTATTTCGAAGGCCATTAGGTATGAAATGTAACATTCTTCAAATGTCTACGGCAGCTTTGCTGGGTAGTGAGCATCTTAAATTCTCAATAATCCATGACTCTGTCGCATACATTCGGCTCAAATTGGCCAATATCATGGGTTATATTGGCTTCAAAAGCTTCTGTTGCCTGTGCCTTATTCGGATAGACCAATCGCCCACAAAAAACCCAACAGTGGGTTTTTCGACGCTCTTGGATCTCATGTGGATTAGTATCATCTTAAACACGACAATTTTATTTGTTGAGATACCCATTCAACCAGAATTGGAGGGCGATTATGGCGACATCAAATGGTCGAAGGGTATGATTTTTTTGGAGACATCATTCTTCATATTGGGGACACGAGTAGTCTTGCCACGACCAAAGAATTTTTGTCACCAAAATTTTTAAAAAATTAGAATAACCTTAAAATGTACATAAAAATTTTCTTTAAAAGACAATTGAAATTTACGTCCATCCAATATTTTGATTTCAGGATTAACTGATAAACATTCTGTGATACGAGTATACTATAGTAAAAATTAAGTAAAAGGTGAATATTCGACTAAACCTACATATTTACATACATACGTATATAAATTTTGTAATTAATTCGTGAATTACATAATTAATAGATAAAGTTTTCTTGCAAACCCTGTAGGAACAAAAATAAAACACGTAATTACTTTATTTGCATTGGACTCCTTTATCTATGTATATATAAATAGGCAAGTGGAAAAAGTTAGGAACCATTTTCACTGACTTAAACTCAACATATTCGCTTGATTCAATAGGAGGAGTGCAGAATGTATTTTTTATTATACTTTTTTGTGCCTAAGATAGTTAAAAACAGTTAACAATATTAGTCAATCATAAAGCCATTATCTCTCTTTCTCTCTTAATTTGCTAAAAAAAATTACAACAAAAAACCCAAAATTAACTAAATTAAATTTGGCTTGGCAACTCCGTAAACACTCAGAAGGAAAAACTTATTTTATTTGTTCATTCTATTCCACCATTTGGTGGTAAAAGTATTTTACTATGGTGCGATTTAATGCAAATTTTACCTGTTGTTCCACACGGGACCCGATTTACTTTAATTTACTTCAAATTGCGTCATTAGTTGGAAGGAATTTAATTCTTTTCACAAAGTTACCTTAACACAAAATATGAGAGCTAGACCAGAAGAAGTAGAATTTCTCGAATTTCATAAATAAACTTGGTAATGGTGAATTAAGAAATTATCCAGAGTTAGGTGATGACATTATTGAATTGCTACAACAAATAATTGGTTGTTTTGATAATTTAATTACTGATATCTATGGTAATATTCGTGAGAATATATTATCGGATCAAATTCTTAATTCCGTAACTTTAGCTCCTACCAATGAAGACTGCGCTTCAATAAATAATGATATACTTAATCGTCTTTCAAGGGAGGAGAAGGTTTGTTACAGTTTTGATAGTTTCTAATGATGTCAATCCTTCTTAATTTTTAAATTTACTGAACGTAAGCGGAATGCCACCGCATAAATTGAAAATAATTTCCATTGTTATGCTGATTCGTAATTTGAACAGGGCACAAGCCATAGTAAATGGAACTCGAATGAGAGTAAAATGCTTGCACCGCAACACCATAGATTGTGAAGTATTAACGGGAGTAGTTCGCAATAAAAGAACTTTGATTCCACGAATAAATTTACCATTTTCTGGAACAATTCTTCCATTTAAATTTCAGCGGACACAATTTCCAATTATACCCGCATTTGCTATGACCATTAACAAGTCACAGGGGCAAACATTTGAAAAGATAGGTGTCCTTTTGAGACTACCTGTATTTGCTCATGGACAATTATATGTAGCTGCGAGTAGAGTTCGTTCATTTGACGGTCTAAAATTTTATATTTCAAATGAAAATTGTCAAGGAAACATACTAAATAGACAATAGAGTTTTTATGAAGAATATTGCATATAAAAAAATTTTCATCAAATTTGTTATTCGAGATATTCTCCAAAATAACCATTTTAATATGTTATTGTTTGTTGTTGGCTTAGCTAGGTATATGCCTGCATTTCATTGGCGCTAACCAAATCATCAGTACCCTTTTAGCCAAATCATGATTGAAAGCATTCAAAGCTCGTATACTTATGCAAACAATTACAAATATATATGAGAATTCTATCAGAACTCTATCATATTTTACTATTTGTAATCAACAAAAACAAAAGTATAAATAGCTATAGAAGCTTTTGTACAATCAGAACACAACAAACAAAAGGACGCAAGTCAATTATAATTGTTTGCACTCGACTTTTATTCATTTGGATATTTTTTATTTTATAAAAATTTGTTAAATTTAAAACAAAGCAAAATGCAATCAACTGGCACTGTGCTGCCGGGTTGTAAAAGTAACACAAAACATTTACAGAGTTGTTGCATATGGTAGCTTTGTTTCTACAGAATATTTCTTGGATGCGGGTGAATCTTCTGTGAGCAAACTCTCAGTAAACTAAAATTGTCTCTCAACGAAAATTTCCTGCAGAACGAGCGGGTGAATTCACCTTAAGTCTTATTCTTTCTTACGACTTTTCGCTATTGTGACGATTTCGGGCCCCAAATATAGCACTATGACGTTTTGACGACATTTTCCTAAATTTGGCGATTAAAACTTGACAAGGTATTTACTATTATTTTTTGTTTGTTTTGGTTTTCATCAATTGAGAAGCAAATTTTTGACAGGTTTATCTAAGACCAAATCGTATGTGCAGTTGTTGAATTTGAAAATTAAGAACATATTGTATGTTTTGGTTACACTAGATCATAGTAATGGAAATAAATTGTATTTACAATTGTATATGTATGTGCATATAGAAGCTTGTTGTGAATTACTGTGGAATTGGTTTATGAAACTTCCCCCGGTAGCAGGAAATAAAAATAAGCAGCATTGAAATATATTGTATTAATTTGTTTTTCGATTTAACGATTTAGGAAATTGCCGGGGTTATAAGAGTAAAAATGTACAAGCATTGTTTTAATGAGTGCTTTAAAAAAGAATTCGGCATAAGTGAAAATTCGTTATAAGCGGAATTTGTTATAGCCTTATTAATTGTTAGGAAATATTTGGGACCGGAGCTGTTCGTTATGACCGGTGTATGATATAACCGAAGACAGTTCAAAATAAACATATAGCTCTAGTTTACAACAGAATTTTATTTGTCATGCGTTAGATTACCCTCTCTCCTCGAAACTATAGAAATGTTCATACATAATTACATGCCACATATTCCCTAAGCATGCAACATACCAACTGTATTAAAAATGAAACCAAAAAATCTTACATCCAAAACAAATCGTTGGTTATCGCTAGAAAATATCGTTGCTAAAATCTGAGAATTATACGACCCATACGAAATATCGCTTTACCTGTGACCATGGATAATAATAATACCGGTGAATTGTTTTAAATCATGTGAAAAATTGTACGGGATATTGTGCAAACAAGATGCGGCTAAAGTGTACTGATGATTTGGTTAGCGCCAATGAAATGCGGGCATGTACGAGGGTACAGCTAAACTAACGACAATAAATTGTTTCTTAAATTAAAAAAAATATAAAAAACCATTGAGAACGGCAATGAGCATTTAAAATTGAGTTCAGTAAGGACTAGGAAGTTTGATTTAATAGATTAAAAAAACTTATTAGAGCTTCAAAAATTTGATCTAGGAATTTATGTATGTCATAGATATGTAAAAAAATTATAAATTAGAAGAACGTAGCATCATTAACAATTGCATTAATTTTTATATTGAGTCGTGTGAATATAAATCAAAGTGTTATGCGAATTTCATTCTCAGCATATTAACGAAGAAATATTTCCATCCAATACATTATGAAATAATTTATCGAAGAGTCTGCATGAAATGATACAGAGTCCAAATTTGGTAAATTAATATTATTGACCATGTCAAAGTCAAAGTTTTTCGAAAAATATTATTAGAAATGGACAAGAGCGACTTCTTATTTCTGTTTTAACCACAATTATTTAAGTAAAATTAGATTCTCCACCTTCTTCGGCAAGTTAGTTTAGGTATAAAAATTCTTTAAAATTCGTCTCTAGAAACAACATTTTGAGCATATTTCATAAACTTGCCAAAACTATTGCTTTAGTAACATTTTATAATTTACCTAGTTCTCCAACTATTTAATGAAGAAGTTGATAAAAAATTTAAATATCATCTTTTATTAAATGCAAAATTCGGACTCATTATAATTGTGATTTTAGTTCATAAATAGAAATAAATGCTTATGAATGATGGGCTGTTGCAATGTTGTGTTGCAACACGAAATGCTTACTGGGGGTCTAGGAGTCAGAGTATGCGTTCAGTGCACATAATAATTTCGTAGAAAGTGACCTTTAATTTGTTGCAGTTTAGTTTATATAACTGCTTTGAAATGTTGTGAGCTAAATTGTGGTTCATGAAGAGCTTTTGGCGATTCCAAATCATTTTGACGACTTTTTATCCAATTTACCTGGCAGTTATGTGTACAAAAGCCTTATAGCTCCATTCCGCACTCATATCTCTTTTATACACGTTGCTATACGGGGTAGGCCTTCGGCACTCTCTTCTTTTCATAGAGGTTCTAAGATTTCGGAAAACAATATGCTAAAAGGCTTTCAAATACACATTGTTAAGAAGCACTTAATTCGAAAGATAATATTTAAAAGAATTTTTAATACAAACATATGCTTGAATACTAGTTTAAGTAAATATTCTAAATGTCATTTTTTACCGCAAATATATGTGTTAACAGAACAAAAAGCTTTCCATGTTGCAACTTGAATTAACTTGTACTTCCAGCCTCAGCAGTTAGTGTAGGTTTATTTTATGATATGATGGAAAATATCGCTAAATTACAAAACTGATTTTTAGCCGAAGAATATATATAATCCTAAAAATATGTGTTGTCCTGACTTCTAGCTTAATTAATTAAAAAAAAATCTCCGACGACTGCTGGACGTAATTTTGTAAAGTTTTTATTTGTATCATTTACGGCCATGTCTTCTTTACCTACAAAAAACAATATTAGAGCAATCAGTGACATTGTAACATTATAGTGGGGACCAAATTGTTCACGACATAATCTGTATTCCAGTGCTGACAATTAGAGTCCTACAAAAAAATATACGAGTAGTTATTGTCGTTGTTTAGTTTAGTTTTAGAGGGAATACGCTTCGAATTCGAAGGTATAATGCCTTAACATATCTGGCAATTCACGTTCTATTAGAAAAACATTCCTAGACAGTTTCAGCGGATATATCCCAAATTATTAATTTTCCTCCCCCAAATTTCCATGTGCTGGATATATAAAATTTTTAAATTCCAATATCATCCTCAGAAATGTCTCGCAGCACTTGATGATATTGAAAATCAAATCTAGAACACAAAACTGAAGATTTAAAAAATTGCACTTTGGAATGGAACTCTGAATTCGTTTTTGAGCGAAATATATTTTTATGAAATTAGTTATTTTTAAATAATTATTTACAATTTCCTCTTTTCATAAATATAAATAGAATCTTTATAAATTTTTCAAAGTATTGAGGTCGCACAGTGACTTTTCAACCCATGATTATACAACACATAGATTTTTATCGGTATTTATAATTAAGAGTTAAATTAAACCAACATCTAAATTTTAATGGTTATTTATTTTGTTCTTGTCGACTTTTTACTACTGCTGCTATTATTTTCTTATTGTTCTGCCTGCTGTTCGGCTTGAAAGTATAAAAAATAAAACAAACTAAAGGAGATCATGTGTGCAATAGTGCAAGGTTTCACCAGCTATGATCCAGCATACTAGTAACAGCAGATATAAATTATCTATTAAGCACTTCTGGCCAACATTGGTCATAAAATAATTTAAATGTCATTTTAATGAAGCTCATAAATTAGCAAATGTGTCAAATGTACAAGTACCAACACAGAATCAGTGCAATAAATGGCAACACTGTTGCCAGCAACGTTTTTGTACGAGCAAGTGGACAATCAAGTCATATTGCCCGACTGCTTGCTAGCCTTCAACTGTGAGGACACACAATGACTTGCAGTTAAGAACCCAACGAACAATTTTAGTGGGAGTCACATTTGTTGTTGGATGTAGATCTGTCTTGAAAATCTGTTGGTCAGCAGAAGCTTAAGCCCAGTATTCATCTCTATCTGATATGCAGGTTTGCTAATTTTATTTACCTTTTTAATAAATAATTAAAATATTTAATTTATCCACCACTTTTTTAGTTTATTTTCAAACCAATTTTACTTATTTTTAATTTCTCCCCAATTTTTTTTACAATTAAAAAGTTTTTGAGCTGTCAACTGAATTCGTCTTGCTTTGCTCGTTTTCAGCCCTGTTCCAGGTGCATAACGAAGTCAGCAAAACTTACACAAAGTTGTCTGAAGTTGCTAGCGTTCCTAACAACAACATTTTTCCAAGTAAGAGAACGAGTAATTTCGCTACTCTTATTGTTCAAAGTCGCACGTACTGTTTTTTCTGTAAATTCGGACAATAAGAAAGTGATCAGTTGTTTTTTTGTTAACAATTGGGCATATGAGTATAGTTCGAAAAGGTATTAAAAATTTTATCACCTAGAAAGGACAATACTTTGAATTTGTATGAAAATGTTTTTAACTTGAATCATTTTACTATCGATTAGAGTCTTTATTTAAGCTGAAGGTGGAAAAAACTGTTATAAACAATCTCGTAGTCTTGTATACAGAATCTTTTTACTAAATGACTCAAGCTTAGATCATTAGAACTATTCAGAACGACCTCAGCATGAAGAATTTATTTACCTGTTTTTGTTTTCTGAAATGCAGGTAAAAATCAATTCCAGCCCCAAGCAAAATTTTATTTCTTATTCATTATTATTATTTATGACATGAGTTTAAGTAATCGTACGTAATGTAGGGCGTATTTTTTATCAAACTGATTTCTCCGTTATTTGGGGCTGGGCTACTTCCGATACAATGTAAGTGTAATTCTCTGTATATGCCTGAAATACTAGGGAAGGAAGGAAGCACTTACCTTTACAGGAAAAGCTTCTTAATTAACTAACTTTGCATTAAGTTGTAGGGCTACTGCCAATTTGATTTTACTCTAATTTTCTGATTTCACTTTCATTGGTTAACATTTTTTCAGACCTATTTTTATTGAAGTTAAATTACCGACTGGGAGTAAAAAGTGAAAATCGAAAACTATATCGCTTGCGATTCTTTGGCGGTAAGTCATGACGGTATATTATCAGCTTGATTGGATCAAAGTTGACAAAATATACAACTACCTTTCAACTGCTTTAATTATATTTTAATTGTAATCCTAATTTTCAAGCAAGCAACTTTGGCACCTACACGCAAGGTAATCAAAAAATAAATTTTTATGTGGCAAAACCGAACAAAAGGAAAATTACTATAAACAATCTTTTATAATATGAAATCATAATGTATAAAAATTTAAAAAATGTATACAAAAGATGGAAAACTTCATTCTGTAATCTAATCCATAAACACATTATATGATCATATAAGGCGAATTCCCATTTTTATATATTTATCAAAGTACATATGTATGTAACGATTTTTACAGTGTGGTATGTACGAGTACTTGTATATATCTTAAGTGCTACCACAACTACTCGTATAATTAAGTCGGAATAATATTTATGCCCATATGATTTATTAGCATGTAATACGCTGATTGAATTGTTGCTATATCTAGAGGTGTCCATAGACGATAAAGTATAAAAAGTTATAAAAACGTTGATTCCAACAATTCAGTCCTCTAAACAAAACAATGTAATGAATTATTGTAATATAAGTAAATATAAGTATATACATATATATACAGTCAAATCCCGATAATTCGTACCCCGATAAATCGTAATTCCCGATAATTCGTAATAAACTTCCGGTCCCTTGAAAAAATCTTGTTAATTCGTAAAATTTCTATACATTTTGGTCCCCTCGATAATTCGGAATTTTTTTACAAATAAAATCTTCTTTACCTCTTATAAATCGTAATTGTCTGCTAACTACCACTTATAATTCGTAATAAAAACAACAGAAACATGGAAAGAATGATTTTTTCCGCCATTTTTTTTTTGTGGGTTTTTGCTTTTGCTTGTGTGTGTGTTTATTTTCTTAAGATCAGTTTGTTACATGAATAATAAAGAAAAATGCCAAAGGGCACGCATAAAACTCTATCGGTGTTAGAAAAACAAAAAAATTTTGCAGCCATTGACAATGGAGAGAAAAAAATAGACGTTGCTAAGCGATTTGAAAATGCTCCATCAACTTTTACTTCAATCCTTCAAAAAAGAGAATTTATTATGCAAAAATCTTCAGGCAGTAAGATAAAGCGCGAAAAACTACCTGAATATCCAGAGCTTGAAAAGTCTTTAGTTTTATGGTTTACACAGTGGTCCATTACTATCCGAAAAAGCAGTATGTTTTGCAAAAAAGTTAAATCTAAATGATTTTAAAGCAAGCAGTGGTTGGCTCGATCGCTTTAAAAAACGGAATAACATAACATTTAAAAAAATCTGCGGTAAAAGTTCGGCAGTTAATGTAAATATATGTTCAGAATGGAAAGAAAAACTTAATTATTTGACAAAAAGATTATGATGCAAAAGACATTTTCAACGCAGAAGAAACTGGTTTATTTTTTAAATGAATTTGTCAGTTTTATTTTTATTTTATTGTTTTGTGTTTGCTATTAAAATTACAATTTAATAAAACAATTTTTCCTCTAAATGTCATACGACCTTATTTACTCTCTTATTACAAATTTATCTAGTACGTGAACACTTTGTGCAACAGCTATTACCAAAAAGCTTTCAACTTACATCTAATAACAATTAAAACATTTTATAAATGAACAGACCCATTGTATTTATTATGATTTGTTGTTTTTATTCAACTCATTCAACTCAATTGATTATTGAGAACATTGTGTAGAAATAAATATAAATATAAATGTCGGCATATGAAGAGCTAAAGCCGCAACAAACATTTTTTTGATTTTTTCTATGCATTTTGAAAAAACTCTAATTGTTTCTAACGATTAGTTGGGGAGAATATCCCAAATAATAAATTTTCAATATTAAATATTAATAAATATGTATTAAGCAATTATTAAACCAGTCTAAGCAGGCATTTTGTGCCATCACGAGTAAAAATAGGACATCAGGGGTTGTCGCAAGTGCATCATATTTGTATATGCATAAGTAGCAAACTCCTTCAATTGGATAAAACTGTACCAACAGAGTTGAAGGTCCTAACTCCTCTTGTTTTAAAACTTACATTTACATATCGGAACTTTCATTTAAGTTCGTTCATCATAATGTGTTTCATGATGTATCGCCTTGAACTTGGAAGAAAATTCAAAAAAATAAACAAAATATGAAAAACTAAATTATTTTTGCACAATGGCTTTACACGAAAGCAAAAAGAAAATGCTTGTTGTTTTTGCATAATCGTATTTTTTGTACTAATAGCGTCACTTTTTAAAGTAAATATGCCTTTTTTCCATTTTTTAAACTTTTTTAATTAAAAATTTTCAAAGCTGAAAATTTTTATATACATACATACATACATACATATGTAAGTATATAAAATAATTTTTTTAAATTTTCGATCACTTATTAGCCAAAACAATTAAAAGAGTGTCAACAGATAATCTCTCTTTCAAAAGCTGAATGTTTGCTAGGTAAATAAATACCAACTTTAGACCAATAACTGCAGCACCGTCGGACAGCTTCAGAAGCCACCGTTCATTATTTAGCCACATAGTCATTTGCCCACTACATTTTATCAGCAGACACTTGCCTGGGTAAAGATACACACATACTCGTACATCCGACCAACCAGCCAGCCAAAGAGACATCCAGCCAACCACCAAGTCAATGATTTTGATGTTGACAGCTCTGTTGTCAAACAAACAGTTGAAAAACTTTTCAAATGCACTACTATCCGTAGATATTACAACAACCTGTACAACTTTAAATGAAGAACAGCAACGATGCCGAGCAGCACAGCATGACTTTCACAAATAACCTTCACGATAAAACACGTCCAATACTATTTGCTGCAAATATCGCCACGGATGAAGATTATAAAAAAGCAAACAGAACTAAACATCTGAAAATAAAAAAGAAAAAACGACTAATCAAAACAATATCGATTGCAAATAATGAAAAGAAATAAAAGTAAAAACTAAACAAATAAATTGAACCAAAAACTTACCAAAAGTAATAAAACGGTAAAAAGTAGATCTCTAAATTGCATTAAAGGAAAAAAAGAGTCCAAATCAATACAAAAAACGTTATTTTCCCACACTTGATACACGTCGCATCATTACGTATATCTTGTACATCGATACAAATGCACATACACACACACACGTGCATGTGAATACTGACGTTGGAGTCGTTTAAGTGAACTCTTTTAGGTGGCACATGTGTTGGTGCATTATGAGTAAACAAATTATAAATATAAAAGCTCTTGTAGTTGGTTCTATTGTATTGCACATTTGGATATTTAAGGCTAAATATATTATTCGGCATATTCGGATCTTTCAGCCTTCCCGAACGAAAAAAAGAACATGAGATAATTTTCCAAAGTGAAAAAAGATAATATTACTTAACCCTAGATAACCAGTGTTCTTAAGTTTCTTTGTCTAGGGTAATATTCGTAAAGTTTTTTTTTTAGTTAAGAAAGAATTAGGGTACGTCCCCATATGCAGTACTGCCCAAACTGCAGCAAACTTAAATTTTGACATTACTCTTGCCCCACTCTGTACAATAGTAACTAACAAAAGATTATCATTTGATTTGTATCGGTGTAGCGGAGAAGGTTAGCTGTTCTATTGCAGGGCGGTACTGCATTTTGGATGGTCTCCTTAATCGTAGGCAATATTCCAAAGTCAACATCAGAACACAATAACGCTGCTTCGGAGGCCGCTACACTTCCCCTCCAGCAATGATGTGTACTTTATGCTTTTCGCCAATTTTTAGATGGCGATAATTGTAAATAAATTAATGTTTTTTATGCAAGTCACCATAGTTAAAAACGACATCAGAATTTGCTTGATTCGCACATGTATGTACGGGTACATGACTTGCTTTCAGGCTTTAATTTTACATCATGAGACATTTCACGTGAAAAGCGGATAACCAAAGAATGAAAATTACCGAACTTCTTTGATATTTGGCATGACTGGTAAATATGAATGACAGGTAAATATGAATGTCACGTCTATTTGTCGAGCTAGAGGGTGCTAAAGTGTTGCCGTTTTTTGAAATTTCTTTTTATATTGTTTTTGCGAACTAAAAATATTAAAATGAGTGATTCCTATAGAAAATTGTTTCATCTCTTAAAAATCTTTTTTCATTTGCAAAACTTGGTGTTCCCATTATACTTTTATAGTTTTCCAACTTAACCTCGACTTTTTAAAATTCAAAATAAGCCTAGGGAATACTTATATCTGATAAAAGTTTTTAATTGGAATATTTAAGATTATGCACATGTATGTCGCAGTGCGAAACCGGCTATAAGCATTTCAGCCCCAAGGCATATTCACAGTACTAAAGTAGTTTGGAAGTGGAATATGCATAAGTTTAAAAGTTATGTAAATTATATATAGCAGGCTAAACTATGAAACCGGGAGTGACCATTTTAAATTCCAAATTTTGATTTTTTTAACTCGAAAGTTGACTAGCGTATACTCGTAATACTCTAAAGGTTTTGAGTTTTAGTTTAAGATACAGACCCTGCTTATCACAGAATGATAATGATTTTTTTTTACTCAAAAAGTTCGCGTACCAGTTACATAAGCGAGAAAAATATGTCAAAGATTTTACATCAGTACCTGTCATAAACTTAACCTGACGGTGCTCTACGCACTGGGTGAATAAAGCCGTTCACCACCGTCCCCGTCGTCCCTTCCAGAGGCACATACAGGGTAAGGATCTATCTACATGTGCCCCTAATAGGCACGACATGGTAGCAAATTCTGTACAGTCTGCAGAACCATGTACAGACACCTTGCTAAAGTGCTGGAGCTATCTAACCTCCTACTACCCGAACGGCCCAGCAGTAAGATACCCCCTATCTTAATGGGCACTCATCAACCGCAACCACCACAGCAGCTCCGTCGAATAGCAACATCACATAGAGATATATGGCCTGAAGACAGCATCTACAACCGGTCACTAGCACCATATTGCAGACACACTCATCCGACCCATAACTCTTCCCGCCTATCTTTGGGTTTTAACCACAGCCACCACGTGATCCCCGAAGGGGCCTCATCAATAACCAGTCTAGGACACGTCCTAGGGGCTAGTGGTTTTTGTGATACCAGATAGGAACTCTGGTCGGCCTTGTGTTAAAAACACCTCTGATTTTAGGTCCCGTGCAAACTTGAAGTATTGGTAGCACCTCTACCCAGACAAGCATAGGCAAAGCTACTTCCTTAATTACATGTATGCACGCTCGTTACCCTGTTAATAGGGATTGGGTAGCAACATACAAGTTTTTAGGGGTTATCAGCAAAAAGGCCTAGGTCCGGAAACCTGATAACCCTATACCCCAGGAAGCACAACGCTAAGCCACCAAGACAAAATGTATAATCCATGCCGCCGGGGGGACAGAGGCGAGACATTGGTTTTTTAATTTATGGCGCTCTCTGTTATTATAAATATCTCGTGCTTATTTTTTGTTTCTTCAACTTTAATTTTTTAGGGCCGCCCTTATGAAATGTAGGGCACATTAAATTTTTTGTTTAATTTATTTACATTGAAAACAAAAACAAATTTTAGTTTTTCTATTGTTGTTTTCAATAAAGAGAAACGAAACGTTCCGCTTACGGATGAAGGTACATCCCCATATCCATTTTAGAAAAATTGTCGTTTAAACAAATCTTAGCAGCGAATAATAACAAATATTTGTCAACCGTTTTTTCCAAATCGCAACCAGGATATGGGTACCTCTTATATATCCTTCATAGCAAGAGTTAATATTAGCTAAATGAAGCTAATAAGAATAAAATAAATACCAAGAATTGCAAAATGTACCTTGTAATTAGAATATTTCTAATCGAAGCAAAAATATGGTTACCTCGCACTTATCCTTTCCCAAAAAAATATGATATAAGCCAACCTAAGCAACAAAAGAATTCCAAAAATTACCGAAAGTTACAAAATATAGCTGTGGTCCTCGCAGTATATCTAGTTGTTACTACTCTCAGTTCATAACCTCTTATATGTAATACGTATATTATTTTTCTACAAATAGACATTTGAAGTACAGAAACAGTAAAACTTTATCGTATATTTTTATCTCTAGAAGAATACGTACTTATATCTTCCATATATTCTTTCATGAAAAGGGAGTGGCTTCTCTAACTTCCTTAAAACTGCTATAAATACTTTTGAGACAATTTTTAATATAGTTTAATAAATTTTTTTTTTAATTCTATATGTAAAAACATTATGAAAAAATTTTTTCAAAGGAGATTTTCAAAATTTTTGTTCAGGTGATCTTCAACTTTTTTCGACTTAAATTGTTTTACATACATATGTATATAATTATTCAGAAATCTAAAAACCAAAGGCAGTAAGACTAAATAATCAGTTTTACTTATTTTCTCACCTCCTGTCCAATTGCTTCGACTACTATTCTTAAAAAATGTAAAGCCATTTAAAAAGAAAAACGTGAGCATTTAAAAAAAAAACAAGTACGCAGGTTGACTATGTCTTCTCTTTAAATTATTGGACGTACAGTGGTTTCTCTGCTGCCAATAAAAAAAATTATGTAACCGAGGGAAGACAAAGAAGAAGTAATACAAGTATATAAGGTTTTGGACTGAAGCAACTGTTTTATTTAAATGGGTCTGTCAATTAAAATGTTTGTTTTAAAGTAACAAACCGTGAATATGAATTGGAAAAGAATTTAAAAAAATTCTATCTGTCTGTAAATTTTTCCAATTTAAAATGTGAAATTTGTGTCAATATAATTTCTTCTGAGAAATTTAAGTATATTTATGAATATAATTTGCTCGTGGTAAGTAAAATATTTATATATCCGGGGGAAAAAAGAGACTAGATATTTTTAAGATTGTAAGTTCCTTTACGAGTAAGTTGCTCTCTCTGATGTTGGATAACGATTGGCTGAATTTGTTTTTTACTTTTCAAAATTAAAGTTTGGATTTCGGAAAAGCCCACTGTAACATTTGGAAGTTTTCCTTTGAGCCACTAGTGAAATGTCAGTGTGGGCAGCTTGCAGTTTGTAACATAAGCAACTTTAATAGAAATCCAAGGTAAGTAAATTGCCGTGAATCTTATCATTCTACTTGAAATATAAGCACAAGGTTTTCTTGTTAAACGGTTAAAAACTTTTGGTTTCATAATTATTAATATTTCGGTAATTTTGAAAAATGTTTATTCACATATATAGATTTAAAATAAATTCATACATTTCAGAAAGAGATAAACACCCCTATCGCCAACAAAATGTGAAATTTTTGTTGCCACGAAATTTTCATTCCCCATGAAGGGAAATTTGCTATCGTGAATATCATGGAAATGTTTGTTCCCGCTATCAATAAGTAGTGAATGTAAAATAAGATGAATCTATAAAGAGGGAATAAGAATATAATTTCAAATTGTATGTATATATTAAAAACGTATTTTGTTTTAGAAAAGTAAATAAATACAAATAATGTCTTAAAATAAAATGAAAAGTATTCATTTAAAAGCAATAAATAATTAAATTAACAATTTAACTCTCCTCCTTCTTAAAAGTCTTCTGGCAAACCAAAGCTGAAGGAATTTTCTAAGCCCTCTACCGACTCTTTCACTCCTATTAATTCATATATGCACTGCTCGCTAACTGACAAACTTTCGGTATTGTTTGGTCCACCTCCTGTTCCCCATTGGCTTTTCAAATTAGCGGCAGTCTTTGACCGGACATACCTTTTTTTGGTCTATCCACACCTAATACAAGTTACATATATGTATAAATACAAGTTACATATGTGTATAAAAATGTACAATATTTAAAATAAAACTACTTTCTTCCACTCAAGGATTCTTTTCTTCTACAAGAGAACTCCAGAATTCACCCGTCACATCTTTGGAAACTTTTACAAAACCCACAAGCAATGGGTCGGTTTTGTTGCTTCCTGTTGAGTAGGATGTGGCTTTGCACTTTATTTGTTGTATTCGACCTAAAAAATAATTTTAAATAATCAGAATATTTAAAAGACAATAAAAATTACTTACATTTTTATCCAGTTCCCTACAGAAAACAAAGTGAATAAACTAACACAAAAAAGGGGAAAAATAATTTTAAAAAAGTTGTTCACGATATGGCGAATTTTTTGAATGGGAATAATTTTCTGCATGTTATTCCCCACTGAATTACATTTCGCACATTTGAAGGGAAAAATTATTCAAGGGAAAAGGGAAATATTTCGAGGGAAAACAGTTTCATGATAGGGGTGAAAGAAAAATTATGTATAAATATAAATATTTATAAACACAACATTAAAATTTATTATTTCGGGTTGTTCCCCCAAATAATTGGTAAAACAATTAGAATTTTGCAAAAGGCATTGTTTTTTGTGGCTTTAGCTGTTTATATATCGACATTGCATTGGTCGCTAAACCAAATCGTCAGTGAACTTTAAGCAGTTTGAAAACATTCAACCTCAGATGTTTATGCCATACAAATCAAATACAATATGAGAATTCAATATTGTATATGAATCATAACAAAATACATAATCGTAGTAGTCTTAGAATGCTTTTATCCAAACAAAACCACAAACATGTATAAATTTAAACGCCACACAGTGGGGCCTTTTGACTTTTTTCGTTGCAAAAATCATAACTTTTGAACTGATAAAGATATTTAAAAATTTTAAAAAGCATTTGAAAGGAAACTTCTTTAGCTTTAATGTACATGATTTGCACGATCATAGGTTAAGTGCGGCACTGTGCACAGTGTCTGTTTTCGACTGTTTTTATTATAAACATCATAACTTTTAAGGTAAGAAAGATATTTTAATAAAAATTAGTATCATTATTGGCCATAGCTTTGTGGAGGTACTATGCACAGTGGTTTTTTGTTGAAAACATCATAATTTTTGATAGGCATTGGACACGGTGACACCTTTGATTTTTCTTGTCGCAAAAATCATATATTTTGAAGTAATGATATTTTTAAAATTTCTCAAACATTTAAAACACAACTTTTTGTGCTTTAAATGACCAGATGACCCATCGCATCCACACTTGTTTATCAATGTAAGCCTATCTGGAAATAATGCTGTTTCTTTCGTATGATCCATTAAGTCTTGCAGTTCAACTTCTGCTGATACTTCAGTAACTTATACATTACATGGTACTGCTTCTTTTTTTGGCAGAGATAACCTTTTTATATCCAGGAAGAACATTCACATTATGATTCTCTAAAGAGCTTCGTAAAATATTATATTTCTCCTTTGACAATCCCAAGTCCATAAATAACTCTAAGGCTCCTTCTATGCTATACTTTGTGGGTAATGCATTCGGAGAAGTTAGAATACTTTCTTTAATCCTTCGCAGTCGATCTGGGCTAGGAAGCTCCACAGCTTTTGTAATATCAGACATTGACTTATCTCTATCTTTTACGTACTTAAGACATAATGCTTCTGACAGATTCGATGTAGATATATCTTTTGTAGCATTTTGAAGTTTACGTTTTTTTGTGTACCCCGAACACTCGTTTATAGTTTTAGCAGGTCTTCCTTTTCTGCTGTCCAAAGATGTATGCGCTTCTTCGATGTTTTCAAAAGTTGTTACTCCATTTAGCCAGTCTGAGTACTTTTTCATAAAGGTTTTTGTCGTACGGTTTGAGGCAAGGCATTTTTTTAGGAATATCCAAGAAAACGAAGTGATTTTTGTTTTTAACATCCTTTTCGTGGTATCCTGGTTAACCGTGCAATTTTTCCACAATAGCCAAATTAAATACATTTTCATTATGTGATTTTCTAAATAACTCGAACAATTCCGAATTTTGAAATGACATTATGAGTTCTGGTACTGATCACTACTTTTGCAAAGTAAAACCTTAACTGATTGCATTACACAATTACAGATTAATTTATACCCAAAAATAAAAAGGTTCAAACTACCTGATTTGCGAAACATAAATCTAGGCCACAATTAACTGGATTATATGCAACTGCAGTTTTTATTTTACTTAGTACAAAAGCAAGTTTTAAAACTACCAGCCTATTTTCATAATGTGTTCTTAAATTTAAATAAATAAACAAATTGTAATAATTATGCCTACCTGATTGACACAGCAAAATATTCACCCCTATCATGAATAAAATGTGAAATTTTTATTCCCATAAAGTTTTCATTTCCCAAGTAGGGAAATTTGCTATCATGAATATCATGGGAACGATTGTTTGGCTATCAATATGTAGTGAGTGTACAATAGGGAATTAATATACACAAATTTGTAGTTTAAAAGATAAAAATGTTCAGAATTGGTGCCATTATATCACTACAATAAGAGGAGATTCAGCAACAGCGGATACTTCGTCGTGCTTTGCGAGATGCATCTAATCCGCAATCCACTTTTTGGAATGTGCTCTCTAAAGTGTTGGATGCTTTAGAAAAAAATCTCTACGCAGAATGGATAAAATATCCGTCAGAAGAAGAAACCACAGCTAATTGTCAGGAGTTCTACCGAAAATGTGGCATACCCAGGCTTCATCGGGTGTATTGATGGAATACACATCAAAATGTAAGTCCAAATAAAAACAACCACCATTATTACAACAGAAAAGAAAATTACAGTTTGAATACCACTCTCGTAGTTAAGTATACATTACACATTCATAAATATAATAGCTTGTAATTATGTATATATATATACAATTTACGATTTTTTAGATATGCGATAGTAATATGAGAATTATGTTCGTTGATGCCACATATCCCGGATCCTGCCACGATTCCTTCATGTGGAATACAAGCCCGTACAGACGTGTGATGGAGCAAAATTTCTTACAAGAAGGGGCACATATATGGCTACTAGGTGAGTGAAAATTTACAAATCAATACATATAAGTGTACAGGTATGATTTATTTATAATGTAATATGAACATTTTTAGGAGACGCCGGATATTCCTTGGAGCCGTGGTTATTGATGCCGAATAGAACTCCTGCCCATCGCTCAAAACCACATGCAATGGGTCGGTTATTTTGCATCCTATTGAGAAGCATGTCATGTTGCACACTATTTATTGATTTAGACCTAAAAATAGTTTTTAGTTAATTTATATATCCATTAAAATGTAACAACTACTTACATTTTTTTCTAGTTCCCCAAAGAAAATAAAGTGAACAAATTGACACAAAAAATGGGAAAAATGTCTTTGAAAAATCCATTCATGATAAGGCGAACTTTTGAATGGGAACATTTTTTTTGTGCATGTCATTCACCGCTGAATTACATATCAGAAAATGGGTACAAATTTTATGGGAAAAATTATTCATGATCGCACTTTTGGGAAATGGGAAAAAATATTAGGGGAAAAATTATTCATGATAGGGGTGATTGTTTATCATTTATATGGGATTCATACTATGACTTTTTATGGTGACTTTTCAAGACTTTATTGACGAATGGTGTAGAAAGGCTTTCAACTTTAAAAAAAATTAAAGAAAAATGTAGGACAAAGTCACTGCGAAAATTTCGTATTAACGAGAAGCAAAAAATATTAGTAACAAGTGATGCAGTGAAAACAATTGTATAGAGAGAATAATTTCTTTTCATACTTGGAACGCATCTTTGTTACATATATAAAATAATTTTTCATTTTTAGTAATAAAATACATTTTATAACAAAGTACAAGTTATTTTTCTCTTATTTTTGTAAAAAAAAACTAAGATTTGATCTTTCTATACGATTATATATATTTCAATGAAATAAGGCTACGTACATATTTTTAAGTAGGCATACATTAACAAAAATATGTCATTCAGTTCCACTTATATTTACATTTTTTGCTGTAACATAATATAAAATATAAAAAAATATTAAAATTTTGGTAGCATTTTTCCTTATTTGGAAATTTTTTTTAATTTTGCTTGCAAAAATATCTTCGCTGTGGCAACGCTGGCTATAAGATTGTAAGATCTTTCTTCCAATTTAAAGAAAACCTGTCATTTTTGTGGCCCAATTTAGCTAAATTACTTAAAGTACTGTGTAGTAAATATGCTAAAAAAATATGGGCGTGACCATTTTTGCCCATTTTTAGATATTCTCTATTTTATTTGTAAAAACTACCTAAATATAGGGTGTCTGAAAAACGGCAACTGCCGAAAAAGTAGGGTATCTGGTGGACATTTTATTACTTTTTTTAATAAACAATAAATATACCTTTAAAACAATACCAAAAAGTAGTGATCACGTAGCAATATTTCTGACACTTCAATTCTAAAATGTCTTTTTTTTTCTCAAAATCACCTTTTTTAGACTTTCTAAAAAACTGTCGACTTTAAGCAGCTCCACCAGCTATAATTCTTATCCAATTAAGAAAAACGTTTTTGAATTATGATCAATAAAATGGTCTTTATACGATGTGTTCATTCATTTTACAAAATTTTGTCATCAAATTTTGTATTTTTCCCACGGTTTTTGGGAAAAGGCGCCACAGTGCGCCAGTTGGTCACGCAAAAATTAAAAATAAAATCTCTCGCTTAAATACTTAATATTGATATTGTTGACAAAAGGTTTGGGGAAATCTAAGAAGAATTGAAGAAGTGTCTATCTGTCATTTTCCATATTATTAAAGTGGTCTTATCACAGTCCCCACTTTTGTAATTAATACTATACCAAGAAAACGTATTTGTATAAATACATAAGGACTTGACTTCAATAATAGTTTATTCTACCCGTACATGTACTATAATATTATGATAACTCACTCATAGATGGCGGCGTTAAAACAGAATGCCATATACATACATATGTATATCATATAATGCAATATAAAAATGTAACGAAAGTAAATTCAATGTAAAAAAATATAAGGAAACTAGTTTTCTCTCTCCATTACCTCTCTTGGGAGCATATGGCTTCCACAAAGCATCCAGTCGTATTTTGTTATTTTGGCTTGTATCAGTTCCGTTAATCGCTTGTTGTTCTGCTGTAGGAGGTCCTAGGATAATGGGTGGGTCTGCCATCTGTCGTTGCCTAGAAACAACGCCCTCTGTGTATTTGGTGTACACAATCTTTTTGATTCCAACCTTTTTTTCCTGACCTTTGTCACGATGTTATCCTCTTTTCTAGGCGGTGGTCAGCAGGCTTCTTTTTTGGCGGGGGTTAAAGCCACTTAATTTTAGAACTCGAAAAACCATAGTGAATATTTTTTGGCCTCTTCCAGGAAGCGAACCTGGCATACTTGGTCTTGTAGGCAAGCACTTTAACCAATAAGAAAACTAATAGATGACGGCAATTTTATGCGATTTTTAAATGCTCACGGAAATCGGCGTATGAAAAAGTGAACGAAAAGCAAATTGTTCCTAAAGGCTTGTTGTAGTTCAAGAGAATCGGCGCTCGAGCGTCACATTAAAATAAATAAATTTTCTGCACTCCTACCTCGATTTCAAAAATTTTTTTTTAATTTTTTATAAAGGAAAAAATGCACATGCATCTACAGCTTACGGATAATGGAACGATCAATAGTTATACAGGAAAGCTACTTGCAGTCGCTGACTATCATTGGTTCCGACCGGAGAGTCTCAGATGGTACCTTCATGACTCTCGGTCCCAAAAAATCTCCGTTTCTAATTCTTGAAACGACTAGACGAATAATTAGCGCTTTTAATAACCAATAGGCATAAAGGCTGGGGCACATAAAAGCCGTCATCCGTCGACTTTTTCAGCTGACGTTAACACAATGACGGATGAGGTTGGCGCAATGAGTACTTTGTTCACGTGTAGAAAATCAGCTGTTTTTTTACATGTTTGCAACATTTCTTTTTAATAAAGAGTAAAAATTTTCGATGGATTTTGTAGATATTACGGAGTTTCTTTTAATTGCAATTTTGCTTTATAAAGCTCAAGCTTGTCTTGATATAATGGATAAAAGCCGAAGATTTTGGGTCAGATCTCCAATTTCAAATAATAAATAAAAGCCATAAAAATTTTTCCACAAAATTCATTTTATTCGCTATTATGTACATATGTAAGTATGTACATACATATGTATGTATATAAAAATTAAGGAATGGTTAACAAGCTAATTCATTATTAAATAGGTTACATTGTAAAACAACAATAAAAAAACAATTGATAAACAAAACAGTCTTCAATGACTAGGTACAAACATATATAAATAGAAAATTGTTTTTGTAAAACAGAACTAAATTTTTATTTAATTTAATTAATTTTTTATTTAATTTTGCCATATAATAAAAATAATTATGTATATGAAAATATACAAAAAATCAACTGTTAATTAAAACAAAACATACCAAAAAATCAACTGATAGTTGTCAAAGTACTCAACGTACGTCAAAAGTTAAAAATTGCCCAACTTTCATACGTTGCGTTGAAGGAGACGTACTGTATGTAACAAAGCTCATAACAAAACCTGTATTTTAACTTAGCTGTCAGTTGAAAAAGTCGACGGATGACGGATTCTATGTGCCCCAGCCTTAAGAAGCTTTTAACGGCGCACAGTGGCTGAAAAACGTTTTTCATTGGCCAAAATTCTGTAACTTTTGAACCGATCAAAATATTGAAGTAATTCTTTTTTTAATGGATAGATATTTAATTCAGCTTGACTCAGTTTTAATTACATTGAAATTGATTGAGTACTTCTTAAGGACTTCTAGGTCAAAGTTGAACTTTTGATTTTTTTTTAACTTTTGGAGTGAAATATGGGTTTATTTTTTTTATTTGCATATTAAAAAATTTTATATTTTGATCTTAATAATAATTATAATTATTTTTTGTGATAATGGAATTTTTTTAATGTTACACTCAAAAAAATTTTTTACACTGAAAAAAATTTTTTACACAAAAAAATTTTTACACTCAAAAAAATTTTAAAATTAACTGGAAACAAGGTTTAAATCCACTCCTGTTCTTTCAGATGCTGTATCTGGATCTGAAAAGAATCTTCGTGCGGTATTGCCATCATTTGTATTGCCTGACCCTTGTTTTGGCTGATCTATAATCAATCCAATTTTGCGATATTCATCTTGAACATGTTTCTTTTTTGAACTTCTTAACTCTTTGTTGGTTTTATTGTTTCTTATGGATCCTGAAGACCCGAAATATAAATCATAATTGATTTTTAGTATATGTTCCATAAGTCGTATTCTTGCATGTAGTGGTGATAATCTAAATTCATATGCATCGGTATTATCTAATGATTTTGTCGGAACTTGGTTTAATTGGGTTTATGCTGCTTGGCATATAATGCAGCTGGATGCAGCCTTCGTGTTAGTCAAAGCCTGACCTACATTTCCATTTATCATTGTAAGGACTAATTGGTAGCTTACTTCAATTTGCTGCCCATCTAACTGTAATTGTAATGGCTAATGGTAGTGTTGCAATTTGGGCCTTGATATCACTAATTTCTTTGTTAATGGCATCACGAGTTTCTTCTTTGAATTCAAATTTGATTGGCCTGCAGTATTTCGTAGAAGATGGTGTCTCATTTTTCCAAATATCCATTGTTTGCATTGTACTAGTCGAAGGCTCTGAATCTTCCAAAATCTTTTTCAATCGCAATGGTACAATTGATACCATGAACATATCCGAGTCCGAAATATTTTCACATACAACTTGTTTGTATTGGTTATGTCCCGAAGAACCATCACATCCCCACTTGCAAAAAAGAATTAGCTTTGTGTTTCCATATTTCTTTAACGCATTTCCTGGTATTGATTGTAGCAAGCGTTCGGCTGTGTGATCAAGTAGAGATTGTAGTTGTACCTCTGCCGAAATTGGTGTGTTTGGTTAGTATCCTTTGATGGAAAACAGTCCATTTTAGTAGCAGTTATGTGATGATATGCTGGATAGATATTTGAGCCATTTCAATCGCACGCAATCTGAGCTTAATATATTGCTGTTTTGTTAATTTCAAATCCAGAAATAAGGCTAACGCCTCCTCATTTGTGCACTGTTTTGCATCGCTCGGAGTTGGTATACTTTTAAGAATTCGTTTTGTTCTCACTGGACTAGGTTTAATAACTTTTTCAATGATATCCACTTTTGTTAATTGGTTCTGTGATCGTAATTGATGTAGGAAAGATTCTTTTATATTTGTACAACCAATTGCATCGTTAACATCTTTAAGTTTCCGCCTCTTAGATTTATCGCTGCAGTTGTCCAATGATTTGCGTGGTCTTCCAACCTTATCTTGCTTTGCTGTTTCTGCAGCGACCACTTCTAAACACTTTTCACTTTTTATATAAAACTTTTGTTTACTGTAGCTAACTTCTTTGTAGCGTTTTTTTAGTACTTTTACAAAATTAGATAATTGCTCTTGTATTTCGGTGCTACACGAATTTAAGCTTAATTTTATTTTAACGTAAGTAAGAACATCTTCCTGGTTTTTATTTCTAAAATACTGTTCGGCCAGTTCTTTATAACCGAAGCTCTCCATATTTTTCTGAATATTTTTATTTGAGTCTGTTATGATTTATCACTTGCAAATATACGTACGTACACGTAAAGGATTAACTTATTGTGTAATCCCTTATTGAATCCGTAGTTTTATATATTTTTAGATACATGTTATTCACACATTGATCTTCAATTTCATAGCTGGTGGTACTTGAATTGAACAAAACTGCACTTGTTATCCAGACCTTAATATCAGGTAAAACTAATTAGTATCTCGCCAATATGGGGTTCTTTTTATCTTTAGTCGTTTAATGTCGCCATTATTATTATAAAATTGTTTATGACTTTGGCTGACCCTAACAGTTATATTAGAAAGAGATCATATGTTTACTGTAGAACCTATTGTGATATTTTTATTACTGATTTTTTGCTGATCAAAACAAAGCCATAAAACCCTTTCGCAGGTATTATATTTAATTATTTTAGTTTTAGGTAGTCTAAAGTAAAAAACATAAACCTTCAGGCAAAAAAGTGAAAATTTAATACACCATTGTATACGAGTAATTATAGGGCTGTTTATATTAGAGTAATTTGATTTTTTTGGAGTAATTTCATTAAAATTAAAAAAGTGTTCTACCGGCGGGTCGTGGCGGGTGCAAAAGTATATATGGGGTGAAAGAAGACACCTTCGCCTTTCTTCGGGTGGTATACGTTTCTTGTTCCCTTTTGTTCCCTAGAAGTTCTATTCCACTAAAGTTTAAATTTTAGAAAAATATAGTAGTTTAATAAATATTTCATAACACCTCTAATATTAAACGCTAGAGCGGTAACCACTTACAACAACTAAAGACTATAATCCTACCAATATTATAAAAAAGACCGCAGCCCATTATCGATGATAGCTTGCGAGTAGTGACCATTTATTTTTGACAAAAAACTGATAAAAAACACCTTTTACTGAAATAACAAAAAACAGTTGAGTTTGACAGCATGCTACGCCCACAATTATCAATAGTTTAACCTAATTTTTTGGCTACCTTAATATGGATATATTAGCTCCAAAATGGCGTAAAAATTTTAAAAATCGGTGACAAAAAAAAATTTGACTTTTGGCCAATGAAAAACGATTTTCAGCCACTGTGCGGCGGCTGGGTACGGGTGTCGTCTCCTTGTACCGAAATACCTAAAATAGGCCCTATCCTCTTTATAGGAAATAAAAAAATTGATATACTATGTGTAGTGAGATTTCAAATGATACCGTTAAATACGTAGGTACATATTTCTGTGATCTATAAACATGATCAGAATCGGTTCAGCTTGTAGATTCTCCAAAGTCCATTGGTAAATACCTAGAATGTATTTACACAATGTACATACATACATACATATGTATATAGGAGAATATGTACGTGCACACATGTTTGTTGTTTTGTTTGTTGGCTTTATTGTTGCTGCTGTTGTCACTTGAAATGCAGTCAGATTGGTTGTTATTGTTCAGTTGGTTGGTGTTTAAATGCTTGTGCCATAATTGATGTCATACATGTCATAATTCTTTACGTAAACATTATCGGGCGCAATTAAGTCAAAAACATTTATCGTAAGATCTTATCAAATAAATATAAATTGAATAAAATCAAATCACATCATCCATATGTCGTGCTGATTGGTAATAAATAAAAACTTCACATTTTAACGTATTCATGTGCACTAAAATTTACAAGAATTATTTCAAAATTTATTAGCCAAACTTGTACGGTTCGAACTGTTTTTGGGTACAATATCGATGAGTTTAAATAAAATATTATTAACTAATAGCAAATATATAAAGTATATACATACATACATATGTATTTTCCTTATTTTCATATTTTTTTTTTTTTTTTTTTTTTTTGTTTATCACGGCAAGCAGTAAGAGCTTTTTATTGAGTATCAAAACAAACAAAAAACACTTTAGCGTGATTGGACAATTTTTTTTACACTCAGTTATATTAAGTTATTATCACATCAAGAGGTTGAAGGATTCATGTCTTCTTGAAGTAATAATTACTGATCAATATTACATACTAAACAAAATAAATATTTTTACAACATCAGCGTAGCACGAGAAAGATCACCAATGAATAGACTGAGCAAGAACGATCCGAGATAACTACTTTGAGGCACAGCTGATAATATATACATATGTATATGTATGCAATTAGAATATGTATTTCGAGGCTTGACATATTGTATTCTCTCCTTTTAATATGATTTAATCTTTACTATTAACGGCTATATAAATCCTATATGATCAAGTTTACGCGGGAATAGTTTATGATTCTACTTATCGCAAGTTTTAATGAAATCTACATAGACAAAATCAATTTGCTTGCCACCGACAAAACCATCGTTCACGAGAGTTCTAATCTCTTAATGGTTTCCATTCCCCAGAATACGCAGCCACAATTGATGATGATGATGCAACCATAGAATGAAGTACTGCTCCATTTCGCTTTGCTGTAATAAGCATCTCTTTACATTAACATTTTTAATCAGAGTTTAAAAATTCGGAATTCGACTAGATCCAGGGTAATTAAAATTAAATAAATTTATAGAAAATTATAATTCATGATTAAGCTAAGCCCTTTGTGATACTTCATTTTAGCTTTGAAGAACACTGTTACTATAATGTAATAGGAAAATTGTGCAAATAGCGAAGCTGTATATTAAACGAACCGTCAAAGGTTTTATTCTTGTTCTTGATTAAAAAATTTGGATCTGTAAGAAAATTGTAAAAAATTTCCTCTTAAAATTCACGTTTCAAGCTTGATACCTTGAAGTTGTTACTAACTCAGCAATTTGTGCAGGAGTTTCGCCATTTGCGCTTCTTTATTGAACTTTTTTTATTTGGTATTTTGGAATAAATAAATGTAAGCCCACGCCTAAAAAGCATTGTCCTTTTACAAATCATATATTAAGTTCCTTTTTTTATCATCTGCTTTTTCTTCCTTTCAATTCAATTTACAGCCATATAATTGGAGCATGCAAAAACCATAGCTTTCCAAATCAACCAATTACATACTTATTTTAAAATTAACTGCCGTTTTCATGAAACCTAATTTCAGATTGACATGTATTTTATTAATTATTTATTTTCAAAATAAATTTAAAATTAATGGATTTGATAAAATATAAAATAAGCTCTAACGATATTAAAAATAATATATATTTAAAAAAGGATTTGCTTATTTTTAATAAAACTTGAAATGCTCTCTTACAGTTGAAGTTGGATAAATTATTAAAAGGCGATTTCGCGAATTCTCTGACTTATCTGTACTTTTATTTTATTTATCCAGTTATATGAAATGATCATATGATTCAACAATTCTCTTGGGTTTTGTATTCCACTGATTTTAAGACCGATTGAATCTATTAGGATCTTCAATACATAAATCTGAATCGTCCAAGTCTGCTGAAATTTAATTTATGACTTTTAAGCCAAACAAAAGGCATGATTTTACTGTCAAAAAAATCCACAAATAAAAACTGGACAGGCAGACGAGGCAGCTTACTTAAATGATAAGATGTGTGTATTCATATAAATACATTTTTCATTGCATATGAAAAATAACATCACAAAGTAAAGTCGGAAGTGTGTGGAGCAAGAGATTCAAGAAAAACCCATTCCAGGCAACCGGTTTTAATATACCCATAAGTAAGAAAAAGTTTTTTTGTTTTTCATCAAAAAATAATCTTCCGTAAAAAATTTAAATATAAAAATGGGCATGATGAATTAAACGCGAAATATAAATTACCTGAAACCACTTTATTTTCAGATAAGCAAAAAACCGGTTAAACGGGTTTCGGTTCTAGTTTTTACACACTCTAAATGCAATGCAAGAAAAATGGAGTGTATGAGGGCTTAAAGAAATTAATAACTTTTATAAAATTAAATAAAGGAACTAATAAATGCAAGGATTTATCGTTAAAATTGTGTTACTCATATGGACAAAAGACTACACATTCATATTAAAAAACCTTTTGCTTGAATAATATACTCGTATAGATAAAAAAAAAACTAAGACACAAATTGTAATTTAAAATTTTTAATAATTTTATCGTTGACATATTACTCCTCAATCCATTTGATTTTTCCCTTTTTGAATTATTTTTATTAATTTTTTAATTTAATGGCACTGATGATCGTGGGAAAGTACATCGTTGAGCAGACAATACCCAATTTTCAACAAACAAGCAAATAAATGTTCAATATACAATTTTCTTTAGTTATAATTGGCAAGAGTAACATTCAAAGTTGTGACCATTTTTACAAAAACACACAAAAGTACAACGATGTCAAAAACAAACAAAAAAACAAAAACAAAACACACTGAAATAAATGCGGATACGTGTACTAACACGATCATACACGAGTGATACTTACTTACTTGCTCTTACACTTCGCGAGTGCTTGTACTAAATTATTCAGTTAACTGTCACAATACAACCAATTATTTTTTATCGACTGATCGCCCATTGATGCAAAAGTACAATTGAACAGTTGTCAGGTGCGGGCTACATTTTAGGAAAAAAAAAGAAGCGATCGTTTTACTTGGCTTCTGACGAAGACTTTTGACAATTAAAAATATAAATTTGCGAAAATACTTATTAATTCTGCTGTTGCCACTTAAAAACCCGTGGTTTATTTGAAGCTGCACAGGTATTCGTCTTAAATGAATTTTTAAATTACTTAAAAAAAAACGTGCAAAAGAGGAACATGTTTTCTTTACAACCACGTCATGGGAAGTTGGCAGTAGTTATGGCTGGAAGGAAATTAAAAAAAAATAGTTCTGTAATGAGCTGCATTATACTACGAGAGCTTAGAGATTTTCATTTATTACAAGAGTGTAGGCAAATGTATTGAATAGAAAATATAAATTGTTTTACATATTTAGATAATAACTCGTATCTATGTAATAATTACTGTATACATGTCTTTCTTTTTTTATTGATCAAACACAAACTGCGAAGGTAAATGGCTTGTCTGCAGAATCACCCGGATTCTGCCGCAGGAGTACAATCTGCGACCTTCGTTGCAGTCCTAGTCTACGAATGCGCACACTATATATTCTTCGGTGTACGCGGAAATAACGTTCTTGGTGCTCCCGATATCTGCTAAACTAATCGAATGACTAGTTTAAAAATTATGTTATGAAGTGTTTTTTTATATATCTAAAATAGAAAGTTTCCAAGAATTACTTCGTTATAATGATTTTGCTACTTTCAATTAGATTAGGTTAGGTTGATTGGAGGGGTGTGATAGCCCATGTCATACGACATACACTTAAGCCAGTGAAGGCTTGTTGTGCGCTCCCTTTAATTATCAAACACAAACTGCCAGAGTTCTGCGGCAGGATTCGAACCTGCGACCTTCGCACCACGAGTCTAGTACACTACCTACTAGTCTACGAAGGCCAGTTCGTACTTTAAATTAACTGTAGTCAGGTTGCTTCGATGACCAACACGCTTTCATTACTTGCTCTCATATGTTAAGAATAATATTAGGTAAAATAATTATAATAAAAACAACAACAACATTCCTTACAGTGTGGTCATAAGACTCCGAGATCACTGACTTCGATCAGTGTAAAGATATCGAACCGTACGAATGTCGAATTGATGCAAGTGAGTGAATGGTTTTTGATTTATAATTATTAGTCGATGTAAAGATATTTTTCCGTAGCAAATAATATTGTGTTTTAAAATTAAACAAATTTCCACAGGAAATGGAATTTATCTATATCATTTCTAAAATATGGAGTATTCGAACTTGATATGCCTTAATACTGAAACTGACCAAATGGTTTCCTGCTGGTTATGACTTAAATATCATCATCTCGAATGCTGTGGTAATAATCTGAGGGCACTTGGGGCCGATGCACTTTTTGACTCTCAATAATAAAAATGTATTGAATTTTATAGTCTTTTCAAGAATTTAAAACTGAGTTTGAAAAAATTAACCAAGAATATCTGTCACTTCAGTCGAAAGTCGCAAATTTTGGTGATCTTTTTTTTCAAATATAATATCTTCGATAAATTTTGAACTCACTGAAAAATTTGTCATCGAAAAATTAGAGAAATATGTTTATTTAAAAATATTACATCTAAGCCTTTTCCTGTAACATAATTTTGCTTCCAGGTTCTTTAAGGATGAAAAAAAATCTTATTATTTTTTTTTTCTTTATTGTTCAGTCAATCTTTTGACTGCTTTATGTTTTGAATCAATCTTCTGACTAACTTAATATTATGCTTTACAATATTACTTATAACGAATAAAAAGCTTAATAGGCTTTAATTTAGAGAATTGCGACATTGTTAAACTTAACGTATTAAATGTTTATTTTGCACTTTCGAATAAAATAAGTTTTGGTATCAAATAAAATTCAAGGAATTGAATTTTATGTTGTAATCATTTAAAATTAATATTTTAATAGTTATTGAATAAATTTCAATTCGGAGAATTGAAATTTGCTAAATAAATGTATTATAAAAATTTAAGCAAGTTGTGCATTTATTAGGGTGATTACGAATTATATTATATTAAGGGGCTTTACTATAACATTCCCACTGTTAGTTTGAGGCTCCGACGTAATGTGCAATATAGACATTTTACTTCTTATGTTACGTAGGAAAAAAGTTGTTAATAAAATAATTACAATTATAATTGTTGTGGTAGTGCAAAAATTTAGTAAATTTGAGTGGAAATTTTGTGTAATTATTTGTTGAATGGATTTTGCATGTTTAATTTGTTCCATATATAATATTTCTAACTTTAGGTTTGCCAAAGTTTAATTTTTCAGTGATTTTTCTTTAATTTAAGTGATAAAGTTCAGTAAAGTGAATTTGTCGTAAATTTTTATTTTTTGTTAGAATATGTTTTGTTTAGTGTTTTGATTTCACAGTTCTCAAACTTTATTATAAAATTTCCTCTTACTTTTATGTTCATTTTGTTACAATTATGTTCTATCTTTGAGGTAAAGTGTTTGAATACAAGTATTCCTTCAACGATTTCTGATATTTGCGTTTCATTAATAGTCTGCATTAGGCTTTTGCCTAATGTACATTTAAATTCAAATACATTTACTTTTTTTAAAGATTCTTAGTTTAAAGCTAAATACAAAAGAGGATCAAAGCAAACAAATAAAAATATTTACTCATTCTTGCTCACTATAAGCAAGTCAAAGTAAAACAAATTTTTGCTGATACGCTGTAATGCTAGAGTTAATGTCGATGTCATCGACGGCGTCACGTGTCAAAAAAAAGTTGAATCGTATGAAATTGTATGAGAGCAGTTATAGCTTGTTTCCACGGCACCTGCTTCGCTCTCTATTCTTGCTTCACACCCCAATCATGAGCGAATCAACTTGCTTCGCCATACAAAATTTTGAGATCGAATCAGGTAGATTCATATTGAATCTACTTGCGAATCAAGAAAAAATCCTCTCTTCTCTAATTTTTATCGTAAGTTTATCTGCACTAGTTGTCAAAATTAAATACTTTTGTAAACAAAGCAAATTTAAAAGTGAATAGTTAAAAAATATAATTGTTTTTTGTGTGTGTTTCCTAGACGTAATAATAAATTAATTTAATTAATTTATTTAAATTTGATAAAAGTTAAAAAAACAGTAGAATGAAAAAAAATTATAAAAAATCGAAGCAGATAGATGGGTCGTGTAAACAGCATGATTCATAAACTCGCTTCAGCGTTAAGAGGTGATAAAGCCTGAGAGTGGAAATGCTGCGAGATAAGTATATGCGGGAGAAAAAGTCAAAAGAAAACAGCTGTATATTCAATGCAGTAGTACACAGATGTGTTAACGTCGTCGACGACGTTTACATTAACAGCAAAATGAAATTTTGCGCCGAACATCACAATTTCGGCATTGAAGGTGAATTCACCCATTCGTTCCAAACGATTCTTTTATATGTAGTTTGACGTCTCTATTTTGAGAAAGAGAGTAAATTTAATACGGAACAACAACAAAAATTTCGTTCAGGGCGAATGGGTGAATTCACCTTAAGACGCCGTCAACGACGTCGACATTAACTCTAGCATAAGTGTTTTTCTACGTATTTGTTTCATCATATGAGTATTTTAAGCATTGAAATCAAGCAATAATGTTTATTTTTCAACAACGCAAAGATAGGATATTTTATACCCATCCCAAAATTGAATTTTTGAGATTAAAGTTTGGTTTAATAAATTTTTATTTTTTATTTGCATAAAAAATGTTTTTTTTTATATTTTTAAGAAGCATATGCCCTCCCCAATAATGGTTAAACAACGCTTGAGTGTTTAGTTAAAGTTCATGTTAAAGTTACATAATTTATTACTTTTCTTTCGAATAATTTTTGTAGAAGATTTTACAAAGTCATAAGTCACATGCGAGCAATTGCAGGAGATATGCAAAAAAAGATTTGTAAACTTATTCAAAATCAAAACTTAAAATTTTTTTTCCAGTTTAAGCTATTTTTTTAATTATTTTTCAAGTTCTGTAAAATTTTTCCAACGCAAATATTACTTTTCTAAATTTAGATGACGATATCTAGGTAGATATCACGCTGTCGAATTTGCAATTTTGTTGCAGCAATTGTTGGATGTTTAGTGGAGAGAGGTAAGAAGCTTGGGGAGAGGTACAGAGTTTCATATTCTCTGCAATTCTCTTTTGTTTTGAAATTCTTACTATTCAACTTGATGTTTGGTGTTGTTGTATTTGACGTTTTATGCTAGAGTTAATTGCGACGTCATTGACGGCGTCTTAATGCCGAAATTGTGATGTTCGGCGCAAAATTTCATTTTGCTGTTAATGTAAACGTCGTCGACGACGTTAACACATCTGTGTACTACTGCATTGAATATACAGCTGTTTTTTTTTTTTACTTTTTCTCCCGCATATACTTATCTCGCAGCATTTCCACTCTCAGGCTTTATCACCTCTTAACGACGAAAAAGTTGAAACAGATTGAACTTTTTCGGCGTCAAATTTCTTACGTCGCACAGTGGCTGAAAATCGTTTTTCATTGGCCAAAAGTCGAATTTTTTTTGTCACCGATTTTTAAAATTTTTACGCCATTTTGGAGCTAATATATCCATATTAAGGTAGCCAAAAAACTAGGTTAAACTATTGATAATTGTTGGCGTGGCATGCTGTCAAACTCAACTGTTTTTTGTTATTTCAGTAAAAGGTGTTTTTTATCAGTTTTTTGTCAAAAATAAATGGTCACTACTCGCAAGCTATCATCGATAATGGCCTGCGGTCTTTTTTATAATATTGGTAGGATTATAGTCTTTAGTTGTTGTAAGTGGTTACCGCTCTAGCGTTTAATATTAGAGGTGTTATGAAATATTTATGAAACTACTATATTTTTCTGAAATTTAAATTTGAGTGGAATAGAACTTCTAGGGAACAAAAGGGAACAAGAAACGTATACCACCCGAAGAAAGGCGAAGGTGTCTTCTTTAACCCTATATATACTTTTGCACCCGCCACGATCCGCCGGTAGAACACTTTTTTAATTTTAATGAAATTATTCTAAAAAAATTCAAATTACGATAATTTAAACAGCCCTATAATTACTCGTATACAATTGCGTATTAAATTTTCACTTTTTTGCCTAAAGGTTTATTTTTTTTACTTAAATTAAATATAATACCTGCGAAAGGGTTTTATGGCTTTGTTTTGATCAGCAAAAAAAATCAGTAATAAAAATATCACAATACCTTCTATAGTAAACATATGATCTTTTTCTAATATAACTGTTAGGGTCAGCCAAAGTCATAAACAATTTTATAATAATAATCGCGACATTAAACCACTAAATATAAAAGAACCCCATATTGGCGAGATACTAATTAATTTTACCTGATATTAAGGTCTGGATAACAAGTGCAGTTTTGTTCGATTTAAGTACCACCTGCTATGAAATTGAAGATCAATGTGTGAATAACATGTATCTAAAAATGTATAAAACTACGGATTCGATAAGGGATTACTCAATAATAAGTTAATCCTTTACGTGTACGTACGTACATTTGCAAGTGATAAATCATAACAGACTCAAATAAAAATATTCAGAAAAATATGGAGAGCTTCGGTTATAAAGAACTGGCCGAAGAGTATTTTAGAAATAAAAACCAGCAAGATGTTCTTACTTACGTTAAAATAAAATTAAACTTAAATTCGTGTAGCACCGAAATACAAGAACAATTATCTAATTTTGTAAAAGTACTAAAAAACGCTACAAAAAAGTTAGCTACAGTAAACAAAAGTTTTATATAAAAAGTGGTTAGATAGCAAACTTACTGTCGCTGCAGAAACAGCAAAGCAAGATAAGGTTGGAAGACCACGCAAATCATTGGACAACTGCAGCGATAGATCTAAGAGGCGGAAACTTAAAGATGTTAACGATGAAATTGGTTGTACAAATATAAAAGAATCTTTCCTACATCAATTACGATCACACAACCAATTAACAAAAGTGGATATCATTGAAAAAGTTATTAAACCTAGTCCAGTGAGAACAAGACGAATTCTTAAAACTATACCAACTCCGAGCGATGCAGAACAGTACACCAATGAGGAGGCATTAGCCTTATTTCTGGATTTGAAATTAACAAAACAGCAATATATTAAGCTCAGATTGCGTGCGATTGGAAAGGGCTCAAATATCTATCCAGCATATCATCTCATAACTGCTGCCAAAATGGACTCTTTGGCATCAAAGGACACTATTACAATAACACCAACTTCGACAGAGGTACAACTACAATCTCTACTTGATCACACAGCCGAACGCTTGCTACAATCAATACCACGAAATGCGTTAAAGAAATACGGAAACACAAAGCTAATTCTTTTTTGCAAATGGGGATGTGATGGTTCTTCGGGACAAAACCAATACAAACAAATTGTATGTGAAAATATTTCGGACTCGGATATGTTCATGGTATCAATTGTACCATTGCGATTGAAAAAGATTTTGGAAGATTCAGAGCCTTCGACTAGTACAACTAACAATGGATATTTGGAAGAATGAGACACCATCTTCTACGAAATACTGCAGGCTAATCAAATTTGAATTCAAAAAAGAAACTCGTGATGCCATTAACAAAGAAATTAGTGATATCAAGGCCCAAATTGCAACACTACAGCCATTACAATTACAGTTAGATGGGCAGCAAATTGAAGTAAGCTACCAATTAGTTCTTACAATTGCGTGCAATGAAGAAACAAATAAAAAAATAAACCCATATTTCACTCCAAAAGTTAAAAAAAAGAAATCAAAAGTTTAACTTTGACCCAGAATTCCTTAAGAAGTACTCAATCAATTTTAATGTAATTAAAACTGAGTCAAGCTGAGCTAAATATCTATCCATTAAAAAAATTACTTCAATATTTTGATCGGTTCAAAAGTTACAGAATTTTGGCCAATGAAAAAAGATTTTCAGCCACTGTGCGTCGTTGAGATTAACTGCTCTCATACAATTTCATACGATTCAACTTTTTTTTTGACATTTGACGCCGTCGACATTAACTCTAGCATTATACAAAAATTGCAATACCAGATTTTTTCTAATGTGGACACTAAAGCAATTCCAGAGCAGAATTTTAAAGAATTGCATGCAAGAAAATTGCAAGTGTGGACGGCGTGTATGTTGATAATTTGATATTAGAATCAAATTAAACAAAAATGTAATTTCATACAAATAAAATAAAAATTACAAAAATACTCAATTATTATACTAAATGGTTTAAGTACTGCTTGCCAAGTAACTCCAAGTATGTGCATGTTTTATTATTTTAATTTTGCTTACTTTTCCTATGCTCTACAAACACAATATTTATTGTGCTTGTTTCTTATAAGAGAACAGCAATTTGCTTTTTTAAGAGAAGAGTATCATAAAACAAATAAACGAAAAAAGAGGATGTACTTAATTACTTGTTTTTTGTGCTTTTGCAAAAGCCTAGTCTGCATATTACATTGTGCTTCTTCGTTTGTAATACTTGATAAACATTTGATTAATTTGATTAAGTTTTTTTCCAGATCGCCTTTAATGTTAGTGCCAAAGATATTGAATCTAATAGTATTTCATACGTAATTAAATTTATAGATTTATTACATATGTTTGGGATTGGCTCAAAAATTATTTTCGGTAGAATATTTTTTTAATATTGAGGTATTTGGAGGATAAGTATGATGTTACTGTCGTGTAATGCTAGGGCTACTTTAATATTTATGTGATTTGTAATATTCTGGATTTGCGAAGAAATTAAGTCATTTACTATTGTAAGGCTGTTGATTCTGTTTGTCAAGTTTTTCTCATTTTCGCATAAAGAATTTAAAGAGTTTTTAATTTCTATTTCGTCGTCGTTATCCATGGATCCAGTGATGCATTTTAGTCCTTTTCCGAAAATGTTTATTAGTCCTCGTTTCTGCCTGAAGCCAGGTTTTAAATTTTCTATTTTTTCTTTGACTATAACGAAGTTTTTATGTACATATACTGTCCAGTAATGGTCTGTTTTCTGTTGCACTAAAATTCAATGATAGTATGTTGTTGTGTAATAGTGATAAGTTGTCGCTATATATTGTGAGATTTACAAAATGTAATATTTTATTGTAGTGTTCAATGACTTTTGTTTCGTCGGTCTTAATTGGTATGTAGCCATTGTTGTTTGTAAGGTCTTGTATGTCAATCGTTTGTGTACTTGCGATGGATATCAGTGTCAGTAATAGTAGTGGGTAATTCATCTGAAATTAAATGTAGATATTTATTCATAAGCATTGATATTTTTTCTTTGTTTGATGTGTGTTTTATATTTTAATCCTGTCTTTTTTTATTACATGGTCTTCATCTAAATTACTAGTGTTTATTTGTCCATATATCCTGTGGTTCCTGCCTCCTCTTATTTCCTTAACATAATTGATTCCTTCTTCCAATTCTACGTCAGATCTGTTTGTGTTTAGTTTGTTTAAATATTTTTCCTTTCTATTCAAAACTAGCGGACCAGGCGAACTTCGCCTCGCCCCAATTTAAAGCCTTCAGAGAAATTTTCTATTTTTTCATGTGAAAAGCCATTAAGGAATAATTTCAAACAAAATTTCATACAAAAACTCGATTTTCGATTTTTCCAATTTTCCGACTTTTCCGGAGGGATTTTCTTCGCCTCGCCCCAATTTTAAGCCTTCAGAGAAATTTTCTATTTGTTCATGTCAAGTCTTGTTGAACCTTCGTAGTGAACAGACGTGTTAGCGGAGTTTTTTTTACATACTAAACAAACAACAATACAAAAAAAAAATATTCGTAATAAGTACTGATTCGTAATAAGTACAGTTTTTGTGGAATTTGCTTTATTTGCATTAATAATTTTGCATATAATCTGAAACAACAAAAACAGAAAACAAAAAAACACAAACAAAGTGACTGAGGAATACTCTGCATGAGTACCTCAAAAACAAAAAATTGTGAAGTGAGTTCTAACGGCAGAAATGCCTATTTTACTGTGAGTTCTGAAGCTCTTAATGCAAACAATAAAAACAAAAAATTGGATGACAGTCTTTTTCTAACGGCAAAGCCAATTATACGCGAGCGATCAACTTCGCTTACTCCAATGCCAAGTAGTGATTCGTTAACATTACCGTTACCTAGTTCTTCTCTATTTAAGTCTGCGCCATTATCCGCTCCGGGTTCTTGTTCATCACTTAACCCAGTTATCACAATGGACGATAATATTCAAAAACCTAAAGTGCCTGTCGGAATGGACAGATATGTACCGGTAGTAAAGCGCGGGCGAAGCCCAAATTCATCCAAAATCTCATCTGTTCCGAAAATATCCAGAGACAACGACGCCGCCTCAGCTAATCGTCAAAACCGGTTTAAAATATTACAAGATGACAGCGATAAACCCGAAGAATCTTCGAAAAAAACTTCAAAACCACCGCCAATCTATCTGAGACAAAAAAACTCGAACACACTTATTAAAAAACTAATCTCGGCCATTGGTGAAAAGTCATTTCACATTGTTCCAATAAAACGTGGTAACATTGATGAAACAAAAGTTCAAATATATGATGAAAAAGACTTCCGCGAAATGGTTACAGAATTTGAGAAAAATAAAACAAGTTTCTACACTTTCCAGCTTAAGAGTGCTAAAGGCCTACAGATCGTATTGAAGGGCATAGATTCTTATGTTGTTCCTGAGGAAATAAAAGATGCTCTCACCCTCCAAGGCTTTAAGGTAAAAAATGTCTCTAACATTATAAACAGGGAGAAGATCCCCCAACCTTTATTTCGTGTTGAACTGGAGCCAAATGATATAAAATTGAAGAAAAATGAGACCCATCCAATTTATAATTTAAAATATCTGTTATACCGGAAAATTACAGTCGAAGAACCACACAAGCGCTCAGGACCCGTACAGTGTCATAATTGTCAAGATTATGGCCATACGAAAACTTATTGCAAATTACCTACTGTTTGTGTTGTGTGCGGTGAATTACACAACACTGCTATTTGCAATAAGTCGAAGGACCAGAAGGAAAAGAAGTGCAGTAATTGTGGAGGCAATCACACTGCTAACTACAGAGGATGTCCTGTATTCTCTTTTGTTAAACAAGCTATGAGCCAAAAGTCTAAAGTAACTCCAGCTCAAGCAGGAAATACGTTCACCGCTACTCCTACCCTAATGGCCCAACCAATCACTTCACATGTATCGTATGTTGACGCTGTGAAGATCAACTCTATTCCCGTTCAAAAAGTGTCTCCACCAACTAATGCAACAAATGCAAACCCAAGCTTTAATTACAGTCGCCTTGAAGCTACTATAGACAATTTGGTGCAAACTATAAACAACTTTACAACAAATATGACTAGCATGATGCAAGAAATGCTGCGAATGCAGAATACACTGCTTCTAGCATTAGTTAACAAGCCATGAAGACGTTAAAACTATGTTTCTGGAACGCAAACGGCATTCGCCAACACAAATATGAACTTGAGCACTTCCTCTCGGTAAAAAATATTGATATAATGTTGGTATCTGAGACTCATTTGACTTCGAGAAGCCTTTTTAAAATGAGTGGCTACACTTTATATGATACAAAGGACCCGAGAGGAAGAGCATGCGGAGGATCAGCAGTTCTAATAAAGTCAAGACTCAAGCACTATATTCTTGAGAACACTTGTGAAGACCATCTACAAGCAACGAATATTTGTATCGCAAATTTTTGTTCAAATCTGGTGATATCATCCATTTACTCCCCTCCCAGATTTTCAATCACTGAGGATCAATACGAGGATTTTTATAAAACTATTGGCCCTTGTTTCATAGCAGCTGGCGACTACAATGCAAAGCATACGTTCTGGGGGTCGCGTCTTATTACACCTAGAGGTCGAGCATTGTTCAACACAATTTCAAAAATGGGTTTGGATGTCATTTCTAGCGGGGAGCCCACTAACTGGCCTACTGACATATAAAAAATTCCGGATGTTATAGATTTTGGGGTCATGAAAAATATCCCTAGGGATTTAATTCATGTTGAAGCTTCACATGATCTCTCCTCCGATCACTCTCCCACGATCGTTACAATTTGTAGCCCACTAAGAAGTGACTTACCTCACCCATATATGAAGATGATAAATCGTGTTAACTGGCTGGGGTTCAAAAAATATCTCAGTACTCATTGTACGGAAAATATCAGGCTTAGAACTCCCGATGATATTGAATTTAAGATTGCCAATCTTACCAATAATATTAAACAGGCTGCTAAACACGCCACTACCTCCCATCCGCAGACTGGGTTTAATAGAATTTATTCTGCGGATATTGAACGTCTCGTATGTGAAAAAAGAAGAGCTAGAAGGGAATGGCAACAATACAGATCGCCCCAACATAAAGTCAGGCTTAGAGAATGCACTAAACGACTCCAAGAGTTGCTTTCAGCTGAAAAATCTGCTTCTCTTAAGAACTACCTGGAAGGTCTCGATGTCACAGCAGCATCTAATTACTCCTTGTGGCGCGCTGCTAAAAAACTTAAAACACCCGTTGAGTCTAAACCACCCCTGCGCACTTCTACCGGAGGTTGGGCAAGAAGTAATACTGAAAAAGGTAACATATTTGCTGGGCATTTAAAGTACGTATTTACCCCAAACACATGTACTGGTGCTGTTGATTTACCGAGTGTAGTAGTTCTACCCCCTCGACCCATGAAATTTAAGATGCGTGATGTACAAAAACTAATTGCTGAAACCAACCCAAAAAAGGCCCCGGGTATTGATGGAATTAGTAACAAGATGCTGATGAAGTTGCCTCGTATTGCTATTAGAATCCTGTTATTTATTTTTAATGGCATTTTACGACTGGAGTATTATCCACACAGCTGGAAACTTGCCATGGTCAAAATGATTCCAAAGGCGGGCAAAGATCTTACCAAGGCTGAGTCTTATAGGCCAATAAGTTTGCTGTCAACAATTTCAAAGCTCTTCGAAAAGCTGCTCATGACAAAATTGTCCCCAATTCTAACTGATAATGGGTGCATACCGGACCATCAATTTGGTTTTAGAAGTCAGCATAGCACCATTGAACAAACTCATAGATTGGTCCACTTCATAAGAAGAGCATTTGAAGACAAAAAGTATTGTTCTTCCCTCTTTATTGATGTCTCTCAGGCATTTGATAAAGTGTGGCATGAAGGCCTAATTGTAAAATTGAAGACATATCTGCCAATAAACATTGTAAATCTATTGGAAAGTTATATTCTTGCCCGGAAATTCACTGTTGTGGAAGGAGACTTCATGAGTGAACCCGAAACTATCTCATCCGGTGTGCCACAGGGGAGTATACTGGGTCCAGTTTTGTATTTGATCTATACCTGTGATATGCCTTTAAGCAGTAATATCCTCACCTCTACATTTGCCGATGATACAGCCTGCCTTAGTATGCATGAAAACCCTCACGAGGCATCCCGTTATCTTCAGCAACATATTAACCTGTTGGAATTGTGGTTGAACTTATGGAGAATAAAAGTAAATGAACAAAAGTGTGTTCATGTCACATTTACACTACGAAGAGACACTTGTTCCCCCATTCAAATCAACAATCAAGTTGTTCCTCAGCATTCACATGTGAAATATCTTGGTATACACCTCGACCGACGCCTCACATGGAAAAACCACATTGACTCTAAGCTGACACAAATAAAACTTAAATTGACTCAGATACATTGGCTGATTGGTAGAAATTCTACCCTCAGTCTAGATTGTAAACTTTTAATATACAAGTCGCTTTTGAAACCCATATGGTGTTACGGAATTCAGCTATGGGGCACTGCTTCAGCTTCCAATGTAGAGAGAATCCAACGAATGCAAAACAAAATTTTAAGGTTAATAACATCGGCTCCTTGGTACATGAAAAATTCAATTTTACATCGTGATTTAAATATGCCACTTGTGACCGCTGAAATTGCAAAATATGCAGGCAAATATTTAACAAAACTCGAGTCCCATCCTAATCCCCTTGCTCGTAACATCTTGAACTTTCCTGGACACATCCGCTTAAAAAAGAGGGATACTACGGCCTTAATACGCCACACTTCAGATTGAATTTTTTTGAATATTTTTGTGCTTAACATATTTATGTCTTATTAATTACTATCACTAAGTTTATGTCCGATACTGGTTGGGCCTAATTATTATATTTATACTTAAGATTTGAACACTTATTGTTAGTTCTATTTGAAGATACAATAAACAAATAGCAGTGGAAAAAAAATTTGTTCATGTGAAAAGCCATTAAGGAATAATTTCAAACAAAATTTCATACAAAAACTCGATTTTCGTTTTTTCCAATTTTCCGACTTTTCCGGAGGGATTTTCCAAAAATTTCTTCCATAAAAACCTTCTCCTCGAAAATACGAACAACTGACAAAAAGTTTTAGAGAAATCGGTCAAGCCGTTCTCATTTTATGAATTATTGGATTTTGCCACGCCCCTCCGCCCACAGACCGAAAATAAAAAATCAGACTTCACAGTGTCACCCGCCCGAGTATCAATCAATCAATTGGTCTGATTTTTGTTGTACTGTGTATGGTGTTGTTGTAAAAACCTATTATTCTTATTATCTTTTCTTCAATAGTTTCAGTTTTACTCCTTTCGTCATGTCTCAACAGTCTAATGTGTTCGTTTATTGTGTTGTGAAATCGTTCGATATCCGCGTTAGAGGTGTGGTTGCTGTTAGAGGTGTAGTGTATGACAATGTTTTCTTCATTTAAAAATTGTTGCATTGGTATGGCTTTGAATGCTAAATCATTATCTACGATTATCTTTATAATTTTCCCGTATGAGTTGATATACTAAAGTAGTTTAGTTTTGAATTCTATCCATAATCGGCCATTAGTTTAATTGTCATGAACAGTTGTTTCTCTAATTTCGGTGGTTTCCTATCGTACTTTACTAAATTACAAATTTCGCAATTACTGATGAATTGCGTTGTTCTTAATTTTAATTTAGGATTGTTAATTTTTATTTTTTCCTCGAATACGGCTTGAATTCCCCTATGATTTTTATCTAAATGTTCCTTCTCTATTAGTGTAGTTAATGTGTTTTCATCCTCGATATCTTCGAGTAACCTATTGCATCTTATTATTTTAAATTTATTATTATTCGAAAAGAGTTCTTCGTAGGTATTCTCAATGGTATCAAAAAGGTCATCTTCCACAAGGATTGCCTTCAGTTGACTCGGATTGAAGGGGTTTTTTAATATTGAGATTGAAGTTTCTCTGTCGGGTTCCTTGACTCCTTTGATTTTTCTATTATTTAAATACCTTTTCATTTTTAATTCCAGCTAAACCTGAGTAGTTTTTTCTGATAACGATTTGATTTTTGAAAATATTAATAGGGTTAGGGGTTTCCTTCAGTGCAGTTGGGTTGGATTCCAGTATGTTTACGTTAATGGATGTGGGTTCAATTCTCGATAGGGCGTCCGCATTGCTGTTTTTCGTACCCTTTTTATTTTGTTTCGTAGTAGAATTCGAAAAGCTTTAGTCTCCATCTAACGAGCTTCGAATTGAGCTCTTTAATAAAAAAAAGCCAGGTCAATGGCTTTTGTCTGTTTCTATGATAAATTTCCGCACGAAAATATATGGTCTAAAATATTTAGTTGACCAAATAATAGCCAGGAGCTCTTTTTCAATCGTACTGCAATTGCATTCGTACTCGTTAAGTGTACGACTTACGAAACAGATTGGGTGATTGTTTTGTGATAAAACAGCGCCTAAGCCGAAACTGCTCGCATCCGTAGTGAAAGTGAATGTCTTTAAGAAGTCTGGGTATGTTAAAATTGGTTCATTTATTAGGAAAGTTTTGAGGGTGCTGAAGCTTTCTTGGTATTGCGGATCGGACATTTTTATTTTAGAGTGAATTACTAGGTCTGATTATTTTATCTTCAAGCATTTGTTGGATTTGTTTTTTCACCTCTTCCTTATGTATGTACGGACAGCGGTAAGATTTAGTGAATATCGGAACGTTATTAACAGTACGTATATTGTGTTTTATGGCAGAAGTAAAGGTAAGTTTGGAATGCTTTTGGTAAAATATATCTGAATATTCTTTTTATGAGCCTTAGCAATCCTGATTTCTCCTCGCAATTAAAGTGGTCTATTCGTATTTGTTTTTCTAGTGGTATTTCTTTATATTGTAATAAGTCCTGAAAATAGATTTCTTCCATGGAATTGTTTTTCTCCTGATATTTTTCTTCGCGGTTGATATAGTTTTCTTTAAAGATGGGTAGGGTAACGACACCAAATTTGATTGTTTTATTTTTATAGTTTATACAGGCTTCCAATGGTTTTAATATGGCGTTTCCTGTTAGGCCATCACAGTAGTCGTGAAATTTCATTATGTATAAAGAATTCAATGAAGACAAGTTTTTCACCAAATTCCTTGAAACTTTTAATACTTTTGGCTTAATTGAGTTTTATTTAATAGAGTTTTGACGAAGATGGGGTTTGTCTTGTACAACCACTTAGGATGACAGATTCCTGCATTCAAGATTGAATTGGTTGCACCAGTGTCGATAATTAATTTTAAATGCCCTAATTTAGTCTATATTTTTATATGATAACGGAAAATTTTCTACTGTTATTTCATGATTGCTTATAGCCATTGGTTCTGGAGGTGGAGGTTGTTGTTGGTATTGGGTAGTGTCGTGGGAGGTTTGCTGCATTCGTTGTACGTTGTGAAAAATTTTGTTGGTTTTAAAAGTTTTGGAAACGTTGTGGTGGATGTCGTGAATTATGTGAACAATTCTGTATATGTGGTTGATTTTGTGAGTTTTGATGTTTTGGATTTTGTGAAAAGTTTTGTGGAAAATATTGTTGGCAACGTGTCTGTTGTTTTTATATGTTAGTCTTGTGTTGTTTTCTCGGGTCAAATTTGTTTTTATTGAATGGTTGAATACTGTCTATACCTATGTGTGCATATCCTGCTTCAAACAATATCTTCATTGCTTGTTCTAAAGAATGTAGGTTACGACATGCTAATATGGTCCTCATAGGTTCGGGGATCTTAGCTTTAAAAATGTTAAGGGGCGACTGGGAATTATTGTGTGCATCTAAATTCATAGCGTCTTGATCTTGGCCAAGTATAAAAGCAGTTTTGTTATTAAGCCTTCTTAGTTTTCCTTTAATTTCTTCATAGAAGTGAAGGCTAGTAGTTTTGAAAGTTGTGGCCCTAGCTGAATCAAAAAGCTCTTTGCAACCTATCCTGTCTCCGAAGTTATTTTGAAGGACTGATTTTATCTCCGTCCATGCAGTGGCTTGACAGTTAATTTCTATCACTTCTCTAGCTTTATTTTTTTAACTTGCTTTTAATGAGGTCTGAAAAGGGTGCCTGGGAAAGTGCGACATATGTTTGTAAGACTGGATATATCCTGTCTACTAAACTAAGGAATGTGTTAAGGTCTCTTATATCTCCACTAAAGTCAGGGAGATTGCCTAAGTATTTTAGGGGTTCGAAATTAACTTGAGCCATATTCAGCAAAATTTTATCACACAATTATTTTATAAATGAACACTTCTTCTTTGTATCTTTTATATTTTTTGATTATTTCCTTTTTTGTAGCCAAAAGGTATTTATTCTTACGTATGTATGTATATACAAAAATAATAGTTTTGCAATTTTTTCTATTTAGGTTTTATGTGATTTATACCTTAAATTTCCACTTATGACATAATTATTTATTCTTTTATTATAGGAAGTATTTATACGAGTTGTAGGGCAATAAACGGTACAAAATTCTTTATATTTTTGTGTATAAAACGTTATAAAATTTTTATATGTTTATTGACCCTTTGTTGTATATATATAATGGACAACTGAACTTAGACTAAGATGTATACATATGTTTATATATAAAGAGAGGGAGAAAAAAAAGAGATTATTTTGTCGTTGCACTTGAAGTCTGCTGCAGTTTTTTTTTGGGGGCATTGATGGTGCTATCAGGGTTGGACATACAGGTGATTTGTTCACTGAGGTGAACATCCTCCCCGCCATGGAAGCTTAGAGTTTGTGGTAGTGGGTTACCCAGAATAAGAGCCCATAATGAGCCAGCCAAGGAGCGAATCTTGTGCTAGTAAGGATCCGCCATCAACCCGTATTATGTTGGACTTTAGGACCTTGCTATAAAGATCACCGCCTAGTTCTACTTCAGCCGGGGTGTTTTCGTTAAAATTGGGATCTGCCAATGCCAGATTCCCAAATTTTTCCTTTATAGCCTCATTAATGCGTATAGGGTATGGATTTTTTGGCAAATCCTTATCGAGCAATAGGTACATGTCGAATTTAGTGGTTGATGACATATTGGGTGTAATAGTCATCTTTGTATAAGTTTTACCCTCCACCTGGAAGGTATCTAATTTATGTTTTATAACAAATGAATTGGCAATTCGTGACGATATCGAACTGGAATTCAATATCGCTCTGAGCGGAGTACATCCTTCTTCCGTCATGGCATAAATTTGAGCGGTTGGCACGATTACCTCCTGCAAGGATGTTGGTAAGCCAACAGATATTAATGTAGACGTTTTAAACGTTGTTGGCGATCGATGTGATGCTGAGATGGGCAATTTTTTAACCGATGTTGACGCTGATGGATTAGCAGATAGATCCTTCAAAATTCGTTTAGGTCCGTGTAGAATGGAGTGGTGTTTAGCTCCACATTTTTTGCAACGGGCTTTGTTGGTACATTGTTCAATCAAGTGATTTCTGGCCAGGCAATTGACACAATAGTGTAATTGAACAGCCGTTTTATATTTTTGCGCTAAATTCCAACTGTTGAACCTTTTGCAGCTTATGAGACGGTGGTCTTCCTGACAAATTCCGCAACCAAAATGACGTTTTGGCTCAGATTTTTTGCTTGATTTGCGGAATTCCTTCTTGGAAGTATCTGTACGACGAGTTGACTGACTGTTTTGGCTTACACGCTTGCTGTTGGGTACCATGTCTGTGTAGATATCAAGAAATAGATGTTTAGATGAGAACATAATTAGAGTAAGTTTAATACATAAAAGATATGTCACTGCATAAATATTTTCTTTTTTTTGAGTAGGGATGAGTAGATAATGTCAAACAATCTGTTCTTGACAATTATAAAGGCAGTGATCACACCGTTATGTATTAAGCTTGGGTGAGTATAAATGAGTTTGTTCTAAGTGTTACAGATAAATATATAAGTGGGTTAGGGTTTCGGACAATTGAGTTGATTTAAATAGTGGGTAGAACTACAACTTTTGTTATTGGACGTTTAAGAGTTCCAGTCGATGTGCGTATGTCAACAACTCTAGTTCGTCCATCTGAACCAGGATAAGTGTTAGTTACACGTCCAAGTAGCCATTCGTTAGGGTGCAAGTTGTCCTGTCTAATGACAACAATGTCATCAATTTCAATTTGTCGGTTGGGGTGTTTCCACTTATATCTTTTATGCAGCTCTTTAAGATATTCCTCTTTCCATCGTCTGCAGAAGTTATGGTGCTGAATTTTTAGCTTCTGCCATCTATTTGCCAAAGTAATATTTTCAGTGCTACAATCGGGTTCTGCAGGGGTGAGTAGTGGTGAGCCTATTAAAAAATGACTTGGGGTTAAAGGATTGAGGTCTTCTGGGTTTTCACTTGACGGGCTTAAGGGTCTTGAGTTTAGGCATCCTTCAATTTTAGCGAGAAGGGTAGCTAACTCTTCAAACGTGTATTTTAAGACGTTTAGTTTTTTAAGATGTGATTTGAAGCTTTTTACTCCCGCTTCCCACAAGCCACCCATATGTGGCGCTCCTGGTGGTATGAAATGCCACGTCAAGTTTTGGAAACTGTTAGCAGATATTACAGAATCTTTTACCTGTTTTAGGAATTCCTGTCGCTCCTTTTTTAATAATTGTTTAGCTCCTACAAAATTTGTTCCGTTGTCAGAGTAAATGGCGACGGGACATCCCCGCCTAGAAAAAAATCGTGCGAATGCCGCCATGAAGGCTTGGGTTGACAAGTCAGATGTGGGTTCTAAATGTATAGCTTTTGTTGCAAAGCAGACAAAAACGCATACATAACCTTTTATTATTTTACAATTTCTGCCATTATAAACTTTAATATCAAATGGCCCTGCGAAGTCAACTCCAACATTATAAAATGGTCTTGTAATTTGGGTGCGTTGTGGTGGCAAAGCTGCCATGATTTGTGTAGTTTGTCGATTTTTATATTTTGTACATGGTACACATTTGTTTATTACTGAGCGTATTAGATTCTGAAGTTTCGGAATCCAATAAACGGAACGAACTATACGTTGCATCAGTTGATTCCCTCCATGTAGGGTCACTACATGCACGTGAAGAGTCATCAATTTTGCAAACTGACTTGCATATGGCAATAAAATTGGGTGTCTTTCTGAATACGACAAACTATTGGAGTTGGCCAATCGACCGTTTACACGCATAATATTGGTAGAGTCTAAAAATGGGTTTAGGGTGAGTAAGTGACTCTTTTTTGGAATCGCATGTTTCTTTTTTAGACAATTATATTCTTCTCCAAAATATTTAGACTGGCAGAGAATAATAAGACTATCGTGGGTTGATTTTATTTCACTCGCCTCAAGTTCAATGCTAGAGTGGGTTAACAATCTCTTAATTCTTTCCTCACTGGATTGAATGCTATTTCGATCAAGAATAATTCTATCATTTCGTGCTGATTGGGTTCGGATATATGAGGTGCGATCGAAAAACCGATAGACATAGAACATTACTCTTAGAGCCTTTGGCAATTTTGAAAATCGTAACAAATTGTCTGGTATAGTGTCATTCGTGTTTTCCAATGAAGGGTTGATATTAACCGTGGTAGTAAACAATTGACTAATCTTAGCTTCAGCTTGAGTTTCAAATGGTTTTTGCGTTTTTGGCCATTTTGATGGAGATTCTTTCAGCCATACGGGTCCATTCCACCACAATTTATCTTCTTTTAATTCTTCCGCATTACATCCACGGCTAGCAACATCAGCTGGGTTATCATGTGAAACTACATGGTTCCAGTTGCTTAAGCCTACGGTTTCCAAAATTGTAGAAACTCGGTTTGCTACAAAAGTGTTCCATGAGTTAGGAGGTTTGCTGAGCCAGGCTAAGACAATTGATGAGTCTGTCCAGAAATATGTTTGATATTGTTGTAGGTTGAGTTGGGTAATTAAATTGTGTGTTATATTGGCCAACAACACTGCACCAGAAAGTTCCAGTTTTGGCAACGAGACTACTTTGATTGGTGCAACTCTTGTTTTAGCGAGAAGTAGGGTTACGGTATTAGGTCCGTCTACGGGTGTGACTCGAGCATATACAACTGTTGAATACGCTTTTTCAGATGCATCTGAAAAGCCATGAAACTCAATTTTTGCCGAAGGTGAAAAATTAATCCATCTTGGAATGCGAACTTGACCAATCTTTTCATAGAAACATAGAAACTTGTGCCATTTAATTAGGGTAAGTGGGGTTAGACTTTCATCCCAAGCTGTGTTGTCTTGCCATATTTGCTGCATAATAATCTTAGCAGAAATAACAATTGGCGCTAACCAACCAGCTGGGTCAAAGAGACGAGCTATGTGTGACAAAACAGCTCGCTTTGTATGTGATGATTTCTTTTCAATTAGTGGAACACTAAAGAAAAACGTGTCTTCTTTCGCATTCCATCTAATGCCTAACGTTTTTGCATTATTTGAATCGGGTAGGGTGAGCAAGTCGACGTCAAGTAAGTGATCTTCGGGTAAATTATTTAATAATTCTCTGTTATTAGAAGTCCACTTTCGTAGAGGAAATCCAGCAGAGTCAAGAGCAGCGATAAGCTGAGTTTGAGCGTGTCTTGGTTCTTCAACTGTATGACCACCAGATAAAACATCGTCTACATACATGTTATTCTTCAATATTTTTGAAGCAATTGGGTGGGAAATTTGAGTATCTTTAGCTAATTCATGTAGGGTTCTAATAGCCAAATATGGGGCACAGTTGACTCCAAATGTCACTGTTTGCAGTTCATAATCTTGAATGGGTTCATTTACACTATTACGAAATAGTATGCGTTGAAAGGGTGTTTGGATAGGGTTTAACATAATTTGCCTGTACATTTTGGTAATGTCGGCATTAAAAACAATCTTATAAAAGCGCCATTTTAAGATGAGTACAACTAAATCTTGTTGTAGAGTAGGACCTGTGTGTAAAGCATCATTTAAGCTATTGCCGTTAGAGGTTTTGCTAGAAGCATTAAAAACAACTCTAACTTTTGTAGTAACACGATCTTGTTTAACAACAGCATGATGGGGTAAGTAATATTGAGTATTTGCAGGCGTTTTCGGGTTATAAGCTATGGGTTTCATATGACCTAGGTCAATATACTCTTGTATTACTTTATCATATTCCATTTTTAGTTCCGGTTTCTTCATTAAACTCTTTTCATTTCGCAAAAACTGTGCCATCGCTATATGACGCGAATTTCCTAATTCGATTGGAGGGTGTCGAAATGGAAGATTAACTTGATATCGACCGCAGGGCAACTTACATTTAGTTGCTGCATAATTATCCTCGCAAAATATTTCTTCTTCAGAAGTGTTATGTTTTTTGGGTATATCTTCAATTTCCCAAAACTTGGTCAAAAATTTATCAAGCGTGACCGAACTGAAGTACGAAACTATGGGTTGGGTTATATGTGCGTTTTGAATTGGTCCGGTCAAAATCCAACCAAATTCAGTTTCCTGTGCTATCAATGTGTTAAGAAAATCTTTCTTAACACCGGATTTTAATATTTGTGGGTAAAAGTCAGGCCTGCTTTCGTAAAATTGTGGATCAGCTAATTGAATATTATCCAAGTCTCTTATCGATATGGGGCTTAAATTTTGGGTGGGTAGATTCTTTGTAAGGGTTTTTATAACAATCGCTTGGATATTCAATTTGAAATTGCTTTGGGTATTTGACCGTAATAAAACATCACAGAGTTTATTTGATCGTGCTGATATAACTTCATTAAGTCCCGAAATTTCAGCAATAATTGGGGTAGTGGGTAATTGCAATTTGCGTCTAAGCTTATATGAAATAAATGAGAAATCTGAAGCTGGATCAATGAGTGCTCTAGCTGGAAATTTTTCTCCTTGAACTTCAACGTTTAGAACTGCAGTTCCTAACAATTTTGTTCTGTCATCTAATGTGAATTTGCCTGATTGGGTATATGTTGAGAAAGATTGCGCTGCATTATGTGAAGTGGACGGTTGATTTTCATCAACTTGTGTGTTTAAGTTTGAATTGGGTTTGTGTAATAGGGTATTATGCCTACCACCGCAATGCCTGCAAATAAACGTACTGCGGCAATCTTTGATAATGTGCGAGATGGCTAGGCAGTTATAACATATTCCATTCTTTCTAACGAACTCAATCCTCTCATTTACCCCCAAAGAGGTAAATGTCGAGCATTCTCTGAGTTTGTGACTATTTTTGCATAGTTTGCAAATTGATCCATCGGGATCAATTGAGTACTTGTGCGTGCTGCGGCATTAGGGTAAGTAAGGGTTAGGTTTGAGAACTTCTGTTCAATTTGAGGTTTGGATTTTGAGTAGTAATCTTTTGCGGAATCAGTCACATTGTGAAATGTTTTACCTCTTCTATCAAAAAAATTCTTATTCTCCTGGGAATGCTTGGGTTTTGGATTGGGGTTGATATTGTGAAATGTACTCCGATCTAGAACATCATTAACAGATGTGAGTTCTTTATAAGTATTTGTTAGAAACAAATCAAGATCAGTCCAACATGGCATTTCCGCACAGTCAGCCAGTGTTCTTTCAAACTCTCGTTGGACTTCTCGTGGTAACTTTTTTGAACAGAGATATATGAAAATAGGATCCCAATTATCAGTATCCACATCTAATGCATTTAAATTCGAAATACAGCAATTTATCTTTCTCTGCAGTTTTCTTATTGAGGCACTGCACATGGTGTTTACTGTGGGTAAATTGAATAGGGTTTTTAACTGTGCGTTGATTTGCATTCTTGTGTTCTCATATTGAGAAGTTAATTGATTCCATGCAATAAGAAAACCGTCATTTGTTAAGGGTGCGTTGTCTACTATTTCTTTGGCTTCACCGCTAGTTTTTTGTTTTAAGTGAAATAATTTTTTTACTCCACTTAATCGGGTATTATTGCCGTACATGGCCGCAAAGAGATCTCTGAATGACGCACAATTTTTAAAATCGCCGCTAAATACTGGCGTATCACATGGGGGTACATTAAACGATACGGTGTCATTGGGTTGTGGAACAGGAGGTGTGGGTAAAGAAGGTCGGGTTTCATTGCCTCGGGTTATAGCCTCAATGGACTGTTCAATTGCTATCATGCTTTTTCTATAAAATCTTTTAGCAGATCTAACCTGTTGCGTAATTTCTGTTATATTTATAGTCTTAGCTTCAACTGGGTCATGTAATTCAGAGGATTCCCTTATTTGCTTAAACTTCCCGTTAATATCTGACCATAAAGTCTCTAATTCATGTTTTTTGAATTTAAGTGCTGGTACAGATATTGAATATTCTTTTGAATTACTATAATCTTCATCCAATGCTTTTAAATCGCCTTGGATGTAATTTTCTAACTCAGCGGCCAAAGATTTTAAGGTAGACATATTGGGTTTTTGATAAAATAAATTGGGGTGTAAAATGGGTTTAATAGAAATAAGATTTTTTACCTTTTAAAAGGGGGTGGGTAGGTTTTGAAAATAATTTTATTTAATTCTTTATTTTATTACTTACAAGACCTTGCTTGCTGAGTATAGGGTACAAACCGTCACTAGAGTTTAAAAATTCTCCTGGTTATTTTTTCTTTTCCTTGTTTTTGTTGAGTTAATGCTTTATTATTGCCGTCTGTGCTGTGCTGTGACTTCATATGTGTGTTATGTATTAAATGTAATTATGTATTTACTTATGTATGTAACGGGTAATTTTTGGTTTTGTTAATTTGTTTTATTTAGGTAAAATATTTTAAATTTTTTGTGTTCAGTTTTTGTTTTATGTGTGTATAAATTTTTGTTGTAAAATTTTATGAAATAAATTTGTATTGATCTGTTTCATATATATGTATGTTTATTTTAATATTATGTCTTTTCTTTTGCACAATGTTCACAAACGTTTTGTTACCACTGTCACTTTTTTTGTTTAATATGTTTGTAAAATTCAGAATTTGGTTTTTTTTTTGTTGTTTTTGGTTGTAAATTTTTATAATAGTTCACTATGTTGCTTTTAATATTTTATAACACAAATTTTGTTTTATAAAAATAAGGGTTGTTTTTATAGTTTATTTATGATTTTATTTATGATTTTTGTCTCTTGTTTTGAGTTTAATTATTTATTCTTTTTAGTTTTTATTATTTCTGTAAGAAATTGCTTGTGGACTGTACGTATGTATTTTCACTGTTTCACTTTTTTTTATCGAAGGACCCTATTTATACGAGGTGTAGGGCAATAAACGGTACAAAATTCTTTATATTTTTGTGTATAAAACGTTATAAAATTTTTATATGTTTATTGACCCTTTGTTGTATATATATAATGGACAACTGAACTTAGACTAAGATATATACATACTTATGTTTATATATAAAGAGAGAGAGAGAGAAAAAAAGAGATTATTTTGTCGTTGCACTTGAAGTCTGCTGCAGTTTTTTTTGGGGGGGCATTGATGGTGCTATCAGGGTTGGACATACAGGTGATTTGTTCACTGAGGTGAACAGGAAGAAAATTAACGAAATTATTTGATCAGGGATGATCAGAATATTTTGGAGGTCTATAATTTAATTCCTTAGCTTATACTTATATCTAAAATACCTTATATATAAAAGAATGTTAATGGTGCTAATTGTTTCACTTCTGCCTTGATTGTTGTGTTTCCGGGACTTCGTTGATTGTTCCATGACTTCGTTGATGGTTGTTTTGGATATGTATAACTTCTTTACAACTTTTTTCTATTTTGAAAAATCTAAACCACTTTTTGTTTTAACACAAAATGTAAAAATTTTGAACCAGTCTGCTTAATTCTTTTGGTAGTTTTTTATTTTATTCTTTTTTTCTTCAACACTTGTTCTGTTTTAATAATTAATTAGTAAGGCTTCTTTTTAATTAATTAAATTTTATATCCAATTCGTTCGCACAATATATATATTTTTTAATATAAAATTTGTATCCTCTCTTGAGTGAGTATTTTTAATGTTCTTATTGCCGCATTGAAGAAAATATCCGAGTACTACCGTGAAAAAAATAGAATCGTTTTTACTTTATGTTGGGTAGGACTTGCGGTATCCTACCGACTGCGCCAATTTTGTTTCCAGGTTCTTTAAGGATGAAAAAAAATCTTATTATTTTTTTTTTCTTTATTGTTCAGTCAATCTTTCGACTGCTTTATGTTTTGAATCAATCTTCTGACTAACTTAATATTATGCTTTACAATATTACTTATAACGAATAAAATGCTTAATAGGCTTTAATTTAGAGAATTGCGACATTGTTAAACTTAACGTATTAAATGTTTATTTTGCACTTTCGAATAAAATAAGTTTGGGTATCAAATAAAATTGAAGGAATTGAATTTTATGTTGTAATCATTTAAAATGAATATTTTAATATTTATTGAATTGAAATTTATTCGGAGAATTGAAATTTGCTAAATAAATGTATTATAAAAATTTAAGCAAGTTGTGCATTTATTAGGGTGATTACGAATTATATTATAATAAGGGGCTTTACTATAACATAACATCTGGTGTTCCTGATGGAAGCCATATTGGCATAGCTGGGGAATTTCGATTAGAATTAGAAATCATTACGATTAGAGAAATAAAATAATCTAATCATTAGAATTGAATTTTGATAAAAATTTCAGATTACTAATTGATTTGATTAGAAATAATCAAAAATCTAATCACAATTAGTGACGATTAGCATTTATAATCAAATCGAATCAAAACTAATCCAAAAAATAATTGATTAGATTTCCTGATTATTTTTGATTAGATTTGATTAGATCAACTATTTTTGTGAAAAAAATATTTATTTATCACATTTGTCGCTATATTTACATAATGTAACAGTTTTTGAATATTGCATAAAAATGCATACGGTGCACCCTGTTCTTAAACTGAACACTTGGCACAGCTGGTTCACTTTGTTGTTGTGTTATTATTAATGTTAATTTTCAACGTGTTATGTGGAAGTACAAGTATAATTTTTTTGTTTACTTAACATTGAAAGTAAAATCTTTGTTTTGTAATATGGTAATTTTTGTTTTATTCAAGTAAAAATGCACGAATTTTTTTCTTTTATTTATTGTTTTTTCGACGTCGTGAAAATTTAAACAAAATGCAAACTTTATATGTAAAACAAAAATTTCCAATTTATTTTCGATATTGTAGTTGTCGCAATGGATCCAATTGTTTTCAAAGACCAAGGCTTCTCCGCAGACGATGATGTATGTGATCCAAATTATGTACCGACGAAGGTGATCCGGAACATAGTTTTGGAGAGCGAGCAGGCAGTGAGTGCTAAAAGAATGCGTAGCACCGGAAGTTCGCCCAAATTAATTTTCAATGCTGAATTTTATGTGGCAATGGTATTAATAAAGTCTAATGTCAATTTTTTGTGAATTATATAAGTTATTTTTATTGTTGTTTATTTACTTAAAAAAAAACAATTTTTTTTATGTTTTATTATTATTTTTTTATTAGACACTATGTGTCCCTTTTTTACGAGTTCTTGTTATAAACTAAATTTACAATTATTTTCTAGATTTAATTACAACTATTATTCTCTTAAAGTAAATTGTTTAGTTTAATATTTTTATTTATTTAGGTCAATAAATATAGCTTTAGTTACAATTATTATTTTCTTTAAGAATTTCGCAATATTGTTACATAATTAATATTTTGTTCTTTTGGATTTACGAAAGTGCTTTAAAAGCGGAAATATTTAAAATAATAAAATAGCTTCTGTTAATTAAGCAATTATTAAGTTGAACTGTATTTAGGTCAACATCATAATGCCATATCAACTGAAGTTGAATCGAAATTGTAAATTCGCAATAAAAAATATTTGGTTCCTTAACTTATATAAGCAGAATCAGCATACATTTAAAACGACGTAATTGTAATATATGTATATACCTATTTTCTTTTTTTTACAGAACTTACTGAATATGCATTTTTGTTTTTTCTTTGTGACATTCTGTAAAATTCTTTCTTTATATTTATTTTATGTATAGTATGTATAAATATAAATAGTATGTAAATATATATGTATGTATGTGGCAATATATAATTACAATTTTATGCAATATTCAAAAACTGTTACATTATGTAAATATAGCAACAAATGTGATAAATAAATATTTTCTTTTCACAAAAATAGTTCAAAATAGTTGATCTAATCAAATCTAATCAAAAATAATCACAAAATCTAATCAATTGTTTTTTGGATTAGTTTTCATTAGATTTGATTAGAAATGCTAATCCTCAATAATTGTGATTAGATTTTTGATCATTTCTAATCTAATCAATTATTAATCGTGGCTAACTAATCATGGTTAATCAATTTTTCAGCACAATTAAAATTTCTAATCCAATTGCTAATCATTAGGATTTTTAATCATTATTCCCAAGCTATGCATATTGGAACATTATTTTTTGCATGATTTCTCAATGATTTACCTAAAGCAATCAAGAATTCTCTCATTCAAATGTACGCCGATGATGTTAAAATGTTGTTCAGCTACAATGAATACAATGATCACATGTTTCTTCAATGAGACTTAAGTTTTTTATACTCCTAGTGTGATCTGCATTTAATGCAGTTGAATTAAAAAAAATGCAAGTTTCTTCCAAAAGAGCCATTTGAACGTTAAATACTTTTTGGGCAGTTATGAACTAAATTATTTTGCACTTTCATAGATCTTGGAGTCTTCCTTGATTCAAAACTTTACTTCATATAGCACATATTATTTTGGTTATAAGTAAAACAAGTTGTCTACTTGATTTCATCAAACTTTGAGACACCGTAACATCTCTTGTTCGTCCTGTTGTAAATGTGGCTCAATAATATAGGATCCAATATTAGATTTATATTAACGAAATTGAATCCCTACAAAAGCAATATTTAGTATTTTCCCAAATTGCAATGGACTCCACTGTGTCATCCTTCGTATAAGGCTGGCCTTGTAATTAATGGCAGAGTCCTTTACGCTACTAATCATAACTATTCTAACTCTGATCCCATTATAAAAAGCAACATAAATTTATTATTATGTTCACTTGTCTTTAAATTATAATTTAAATAGAAGTTATTTATATTTGTTTTAAACAATTAAATTTTTTTATAATTATTCATTGTATAGATAAATGGAGTCTAAGAATTGAATATTCATAGACTTAATTTAAATTAAAAAGTTTTAGATCCAATTTTGGATAATTTAAAAAAGTTGCTTAAGCTTAATGTTTCTGAATTGATATAAATAATTTAGAAACAAATGGAATTGGTATATGTGTTCCCGTTTGTTTTACGATAGCAAAAGGAATTTGAGTTTGAAAATGCAATTAAAATAAATAATTCAAATTAAAAATGATTTCTTCGCAAAAATCTTGAGATACGATTAGCAGGCAAAATTATTTTTAAGCATTAAATATTTTCTAAATTTTTTTAATATTCTCCCAATACTTTGAAAATACTCTTCAGAAAGATAAAATTATATTATAATTATATGTATATACTTATATGTTAATTAAGCATTTTTCAGATATCACTAAGACTACAGTTAAGACTAAATTTAATCACGGGTGAGCTCTAAAACCTAAAAACACATTGACCTGACGCGGTTTTACCACTGTTTTGAAAGAAATCAAACCACGTGTGTTGTTTATTTTGTAAACAATTGATGGAAAAGCAAACTCGCCATCACATTGTAAGTGTGCTGCTAACAGGGGCAACTTCCATTCGAACTTACATTTTCTTTCCTAAATATATGAAGTTGGTCTAAACAATAATTTGCAGTTTATTTTGCACAAAATGTCAAGACATCAACAAAATTCGTGATGCACAGTTTGCTTTTTCTATGCGCATCCATAACTTTTGTCATACAATTTGGGACGTATGACTGATGACGTAATGATGTTTTGGTCCTCAATAAAAATGAGCGCACTCGCTGCGACATTGCTTGAATTCTCTTTTGGAGTAACTTCTTTATTCCATTAGCATTTACTCAAAGAGTTTTTCGTCAAGGGACTTCTTGACGTTCAGTTGGCCAATGATCCTTGTTCCGATTGTTACTGAGAAAATGTAGCAAAACTATGCAAGATTTGCAACAATAGGCAAAATTTATAAAGCCAAGTAAATGTGTGATTTATTTAAAGCAAAAACTATACAAAAAACTGTGGATCAATTTTAAAATTGTATATATGTACGTTTTACTCCTGTGTTGAAATGCTTTCAAATTACTAAATTTTTTTAACAAAAAATTCATTTGAGTATGACTATTGTCTATAAAAATATGGATTTAAAAATATATATTGATTTGAATTTCAAAGGTGTACAGTTTTGAAAACATCAGTATACCAATATTTTTAAAGTAACTCAAATTCAAATCCTTAAATATGTATATCACTATATATATATATATATATATATATATATATATATATATATATATATATATATATATATATATATATACATATATATATATATATATATATATATATATATATATATATATATATATATATATATATATATATATATATATATATATATATATATATATATATATATATATATATATATATATATATATATATATATATACATATACATATACATATATGTATATGTTCCTTTTACTCTGTGTGCATAGGGCAGCAGTTAATGAAGGTACTTTAGGTAAAAGTATGACATGATTCTTGTTTATGATATTTAGATTTTCAAACAATAAGCTGAACAAACTTTCATCTCTTATGAATATTTTTACCAATAGATGTGTTATCAAATATGTATCACTGTTGGAATATGAAAATATTTATATCGTCCTAATTGTAATATTGTACCAAATTGACATCAATTGTACCAACACGTTTAGAAAGAACTATCAAGCAAATTGCAGCAAAAATGATTTTGTTGGAATTTGTTTCTTTCTTCTAGCCTTATTCTTTCATTGGTTCCATTCAATAAAATTTATGAATAACTAGCGGGCTCGTTGAAACACACTTGTTTTTAATAAAGTTGGTTTTGTTCCCAAAAACACACTCACTTCACATACGCACCGCACACACATGCGTTATCGGATTTTAACCAAACTTCATATAAACCATATATGGGCCACTGCCTACGTAGTGTATAAGTTTGGTTGAAATCGCTCGACGCGTTTATGATTAGTTCGGCGACGTACATATACGGACTTATTTTTATATATATAGATTATTTGTTTACGCGTTTGTATAAAATTTGGGCCCAAGTAGCGGAGAGGAGCTCACATCCCTTATATTATGAAGGGTGGTCCTACCAAAACGCATGATGTTAATTGTAAATAAAACAAAAATTTTTCAGAGAATTATCTTAATTTTTATTATGATAGATGGATTTATGACAATTATATGTAAAAGAAAATATCGGCGAAGTGATCGCCACGACTTCGGTGGCATGCCTCTATCCAATGGTCTATATTTTCAATGACTCTGAGATATAATTGAGATTCAATGTCGTTCATGTAGCGAATTATCTCATTCTTTCGTATTGAATTGTTCTTAGCTTATTGGCGTACACTTTTTCTTTTAAATATCCCCAAAGAAAGAAGTCCAACGGTGTCAATTCATATGATCGTAGCGTCCAATTAACATCGCCACGACGCACAGTGGCTGAAAATCGTTTTTCATTGGCCAAAATTCTGTAACTTTTGAACCGATCAAAATATTGAAGTAATTTTTTTTTTAATGGATAGATATTTAGTTCAGCTTGACTCAGTTTTAATTACATTAAAATTGATTGAGGACTTTTTAAGGACTTCTAGGTCAAAGTTGAACTTTTGATTTTTTTTAACTTTTGGAGTGAAATACGGGTTTAGTTTTTTTACTTGCATATTAAAAAATTTTAAATTTGGAACTTAATAATAATTATAATTATTTTTGTGATAATGGAATTTTTTAATGTTAAACTCAAAAAAATTTTTACACTCAAAAAAAAATTTTACACAAAAAAAATAGTAAAATTAACTGAAGATTTTGCTGTTGCCACAGAAAAAAATTTTATTTTTTGCTGTCAAAGTAGGTTCTATTTATTATTATTTTTTACTAATACGATGTTTTTCGTACTTAAATAGCAATGAAAGGCAATTATAATTATTATTCATTTGATACAAATATTGATTGCAAATATTCTATATTTTGCTCTGTGCTATTTCTGTTCTTTAGTAGTTTTTTGGCTTCTTCATCTAAATCCCGATGTTTCACTTTCCATTATATTATATTCCATTCGAATATTGGAGATAAACGGATCTGACGTTGCCAATAATATATTAAATAGATCTTCATTTGTGGAATTTCGTGAAATGAGCCTCCTCCGATAGACCTCCAAGTGGCACCAAATGATATTTAATGAAATCTTCTCCATGATAAAGGATTTTGTGAACTGTTGCAGACATATTTCTCCATGGGTAGTTGGTTGTATATATTTTGCAGCTTCCTTAGCATAATCTCCAAATTGTTTAGAGTCAATTTCTTCATTGCACGCAAGTACTTCTAGGATTATTTTAAATCTGAAAATAAGGTTTAAATCCACTCCTGTTATTTCAGATGCTGTTTCTGGTTTTGAAAAGAATCTTCGTGCGGTATTGCCATCATTTTTATTGCCTGACCCTCGTTTTGGCGGATCTATAATCAATCCAATTTTGCGATATTCATCTTGAACATGCTTCTTTCTTACTTCTTAACTCTTTGTTGGTTTCATTGTTTCTTATGGATCCTGAAGATCCGAAATTTAAATCATAACTGATGTTTAGTATATGTTCCATAAGTCGTATTCTTGCATGTAGTGGTGATAATCCAAATTCATATGCATCGGTATTATCTAATGATTTTGTCGGAACTTGGTTTAATTAATTGTGTTGATGCTGCTTGGAATATAATGCAGCTGGATGCAGCCTTCGTGTTAGTCAAAGCCTGACCTACTTTTTTATCTATCATTGTAAGGACTAATTGGTAGCTTACTTCAATTTGCTGCCCATCTAACTGTAATTGTAATGGCTGTAGTGTTGCAATTTGGGCCTTGATATCACTAATTTCTTTGTTAATGGCATCACGAGTTTCTTTTTTGAATTCAAATTTGATTAGCCTGCAGTATTTCGTAGAAGATGGTGTCTCATTTTTCCAAATATCCATTGTTTGCGTTGTACTAGTCGAAGGCTCTGAATCTTCCAAAATCTTTTTCAATCGCAATGGTACAATTGATACCATGAACATATCCGAGTCCGAAATATTTTCACATACAACTTGTTTGTATTGGTTTTGTCCCGAAGAACCATCACATCCCCATTTGCAAAAAAGAATTAGCTTTGTGTTTCCGTATTTCTTTAACGCATTTCGTGGTATTGATTGTAGCAAGCGTTCGGCTGTGTGATCAAGTAGAGATTGTAGTTGTACCTCTGCCGAAATTGGTGTGATTGTGATAGTATCCTTTGATGGCAAACAGTCCATTTTAGCAGCAGTTATGTGATGATATGCTGGATAGATATTTGAACCCTTTTCAATCGCACGCAATCTGAACTTAATATATTGCTGTTTTGTTAATTTCAAATCCATAAATAAGGCTAATGCCTCCTCATTGGTGTACTGTTTTGCATCGCTCGGAGTTGGTATAGTTTTAAAAATTCGTCTTGTTCTCACTGGACTAGGTTTAATAACTTTTTCAATGATATCCACTTTTGTTAATTGGTTGTGTGATCGTAATTTATGTAGGAAAGATTCTTTTATATTTGTACAACCAATTGCATCGTTAACATCTTTAGTTTCCGCCTCTTAAATCTATCGCTGCAGTTGTCCAATGATTTGCGTGGTCTTCCAACCTTATCTTGCTTTGCTGTTTCTGCAGCGACAGTAAGTTGGCCTTCTAACCACTTTTCACTTTTTGTATAGAACTTTTGTTTACTGTAGCTAACTTCTTTGTAGCGTTTTTTTAGTACTTTTACAAAATTAGATAATTGCTCTTGTATTTCGGTGCTACACGAATTTAAGTTTAATTTTATTTTAACGTAAGTAAGAACATCTTCCTGGTTTTTATTTCTAAAATACTCTTCGGCCAGTTCTTTATAACCGAAGCTCTCCATATTTTTCTGAATATTTTTATTTGAGTCTGTTATGATTTATCACTTGCAAATATACGTACGTACACGTAAAGGATTAACTTATTATTGAGTAATTCCTTACCGAATCCGTAGTTTTATACATTTTTAGATACATGTTATTCACACATTGATCTTCAATTTCATAGCAGGTGGTACTTAAATTGAACAAAACTGCACTTAATATCAGGTAAAATTAATTAGTATCTCCCCAATATGGGGTTCTTTTATATTTAGTGGTTTAATGTCGCGATTATTATTATAAAAATGTTTATGACTTTGGCTGACCCTAACAGTTATATTAGAAAAAGATCATATGTTTACTATAGAAGGTATTGTGATATTTTTATTACTGATTTTTTTTGCTGATCAAAACAAAGCCATAAAACCCTTTCGCAGGTATTATATTTAATTATTTTAGTTTTAGGTAGTCTAAAGTAAAAAACATAAACCTTTAGGCAAAAAAGTGAAAATTTAATACACCATTGTATACGAGTAATTATAGAGCTGTTTAAATTAGAGTAATTTGAATTTTTTTGGAGTAATTTCATTAAAATTAAAAAAGTGTTCTACCGGCGGATCGTGGCGGGTGCAAGAGTATATATGGGGTGAAAGAAGACACCTTCGCCTTTCTTCAGGTGGTATACGTTTCTTGTTCCCTTTTGTTCGCTAGAAGTTCTATTCCACTAAAGTTTAAATTTTAGAAAAATATAGTAGTTTCATAAATATTTCATAACACCTCTAATATTAAACGCTAGAGTGGTAACCACTTACAACAACTAAAGACTATAATCCTACCAACATTATAAAAAAGACCGCAGGCCATTATCGATGACAGCTTGGGAGTAGTGACCATTTATTTTTGACAAAAAACTGATAAAAAACACCTTTTACTGAAATAACAAAAAACAGTTGAGTTTGACAGCATGCCACGCCCACAATTATCAATAGTTTAACCTAATTTTTTGGCTACCTTAATATGGATATATTAGCTCCAAAATGGCGTAAAAATTTTAAAAATCGGTGACAAAAAAAGTTTGACTTTTGGCCAATGAAAAACGATTTTCAGCCACTGTGCGACGTGAGATGACACGGCCTTGAATTCCTCATGCAAGAGTCATTGTTTCGTTGGCTGTGTGGCAAGTGGCACCATCCTGTTGGAGCCACATATCGTCCAGGTCCAAATCCTCAATTTCTGGCCACAAGAAGTCCGTTGGATATTAATAAAAATTCATATACAGTGTGACTAGATTTTACAATAATATCTTTCACTTTGGCAACACTGAATTTGGCAGCTCAGCTGTTTTCGTGTAACGTGTTACTGTTAAACATGTTCAGTTTGGTCTATAATTTAAACACAAATGGACTTACAAACGAACAACGCCTAAAGATTATTGAAATTTATTATCAAAATTCATGTTCGGTTAAAAAAGTGCATCGCGCATGAAGAGCACCCAGAGGCATTGCAGGAACTGTCAATGCATCCCGAAAAATGCACTGTTTGTTGCAAATTATGGACCGGTGGCATCATTGGCGAGCGCTACTTAGAATTTTTTTTTTGTTCAAAATAGAAGAGGTGAACTTGGCTGACATGTATCACATGTCACACAGCACGCGAAACAATGACCTCATTGAGAGGCGAGTTCGCTGAACAGTTTATTTCACGTTTGGGGCCGGTCAATTTGCCGCCTATATCGTGCGATTTTACGCCTTTAAACTATTTTTTGTTGTGCTATGTTAAGGCTCATGTCTATAGGGATAAGCCAGCAACGGTTAACGCAGTAAAAGTCAATATTGAAGAATTTATTCGTGTGATACCGGTTGGAGAGAGTATGCCAAAATTGGACCCATCGTATGAGGCGTAGTCACGGTCAACATTTACATGAAATCCTCGTTAAACATTAAAATTCATATGTATATATGTACATACATACATAAGTACATAGATTTTTCTATCGACTCAAGTAAAGAATTCATACTTACATACATTGCCTTAAATTTTATTTTATTTTTTTTTTATCAAATCCGAAAACTCTTAAAAAATCACTTTTTATAAAGATTAGTTCCCATGGAATTACCAAGTTGGAAATAAGGCTAAAAAAACGAAATAAAAGCCAAAAAAATTAAGATAATTTTTTTTATTTCTTGCATTTCCAATACCTGCATTTTGCAGCTTCCAGATATTTCCAAAACAAACGATTTAATATAGATAAGAGAGTATTAAAGAAGACCATTGTATTTTTTTTTATAAAATAATTTTAGAATTTTATCACAAAACGCCATACATAAGTATGTACATACATATGTATGTATTAAAGCTAATTTTCATGAAATATACTATGTATAACTGAATTTCCCATTTATGTACATATGTATGTACATACATACTTACTTATGTATGTAGAAAGAACTTCAAAATAAATGACATTCAAACATAGTCAAAAACTTGCCAAAGCCATGCCATTTTTTGCGTTTTTTTAAGTGAAGTAAATTATGTTTCAATGTACATACATACATACATACATATTGTGTTGTAACGGTCTTGTAGAGTAACTAAAGGTTTTTTTAATTTTAAAAGGGTGTTATAATACGAAGCGTGAAAACCGTTAATAATCATTTTAATTTAATTATTTCTTGTAACATTGTTTGCATACTTTTTTCATAAACAACACCAACAAGGTCTCCTTCTACATCGAACACTTTTGCTTTCAAATTAAATCCATTGTCAATACTAAGTATTTACAAGAGGCATAATTATATATGTATGTATGTATATACATATACATACGTATATACATACTAAGTATGTACATATGTATGTACATAAGTATGTATGGAATTGTGTGTATGATAATTCATGCATTCACGATCATACTGCGAGCTGGCAGTGGTATCATCTTTAGAGCAACAAAAAAGTACATAAAACAAATTTATTATGGCCATGAAATTACCGTTAAGTGACTTGGCAGTCACACCAGCTGCGGGCAGAGAATCAAGCAGTACCATATAATACAAGATGCTGGGAAAATTGTATTATGAACACCCATAGAAAATAAAAAATGGGGAAGAACAAAAACGAAAAAAAACATCGTGAGCAAAAAGTAATAACACTTACACTACCACCAACAACAGCAACATCAAACGACCAGCAACCAGCGTGACCGTTTTTGCCACTAAAGTATCAATTTGCCACTTTTCTAGCCGTCTGCCACTTTTGATACCACTTTTTTAAAATTTACTAAATCTGCTACTTTCTGCAATACTCTGCCCCTTTTTGCCCCTTTTTTAGGAAAATCATCACTAGTAAGTTTTCGCAGCAATTGCATTTAGATATTTAGATCCATTTTTTTTAAAGACAAATGAAGACATAAATTATTTCGAAATAGTATCAGAGTTCCCACATATAATACCTGACCCAGAAGAGTTTATTTATGAATTTAAATTACTAGAGAGTAAAATAAATGACAAAAGCTATGAGCATATCTTCATAAATTCAAATCTGCAAAGTTTTTGGTACGAAATAGGAAAGCTAAAAAATACATTTGGTGAACATTTATTTTCGAATTTATATAAATTTTCATCATACATATGTATTTACTTTGCCGCATAGTAGTGCTTGTGCCGAACGTATTTTTTCAAAATTAGCGCTAATGAAAGATAAATTGTCAAATAGATTAAAGGTTAATACTTGTGGAGATATGCTTTCGGCAATAAATTTATTAGAAGTTGATTTGGAAGATTGGTGTCCGACTGAAGATCTTGTCAAAAAATATATTTCCAAAACTCCAAAAAACTAAAACTTCAGGAAATTTTACACAATGGTCACAAAAAAATATTGAATTAAAAGAACAAAAATATAGTTTTACTATACCCTATTTTCTTGAGTTAGAAAATCTTTTTTTATGTATCTTGTATTAAATATATTTTATGTTTATATGCTCAGGAACACCTAGTGTACTATTGTATTAATATACATATTTTGCATTATTGTTATGTTTTTGTTTTTGTTATGTTTTTAAATTATTTCAAATAAAATTTTATTTGTTTTATAAATAAATTTAAAACCGTGTTTTTGTCTTAAATTACCGTTTCTTAAGTCGTTGCCCCCTTTTGCAAAAAAATCCCCTTTTGGTGCCACTTTTTTAGTTTTAAATCCCCTTTTTGTGCCACTTTTGCAAATTTCTTAACGGTCACGCTGATCACGACATTATTTACTCCGATGGAAATCATCACAGTATGAGTCACTTAAACGTACTTCAACTAAAGCAATTGTACTTCACACTCAATGGATTTATTCAGTTAATTCTTGTGGCAAAGCGATTAAGTAAAGAGGAAACAATAAAAGGAAGAATAAAGCACTAAAGCAATTTACATATGTAGCAATCTTCTTCACCCATATCGGAAACCAAACAGATGAAAGTCTTATAATACACACCCATATACTTACATACATATGTATGTATGTATATGCATATGTATGTACATATGTATGTCTATTCTAGACTCCTTGTAGCGCCCTCTCAGGTCTTTTAATACACTTACATACATACATACGTATATTTATACATACTCGTACATACTTACATATGTATGTAAGTACATATAAGTTATACTTTTGCGAGTTGCAAAAGTTAAAAAAAATAATATTTTTTTATTGGGTCTTTACGACCACCTTTATTTGAGAAAATATTAAAAACTAAAAACTAAATTTACAAATTTCTTATTTTATATTCTTTAGTTGACATAATTAAAAAGTGGCGTGATTTATTATTAATTTGGATAAGCAATAATTGCAGACGCTGATCTTGCAATTATTGCAAAATTTAGTTCAATAAACTTAATAAAAATAAATGAAATTTTACGGGTCATCAATAAATAAATTTAAAATGAATTTACAATTTTGTTTGTGTTAACTTATATTAAAGAAAACAATGACTTGAATTTTTGAATACATTTTATGCTTTGCCCGACTTTCAGTGTCATCATAGTTTTAAGGTTTTTTTTAGGTTTTTGTTTATTATTTCTATTTTTATAAGTCTGAAGTACCTAGTTTTTGTTTTGTTATATTAACTAATATGCAGAATAAATATTTTGATGAAATATTTTGCAAACCTTTAAGTATTATTTATTTTAAAGTTGTTAAACTTTTCTGTAATTAGTTGCCCGACTTTCTATGTGAGCCACTGTAAGTAGTAGTAATGTAATTTTGAAATGTACCATGAGAGGGTTGTAACCGGGTCAAGCTACAATAAAAAAAACAAAAATATGCACACAAAAATTATAATAAAAATTTTCAATCGTTGTACAAAACATTAGCGGATATTGTTACATACATATGTATGTAGATATGTAGATTATATCAGTGGACGTTACTTGCCCACACTTGAATCCTTATGATTCACAAGGATATTCATTGCTCAGCTTTCATTAAAATAAAACATTCAAAATTTTGTTAATAGCCTGCTTATGCAAACGATGACACGTTTTCACTAGGTAATTCCTTAAGTTGAACGGCACAGAGGGTTATAAAGTTAAACGACACATTTTTAGTAACTCTACCTTTGTAGAATTACACCGCAAGAACTGACGTTTAGGTAGACTTTTTGTACTACAACACAATAAAAAATTTCATTAATCTCAAAATCAAACAATGAACTAGAAACATTCGTGCACAGTAGGGCAATCCAAACGAAATTTTCTACCATCTCAAAATTCTCTCCAAGCGCCGAGTACAAATTAAAAGTATAAAAAATATTTTTGACAAAACGGAAATATTTGATGGTATAAATATGCGCTTTGGAGGGATTGTTTCATACGCAAGAGAAACTTTTAAGAAGATTGAATATGAAAATTAGAAGAAACAATTTTTAAATACTTGTGCACTTAAAAGCAATACAATATAAACACACTATTTTTCTATCAGCTGTTAATAAATACTTATGTTTGCTAAAGCATTGCTATCATTTGGTACGAAAACTATGATTCTGTACAAGTTGTATAACTTTACAAGATGGTATCACTACACCGTGTAATTAATATTTGTTGTACTTACTTATCTTAATACATTACGGACATCAAAAACAGTTTTTGTATATGTACATATCCTCAACCAAATGAAATCTGCTCTATCTAGCAAAAACTCAAAATCGCCTTTTTTAATAATTCTGTTCCGCCAAGTCCAAATATTTTGTTAATATAATAAAATGCTCCATCTACAAACAGGATTATGCATTAATTGAGAAAGTTCTTAACCAATTAAGTTATACTATACTGAAAAGAATGGCACGTATACTATTTTGTGGGAATTTGTTTTGAATTTGCAATACGAATTAGTTGAACTAGTAAGACCATCCGAATGAGGTCCTACACGCTTAGAAGCACACCACTCGTATACAATACATAATATCTATCTATATATATAAAATAGGATGTGTGTATGTATGTATGTATGTATGTATGTATATATGTATGTATGTATGTATGTATGTATGTAACGTAATGGCTCCAAAACGGCTGGGACGATTTTGACGAAATTTTCAGGGAACCTTCAGAATACTTGGGCGGGTGACACTGTGAAGTCCGATTTTTTATTTTCAGTCTGTGGGCGGAGGGGCGTGGCAAAATCCAATAATTCATAAAATGAGAACGGCTTGGCCGATTTCTGTAAAACTTTTTGTCAGTTGTTCGTATTTTCGAGGAGAAGGTTTTTATGGAAGAAAATTTTGGAAAATTCCTTTCGGAAAAGTCGGAAAATTGGAAAAATCGAAAATCAAGTTTTTGTATGAAATTTTGTTTGAAATTATTCCTTAATGGATTTTTAAATGAAAAAATAGAAAGTTTATCTGAAGGCTTAAAATTGGGGCGAGGCGAAGTTCGCCTGGTCCGCTAGTTATTTATATTGTTGTTAAAAGATAAACCTCTGTGCGACAAGATAAGCTTTTTTTCCAATTATTTTACAAAATCAGAATCAAGCTTTTGGTATGTAACGTGATTTATATCATATTCGCTTACAAATTGACTTCCCTTTTTATCAGATATCACGGTATATATAATTGGCGTATTAGCGTACAAGCCTGCCGGGAAGATGTATTGTAAAATCGATACGTCCAAATCACTTTTATAAAGAGCTTCGACACAATTGTGAAAAAATATATTTGTAACTGAAAGCCCTCCCGTTTTTTTTTTTTAATTTTAATAACTCTATTTTAATAAACTCAAGGCGACGACAAATTCCGAGTCGCAAAATCGCAATCATGCAATCTTGTAGATTGCAAATTCTGTGTTGACAGTCATCGATAACCTTCGATAACGACAACTGGAATGAAAGAAAAACGATATCGTTTTGTTTTCATGTTGGCAAATGAAATAAGGGTGATTAATTCTTCTGAAGTCATTTTTCCCCAGTGTTGCTTTTAGTGTGTTTGTGAATCATAATGAAACTTCCTCGTCCTTTGTTCTGTACCATGTCCATTGCATCTGTCAGTGTTGAAGAATATAGATCTTTTGAGACCAACCAGTCCCACGGTACTGGCTACTATGAGCCCGTTTCTCAGATCCAAAACAATCTCCAGCACTGTCTTCAACTATATAGACTATACATGTATGTTCATAATAAAATGAATAAAATATTTATTTATTTAGTTTCCAAAAGCAAAGTTTAAAATATTGCATCTACATATGTACATACATACAAAACTTTAAATATTTTACCAACAAAATTTATGGCGTATCATTCCTTGTAAAAAATAAAACTATTTTAAAACAAATGATTTTTGGGAAAAGAAAATATTTATTAAAAAATTAAAAAAAATTGTTTTTAATGCACAGAAAAGTATACATACTCTATAGTCTATTGTTCTAGTTCATAAAAAATTTAAATTTTTTAATATTTTATTGCACCTTCTTTACTCTCTAATACGGCCTTTAATCTATTTTTAATAGAATATTCCAGTTTACCTGTGGTTTCGGAGGAAATTTTGTGCCAATATTTAACAGGAGCATTTTTTAAGTCCTGTTTGTTCTTTATCGCAGTTTCTCTTATCCTGCGGTCCAATTCGTCCCATAAATTTTCAATAGGGTTTAAATTAGATGACTAAGGAGAAGAATGGAGCTATTTTGGCACATTGTACAACAGCCATTCCTTTACAATGGCTGCTGTGTTCTTTAGGTCGTTATTTTGTTGGAAGTAGTAGCTTCAAGAGAGACCCATTTCGGCTACTGAGTTCTTCAAATTATCGTTTAATATGTTGAAATACATAAATCGATAAATTGTTGTCGCAATAACTAAATTTCCAACCCCAATCGCCGACATGCAAGGCCAAATCATAATAGAGCCGCCTACGTTTTATTTCCGGTGGCCATCAGGTTTTTAGGTTCCAGTTCTTCATTCTTTCTGTGCCAAACATTTTGTTTTTAATCTAATAAGTTAAATATACTTTCGTCGCTAAACACAAGATTTTTCCAAAAGCTTTCATATTATGCTTTTTAGCAAGTTCATTCGTTTGGCCTTATTAATTTTACATATGAATGGTTTTTTCCGAGACACTTGGCTATGATAACCTCCACTTCTTAATACACTGCGTACTGTTTCTGGATGAACGGTGGAAATCGACATTTTTTCCATATCTTTTGCTATATCAAGAGCAGTTGTTCTCGGATTTTTGTCAATTCCGTTGAATATGTGTCGTTTTACACGTTGAGTAATTTGTGGCGGACGGCCACTTCTTCTCCTACTATTAACACTGTTGGTCTTTTTATAATTATTTATAACGGTCTGTGTACAGACTTCGAGTGCCCAACAATTTCAGCAATTTCGCGCAACGATTTTCCATTCTTTTGATGCTGAACAACCACTTTTCTAATATCTAAGCTTATTTCTTTAACTTTTGGACACATTATTATCAAAAATTGAGAACGACTGCTTGCAAACCTTTTCAGTTGTTAACTGAGAGATATGAAGCATTACAATATAGGGGCTAAACATGTGTATGTTCTTTTGTTAGAAAAAATTCCGCAGACCAAGTGTGGGAGTATGTATAATTTTCTGTGCAGTAAAAAAAATTATTAATACATATATTTTTTCCCAAAAATTCTTGTTATGGAAAAACTTTTATTTTTTACAAGAAATGATATAATATAGTTTTTGTTGATAAAACTTTTAATTTTTATGCAAAATATATATTTTTTGGGGGGTATGTATAGTTTTCTGTGACACTGTATGTATAAATCCTTAGTTTGTGAAAAAGTGTGCCTGCGTTTCCTTTGTAAATAAATGTTTTATTTTTATTGCTTTTTTCTTATTGTTCTTAGTTATTGCTTTTATTTGTATGAGCTTTTATGTTTGTTCACCAAATAAATAAGTCAAAATAACATTTAATATACATACATACATACATACTTTTTCTTTTTATTATATATTGTATGTACATATCTCTGAAGGTGGTCAACTTTTTCCCTGTAGATCATCGGCAAAATTTGAAATTTTGTTTCTATTCATTTATCAAAAAGGATGCCAAGCCGAAAAAAAAGTGCTTAAACAGATGAAAATCACTTTGTTCCTATTTTTGAGATTTTTGGAGAATAGCTTTTAAGCATTTATATTACTCTCCCGTTACTAGCTTTCAAGGAAAGGTATATGAACAGACCTATTATTGAATTCAGATGTTATTGACTCCCGTAATGTAGTTACACAAAAAACATTCTTTTTTTTTTTGTTGGACTTGTTGTAATTGTATTTACACCAACTCGTTTGAATATAAGTTAACATACTTGTTAGTTGTTCCAATAATTTTTATTTTACTGTATACATATATATATTTTTTTATGATCACATTTTTATTTAATTGTTGTGATTTATAACAGTTAAATAAAACCAAGAAACAATTGAATAGAATCAATAGGAGCAGATTTCGTGCTCTCACTGTTGTTTCTTCCTTTTTTCCCTTTTTTATATTTTGTTGTCAAGCGAACCAATAATTGGTTTAGATGAGGCAAATAAAAATAATAATAAAATTCTAACTGTTTTTCTTGGAACTTCTTATTCTCTGGTCAATAAAACAAGCAGCTAAAATAAAATGTTAAAGAAATACATATACATATTAATTTACTCTCCTCTTAGTTTTGTCTTATTTTTAATATGCGATCAATGAATTTTTAAGAAATAAATAAATAAAGTACCACAGGAGACATTGACAAAAAAGGTTTAAATAGTTATAAAATTATAAGCAAAGCGAAAACCTGAATTTAATATATTTTCAAAAACTTGAAAAAAATAAAGATTAAAATTTAAAAACCAAAATTTAAAATTAAAAGTTAAAAACTAAACCTAAAAGTTGAAAATTGGGAGTAAAAATTTAAAATTTCAAAATAAAAGGCTAAAATTAAAAGAAGAAAAATAAAAAAACACCATGGAAAATTAAACTTTATGTAAAACATTCTACATAGTAGAACAGAACCAAAATTTTAATTTAGAAACAAAATTATCCAGGTTAAAATTAGAACAGAATCTAACATCAAAATGAAAAAAAAATTTGAAAAACAGAATTAAAAACTTAAAATCGAACTTAAAATTTCTTTGAAGGGAAAATAAAAATTCAGAAATTCCTAAAAGAAAACTATTTAATAAAAGGAAACATTTCTACATAGTAGAAACATCATATCTATATGGAATAAAAAATAAGAAATAAATTTAATTACTTAGAAGTTTGAATCAAAATAAAATATTGTAAAAAATTCTACATAGTAGATATTACAACCGTCTGTACATATGTAGCTTAAGAATATATTATTAGAAATAAAAAATTTTAATAAATAAATAAAATTGAATGGAAGAAAATAGAAAATAACTTTGGAAAGTGTTTAATCTTCCCTGGGGAAGCAACTTAAAATAATTTATACACACACTTTGTATTGCAAAAATAATATTGAATTGATTAATTCAAATCTAACCGTCAATAAACTAGACCAAAAATGTATAATGGTTTCAACAGGCTTCAGAAGAATCAGCTATTGAGCCGATACGAAATATAATAATAAGAAAGAAGTCATCATCCAAGTCAGTTTTAGCATATACGAGTATGTACACCAGTGGTAATGGAAGAATTGCTTAAGAGATGTATTGAAAGAACGAGTACCGCACTAAGAATTTTAATTGAATATGTTGGTGAATTGTTTTTTATTATTTTCATTGTTTTTTATAATTCAGATGGAATGATTGCCAAAAAACTTCAGATTAGCATATTTAGGTACATTGGCGGTAAAGATAATTAACAGATTAATATTTGAATGGTATCAGAAACCAACTGCATCAGGAAGAATGAGTTATTATTATTCAAAGCACAATTTATTATTAACACGGCAATGTATTGAATAGAAAGTGTATTAGTGTCAAAGAGTTTCATAGGAAGAATGAATTGAAAATTAGATGAATATTGATAGAGAATAGTTTTCAAACTAATCCATTTAGTAGATTAATTGCGTAATGTAACAACAGATCAAATGATAAAATGGACCAGGATGGACATTGATCCTTCTACATGTTGAAGGATCAAGGGTATATGAAACGAAAGATACAGGATGATGCATATTATCCAGTTAGGACAAAGGAAATACGCAGAGCAGGCACCCCTCCGGGCAAAAAAATAAAAATATATTACATCCTTTCTCATAATGATTAACAAAAAATAGCCATAGGCTGTTGACATATGATATACGAAAACATATGCATAATGACAATAGAATTTATTCTGTAGGTTTATAGCAAAGATCCTTAAAGATAAAAAACTGAAGCTTGGACACATATTAGAGTCAAGAAGAACTGCGCAGTCTATGTAGTCGTAACTCCACTATCAAACTTACTCATTTACTGAACTGGAACTGTCCTTAGTCTATACAGAATTGTGTTAAACAAGGTATTTTTTTGCGTGATACGAGCAGAGGTTGGGAAGAAAAAAGGCAGCCAGCTTGTTACCGGTTTGAAAAACTTATTCACACTGAAATGATACGGCTCAATCTACCATTTGTTGTTGCTCGGCCATTGGTACTGTAAAGATTTAAGGAGAACTATTGCCAAATTCAACTCTGAGAAAGGTTATATCTTAATTTTTAATAAGTTTTTTCGCCTCTGATCCTAGTTTATACAAAAAAAAATTTCAAGAAATAAATAAAGGCATAAATTCGATTATATGCGAATGAGTTCATGCAAATAAGGGATCTTCTGTGTAGCCTTTGTGTTCGTTGTTCCGACTCGAAGCAACGATATCTCACTCTGTCCAGTGAGACATCGTGTATATAGTAAATGTGGGAGAATGCTAGTGCTCCCAGCATTCACACTAAAGCATTCATTTTCTGAGAAAATAATGATTATGAATCACGCATAAGGTAACTAGTTGGATCTTCAAGATTTTTTGAAAATCAGCATGCCCAATCAATTTGACACTTTACTGAGACTGGACGACATGAGGTGGTAAGCACATGGACATACCTCTGGAGCATAATCAGTATGCTTTTGCTGCAGTTGAGATATATATATATATATATATATATATATATATATATATATATATATATATATATATATATATATATATATATATATATATATATATATATATATGAAGTGAGCTTTTTAAATGTACTTCGAGATGGCGTAAAGAATGCTTTGATGGTTTAAACCTCATGAGTGTGTCCCAATGGCGAAAAAACTCTTTAATGATTAATTATTTAACACCATCCATCCAACGCCAGAAAAAGTTGTTTCTGCAGCTTCTGTTCATCTTCAAGATTTTCATGTCCGTCTAAAGCGTCCTCCCTCTCAGTCGATCTTTCCCTCTATAATTAAAAATGTTGCGGACTAATAGGCTTATATTTTTTATATATACCGGTGAGCAGCTGTAATCATACGGTTGATTTATTTTGTTGTCTTCGAATTTTTCTAAAGTAGATACCAAGGCGATATCCCATATCTGAATCCAATAGCACCATATTATGTTTGGGTTCGCGTTGTATAGAAGAGCTTTTCATCATAAGCTTAGTGTTGAGTTTCTTCCTATAAGGCAATTAGGTTGAAGTGCTTTCAATTTAATTTTGATAATTTTTGCATCTATGTACATACATATATAACTTTTCTATGTTAGAAGACGGTCAAATTGTATATCAAGGTATTTAATCTCAGAGTTTGGCGGTATAGTTTGATTATTAATATGAATAAGGGAAGACGTGTTCCACATTTTTGCTCGTTGACCTTTATTCTCCACAGTTTTAATTATTGTTCCAGCAGCAATATACGAGTATTTCTACAATTAGCAACATGCTTCTTACGGATTTTTACTGACTAGAGAAACTATATTATCAGCGAATATTGATCTTTTAATATCATATTTGGTGGCATGTCGGAGGCATATGTCATATAAAACATGGGACCTAAGATGCTTCTTTGATGAAATACGGTTTCAATCGGCAGTGGAGTACTCAGAAAAACACATTCTCTAATGATGAATTTTCACTCCATTTAAATACGAGTAGCTTTCCAATAGTATTTAAGGGAATGTTTTATTTTCGTATTGTTTGTTTCTGGACTAAACCCTTTTGCTACATTTTCTCAGAAGCACGAGAAACGTCAATGAAGAGAGCAGAAAAATATTTCTTTACTTTGAAAGAATTTTTAATCACATTCACAAGTCTGTATGATTTTGTTCAATAGTGCTGTGTTGTCGCCTAAAACCAAACTGATGAACTGGAATACACCCACTCGCACTTAGGGCGGGTGTTAACTTGCTCGTAAGTAGTTATTTAAAAAGCCTTGATATAGTAGACAACAGTCTTATATAATTGATTTGAGATGTTGCGCACAGATCTTTAAAAGCATTTGTCTAAAGAAGCAGCCTTTTGATATTCCAGAATGTTTTAAGCTGTGATGTACATGTCTTAAAGCTAATTTTCGGCTAAGAGGATCTGTATCGTTGCCATTCTTTTCCAAGTCTTCATATTTGAGACTCAAGTGTTTCTATGTCTACAGAGTATATTCTATTTTATCTCAATTGTCATTTATATTTCATTTGTCTGGTTGAAGTTGAATGTTAAGCAGCTTCTTGAGGCTTTTTTTCAAACAATACAATTGAGTAATCCATGTCTGGGGATGTCTTCCCTATAATGTGCACTAAGATATATTTATTTTAGCAAGTCGATGCTTGTGGTTGTCATCGTCAAATCGTCCATGGTTTTTACGTATGTATGTATGTACAAATTTATATAACTAAATATTCATATTTGATAACAACGTTTTCTTCTCATTGCCATAAAAATTTTAAAATGGGACTAAATATATATCATCTTTTCTAAATTTAATATAAGTTTAGTACATTATTATTTTATTCTCTGTTGTTGACATAGCGGAGTATATGCCTGCATTTCATTTTGAAAATATCTCGAATAAAAAATTTTATAAACATTTTTAAATTGAAATTATTGGGGATATTCTCTCATTAGTATGACATGATAATTTCAAGAACTCATATACTTATATTTTCCTATTTGTGAATTACAAATATACATTGTGTAGTAGTCTTAGACAGTTTTTATTCAAAGAACAGAGCAAACAACTGATGTACATATATTCGATTTTTATTTTTCTTAAACCTTTTGTTAGCGCCAAAAACAAGCTGTTTATATAAGGCACGTTCACAAACTTGTGCAGATGGTATTCCGAGACAACACTTGCAAGACATTATGGTATTTTATGATAACACGATATTCCAATAACTTATATCCAGCAAATTGGAGCCAATTAAGATCAATGAAAAAAATGGATATTTAAGAATTTCATTGTTTTCAAATTTCAATTGTTCTTCAAGAGTTAAGTTGAAAGACAGTATATATAAAAGACAGTACTTTTCTTCATATATGTATATAAATTATATATAGAAGACAGTACTTTTCTTTAATTCTTAAACGAAACAACTACATTCATATAAAAAACAGCTTGACTAACATCCTTAGATGTTGAAGTTGCTTGTAACAATTAAGTTAAACAAATTGAGAAAGAGATTTTATAAAGACAAGCCGGTTTTAAAATCATTTTTTTAACATCAATATCTCTACATTTTCATGACTTCTTTGGAACTCTTTGTTTTTGCTGGCGGTAAACACGTCAACTGTTAAGCCTCTAACATCAATGGAAAACTTTTTCCGCAAAATTTTAAGTTGATAACTAAAGTATCAAAATCTGTCATAATTCTACTGCCTTTGGTGGCAACAACATTAAGGTAGGCAACTAGTGAAGTATTGTGGAAATAGGCTATAGTTCTCTGCACCAGAAATATGTTTAGACAGTGAAGTCCATCCAGTTGTCACTATCCGCCGATCATACTGTGCCAGTATAGTCAACCACAGGCACCCCTATATATTATAGATATGTACATATATTTCCACACAAACCGTATGTGGTATAAGCGAAATTATATGGAGTTAAACGTTTAATGTGATCATTTCTAATCAATTTGGAGTACAGAAAATTTGTGGAAAGAAATATAATAGGCCTCGGTCACAATCCACTTTAAAGGATCCGAAACAAAAAATGGGTATAAAGTGTTGGTTACCTGCGCACAACATGCAAAAGTACAGTAAAATAAATTGCGCACAACAACGCACACTAGGGATTTTTATATGGAGGTGAGGAAAAATATATATTTGCCAAAAAAGTAGGTATTTCATCACAAATTTAGTTTTATTTATATAGTAATACACAAAAGTAATCAAAATGAAGAAAGTTAAACAAATGTATATCGTTACCTACAATGTAATAAGCCCTAAAAAATTTAAATGATTTTTTTAACTTTTAATTTATTATTTATTTTAAATCTATTTTTAATTTATTATTGTAAAAGAGCCTTAACTTCGTCGCTTATAACACTATGCTTCTTCTGGATAAATGAAGGAATCAAATGTGAGATCATGGGATCTGAGTTCGTGAGTTCTTTTTATAGTACAAGTATTTTGTACCCTTCATTTTCTAACCAATGCATTAGATATTCGTATTTTTCTTTTGTAAGTTAAAGCTTTATAAACATCCCCAAAGTTTTTAATGAACAAATTTTGTGGTTGGTTTTTGAAATACTAGAAGTAAAATCAATTACTTCTTTAGGAAACATAGCACGTACTTCAACCCTTTTGTATGGTTTGGCGCGACCACAGCACTCCTCAAACGATTTACGTGGCCGAGCAAGTGCAGAACAGGCAGAACATTCAGCCTCAGTAAACTTAATTGTAAATGTGCGTACAAGCCAATTTGTATTTTTTTTCAAATCGCGACTTCTTACGATTAGAATCCTGCCATCTTTGTTTGAAGTTAGAGTAAAAGCCTTTATATATTGTATACAAAATTTCACATGCTCTAGTTTCGTTTAAGCCAACATGCGATTGTTGCAAAAACTGTTTTAATTTTGTTCTGTCTTTGTCAAACTCCAGAAGCTTCGAGCATAAAACCGCATGTGAAATAGAAAAACTTTCCATTGTCGCAAAACTCTTGGGCCTTAGTTTCAGTTATAATTAAAAAACCGGGAAAGAATCGCTTGTACTTTTCGCGTTCGTCGGCACTGTTGAATGACAAATATCGATCAATGAACACCTATAAATACTACGTATTTTTCAATATTTTACTGACAGGTACTTATTAATGGGAGCATATTTCGGAACATTCCAAAACATGAGCACTCATAAATGTGGGTGCAATTTCTGTAAAAAATCATGCAGGTAACTAATGGAAAACCCCAAATAATTCAAAAAGTGCACTTTCCTTTTTTCCTTTTAATTGTCCACGAAAATTTATTGGCGCTTATTACTTTGCTACTGCAATCATAAAAATCAAATAACATTTTGTTTATTACTTTTTTTTTAATTCTGAGAATCATAAAAAAGTCATTAATGTTTTTTTCAAAGAATTTTCTGCATATCACCAGCAAATATTTTAAATTCATACCTTTACTTAATTGTGAATAAAAGCGAAACGTGTTCATCGATTTTCATGATTTAATGTTCATTTTGTTTATAGGTTATGCGACTTTACATCAAAGCAATAGGACTTGACACTTTTTTTACCGTTTTGGATTTTTTATGAATCAAAAATAAAAAATTTAAATTTTTTAGGCAAAAAATATTTTTTTTCTGCATACATTTATTTATAACTGCGAAATTGTTACTTATGTAGCAAAACTTTGTATTAACAGATTAAAGGACTTGTAATTCTTAATTTTTTAAAATTTGTTTAAGCAAAATCCGACTAGTGGTTCTTGAATTATGTTAAACAAAAGAGCCTTATCAGACTTGAGTCGCGAATCAATCAGCTGAAAAATGTTGTACTGTGTAATGCAACAAATTGAGAGGTGGCACGTGGTGGCACTTGAAATTAATTAAAAATGTTAAAACAGATATGAGACAATGTATTAGTAGTGATTTCCAAGTGTGGGAAAGTATGGCTGAAATGTTTGGAGAAAAAAAGGATTTTTGTTATATGTTCATAAAAATAAAGAAATAAAAAAACTTAAGTCTCTGCAGAGTTTATTTTTTCAATTTTAGTAAACTGAAATATCCTACTTTTAATAAAAAATAAAAACAAAAACGTTAGCTCACATAATAAAGACGGCTATAAAAAATAACTAGCAGTCAGATCGGAGTAATTCTTTTTGATTTGATTCTGCCATTAATCTAAAATTTCAAAATATCACTGAATTTTAAGAGTATATTGACAATTTGAGTTTTTTCCGCGAAATCCCCAGTGTGCAACGTAAAGAGAATAGAAAACAGTACATATTTGCACTATAGTCCTATAGTTAACATTTATATTGTGTTCATTATATTCAACATAAATTTATTCAAAATTCCTTTATAAAATTCAATTAATAAAATTTTTTTATCCTTAAATACTAGTATGACTTTTTTCCTTTATGCTCAATTGGGAAATATTGCCCATAGACTTTCTTAAAATCTGTTAAAGCATTTGTTATTTTCTTCTATTATAATTTTAATAAAAATTTTTAGCAAAAAATAAACACATCCAACTATCAATTTTCACTTTTTGTTTCCAAATCAATTTTTATAATTAATTTGAAAAATATTTGGTAACATGCGTCAAAAACAAATTTTTGTTAATAAGATTATATAAAGAGAATATACTATGTCTGTATGTATTACGAAATAATTAATTGGAAAAACATTTCATACAATTTGTTGTTGCATTTTCGTTTAACTGAAATCCAATAAAAAATTAAATAAAATTTTTGTTAAAAAGAATTTAATAGAATATATTTAAAAATAAAATAGAGAAAATAAAAATGTTGTTTTATTATATATGCAATATAATTTGTTATGAAGTGCAAAATAATGGGTGACACCATAACACCCCCATCACTAGTTGAATGCTCCGACGAAATAAATTATTCAAATTATCTTTATGGGATTGTTTGGAATATACTTACACTTGTCTCTTTTTAAAGAAGTATCAAAAATAGCGAGGACACATATTATTAGAACAATCGAGGCATCTATATATGGATGCTAAAGCGGACTATTTTTGAAGGTTTGCCTTTATATACTTCGTACTTCTTCAAGCATTTTATCCTACTCCATTTGTTGCAAGTATAAGGATTCAATTCTTATCGGTGCTAGTGTTGTGCTCCTATTTTCTTTTATTTTGGTTATAACAATTTTATTTGAATTTTAAAGGTTTCATTTAATGTATTTATTTCACAATTTCCAAACTTTATTAAGAATTTGCCATGAAATTTTAATTTAACTTATTCACAATTATGGGATATAATACGTTTATAAAATTTTAGAACTAATTCTCAGTTACTCGTATATCTTGTTTTATTACTTAATCACATGTGATTTAATCTTAATAGGTTTCTTCTTTAAATTATCATTAACATACTTAGTTTATCCAATCATTATTTTCTGAATCTATGAGCACATTGTAATGAATTAACTCCACTGATTTGTTGTTTTTATTAGGTATTGGCTCAAATGTTACTATCGATAGCGGATCTTTGGAAAACTGAGGTAACTAGAGGACTATGATAATATTATTGAAATTTTAAATATAACGTTTTTGAATTTATGTAAGTAGTCTCCAATCATACTCTTTTGATAATTTATATGATCGGTAGTATTTCGGATTTGGAGTTTCATTAGAGAGTTGACATTTTATTATGTAAATTTTCGTAATTTTTATATATCACCCCAATAGTTGTGTTTACCTGCAATAATTGAAAGACTCTTTGCTATAATGTTTAATAGGGCACGTTTCACGTCTTAATAGTATCGATATTGCTTTTAGTTATTTGTTACTACGTTTATACGCACGTCTTATTTGCAAATAAAAAAGAAGAATGTTGCCGTATAACTTTTTTATTGTAACTTATTAGCTCACTTAACAAGTCGTGAATAACGACACTATTTGCAAATAAAAAGTAAGACGTTGCCACTTCATGAACGTTTTTTGTGTTTTACTTACCAAACAATCATATTTTCGTCACATGGCATCACTAATAATAACATAAGTTCTGTATGCAATTTCCCGTATAAACAGTGAATTAGTTATTTGCAATTAGTTATATTTGCAAATAGAACGTGCGTATAAACGTAGTATGTAATTGTCTGTTCGCATACCCGTTATTATTTCATAAATTTCTTACGTCAAGGGTTCGGGCTCAGGCCGCTGTTATATATAAATCTTAAGTTTATTAAAATTAAAGTTATATAATTTCCGCTTTAATCTTTGGATTATTTTTGGCTTAGTATTTCTTTTGTGATATAAAAATAATAATATAATTTTATAGGATATTGCGCGTTTTGAAGACTTGTCGAACACTTTTGTAAGAGCTCGTTTTTTAGAGTGTAAAATATATATAAGTATGTACATGTTGAACTTCTCGGGGCGGTGAGGGGGTTTCGCTAATTTTGTAATTTTGTACTCGTAATTCGTTTATTAATTGTGTTACCCTTTGTATAAATTGAGAGTTACACGTTCTGGCTTTCAACACTTCGTGAACTGCTTGTTCCTCTATGATTTTTACTTTTTAAAAAATTTTACTCTATTATTGCTGTTATGATAATATTATTGAAATTTTATTCGATTAATGTTTTTGAATTTAGTTAAGTAGTCTCTTGTTGATAGTTTATATACATATGTATGTACATACATACATATATTTTTTATCACTATTTTTATTTATTGAAGCTTCAATTTAATTGAACTAACAATAAGTATTCAAATCTTAAATCTAAACTATTATTTATTTAAGCCCAGCCAATGCCATACAAAAAACACTATTTTCTGCGGGTTCTTCTGTATTGTTCTCTCGTGTTCGGCTAACGGTAAAAGTGTGCCTCCTTCTCAGCCGAGTGTTGTCTCTGTAATGTATAATGTTGCGGGCCAGTGGTTTTGGATTATACTCTAGTTTTTTTTTAAATATGTATGTTGTCACTACTAGTACTATTTTTTATATTGGATGCTGAGGCGCTGCCTTACAACTTGATTCCATATTGCTATTAGGCCCGCGTTGTATAGAAGAAGTTTGCAATTTAGGCGTAGTGTTGAATTTCTACTCATAAGTCAATTAGTTTAAGCAGCCTTTAAATTCATTTGTATCAATTTAATGTTTATGTGCGATTTCCGATTCTATTGTGTGCGTTGTGCTTAAGAAATTTCCTTCTATAATAATAAATTAGCGAGCGGCTAAGGAACTTACGAAAAGGTTCTGAGTGCTTACGGGTATTTTCCGTTTCAATTTATTTATTAAATCTTCATGCCAAACATTATCAAACGCCTGGGAAACGTTAATAAAAAGGGCTGAATATTTTTTTCTTCAAACGCACTTCTTACTATATTTACATGTTAATGTGATTGTTCGATGGTGGTACGTTTCTTCCTGAAACGAAATTGGTAATCCGGAATACACCCACTGTTGTTTAGTAATGGGGTGAGTTTATTCGCTTTTGGGACTTTTTTCAGCACAACATCAAATCGTAATGGATTTAAAATGACTTGCATTGTTCATTACTTGAATTTAAGGGGAAAGTTATTTCCAGAGTCGAATGGAATTAATGAAAAATTGTTGCTCAGAGATTGCTTTTTATATCTGATGCCGTTAATCTTGTGTCCTCAATTCGACCTAGAGAATATTATTCTATCATATAGGTAGGAAGGTTGTTGACTATACATATATTATCTTATATAAACAACAATAGTGTTGGGCATATTAAGAAGTTATCAAACGTAACGTGATATAGTTGTTTTGCATATTGTGAGATGCTCCTGTTCCTTTTTATACCAAATATATACATATATCCCAATATTATTATACGTTACGTTAAGCCTTCGCCTACTTACAGCATCGCAACTGGAAAATAGCTCGCAGTCATACATTAGCGTAGGCAATAAATAGTTTTTGGCTATTTTAGTATTCGGATATCCACCGGTGTATGATGCTGTGACATCCACAGATTTCTTAACATTGAAAAGGTTTTCCCACAGTGTATTTTATCATGTTCAGTTGTTTATTAAAAACTAGACGAAGATTTTTTGCAGTATCAACATTATTATTGGCCATATTATTAATACTTATTAGTGGAAGAGACGTAGGTCTATCTTTTGATGGTCCAATAATCATAGCAACTGACCATTTGGAGATGGCCAAAAAATAATATGATGCATATCTTCGTTTATCAATTGTATGCAGTTTGCAGCATCTGATATCTTACAGCTAATATGGAGCTACACATCATCAGATACATTTGAATTTTGCAATGTTTCACTTGTAAAGGCAGATCATTAGCGTATATAGAATACAATAGTGGCCCAAGTATGGAACACTGTGGTACGCCTCTAGGCATTAAGCAGCATTGACAGACATTTGCTTCACGAGTAACGTCGATCTCTTGGCCAATATGAAAATGTGTTTGTATTTGTGAATAAAATAAAGTTGCACTGCAAGAAAAGTTGCGTAATTTAATAGGAATGTTCTTACTTGTTAATGTATGAAATATATTGTAAATAATTTATTTATGTAAAATTGAAATAAAAACTACAAATAAATCTATGAATTCATTTGTGAATAAATTTGATATATGTTACTTTTTGAATAAGTTAAAAGAGCGAATGCTTTAGGTAACAAATAATGAAAACTGGAAATCAAAGAATAAAATTAGAGGAATTAAAAATTTGGTAAAATAAAATTATATCATTCCACTTTTTAACTCATCGACTAAATTTGGTTCGGCGTTTAGGGGAAATAGCTTTCGGTCTTTTAATTCCAAATGCATCTCTATGTTTTGTAACAGCACGCATATCTAATAAATTAATTTTTGCTTCTTTTATAGCTGAAAAAGATAGCTTTTTAAGCGGGCCTCCACCTGTAGCATAGCTTTTAGATTTATCATGTGCTAGTTTTTTTCAATTTAAATTTAAAGTCAGCCCTCCCCAGAACGCGATGGCGCACCAATACAATTTAAATCATCCGAAACGGTGTTCCACTCTTTCTTAACATTTATCTTTTGTAAACTTTTCTGGAAGCCCTTTGCCAAAGAAGGTTTCTGTTCCATTATTTTAACTAGACTCGCAAATTAACAGTAGTAGGAACTTTTACTCTAAAATGTATGTACATTTGTATACATAAATACATACATATGTATGTAAGTATGTACGAATAAAATCATGTTTTAATTACATATATTAATTATTCTGTTTTCATTACTTACATTTTGTTTCCTTCCATTTAATCATTTTAAACAAATTTGAATAATGTCAATGATGACATCATTGGTGGATCATAAATGTGCAAAATTGTCGCTCTGTAAATTTAGTCATTTAAAGTGTGTAAATTATCGTTTTGTAATTAATCGCTGTGTTTAAATTGTCTGGAGAAAGTTAATCTGTGGAACTGTGAAGGTGGACTTATTCGTTTGTCTGATTTATATTGGCGTCTCAAATTCCTTCATTGTGCTGGATTTGTTTGGTTGTTTATACACATACATTTAAACACATACTACACAAAAAAATTATTATTATGTTAAGTACTAATTTATCCTACTTTGTGATCAGCTGTTTAGTATTATGATTGATACCTTTTGTTAATTATGTGTGATAAGTATCAAATTTTTAGACGTGATCGAATTTGCAAACAAGGAGGTGGAGTACTGATTGCTGTTTCTAGCTTATACCCAGCCGAGGAAGTAATAATTGAAAATTCCCTGAATATAGAGATTGTTGTCGTGGCTGCTCAAATTTTAAACATATCTCTCTTTATTGCTTGCTCTTACATTCCTCCTAATTCCGATCCACAAATTTATCAAACGCATGCTAAGATTATCAAATTTGTTGCAAATAAACTTAAACCTGCAGATTACTTGATCGTAATGGGGGATTTTAATATTCCAACAGCATCTTGGATTTCTCCCGAAGACACCGAATTTTTGATTCCGATTACACCGCATGATTGGGCACACGATTTTCCTATGTGCCTTGCTGATTTTAATGTTTTCCACTGGTTGGGTAACGTCTTGGTAGCTTGTACATAATTTTTAGGTTTTTATTTTGAATAATTTAGGCTTTTTTTAAATGCGTTTTCGCACATATTGTTGACCATATTTGGCATCCGTATGTCATTATCGGTCTTATACACATTCTATATAGCAAAAAAAATTTTTTTTGTTATTTAATGTTGATTTCCGATTTAGAAGTGAAAATAAAGCTCTACCACATCTGATTGCTTTTGTGCATGTTTGCAGGACATGATTCTTAAATGTCAGTTTTTTATCTAAGATAATCCCCAAATATTTAACGGAGTCTGTAATAGGTATATATATGTACTCCGTGAATAGAGAGCCCGTTATTAGGTACACGTTTCGGTGATTTGTTAAATTTGAATATAATTGCTTGTGTTTTAGTTTCATTAATTTTGACCTTCCATTTTGCAAAGTAGTTTTTGGCATGAGTTAGTGCTTTTTTCATTTTTTTAACGATAGCTTATGAAACTTTTCCTGTCGCTAATAATGCTGTGTCATCTGCATACTATGCTGCAGTGTAATCTTTCAGTAATTTGTATTCGGAAATAAATATTGAGTACAAAGTTGGAGATAGCACAGAGCCTTGCGGAACCCCTGCTAAAATGTTCTCTAGAGCATTAAATGATGGAAGTGATATTGAGCTACTCCTAAAAAAGTTTTACTCAGTGCTTAATAGCTGTGTTTCTGCCAGTTCTCCGTTGGTAAAAAAGGTAATATCCAATCGCCCTCCCTGGTTTACTAACACATTGGCATGGTTAAAAAATAAACGTAACAGACTCCATAAAAAGTTTAAATTAAGCAAAAGTTAAATGGATCGAAGCAATTATTTAATAGCAAAATTAGTAAAATTAAATATAACATTAAAAACAACCCCAAAATATTTTTCAACTTTGTTAATTCAAAAAGCAAAGTGTCATCATACCCGACAACTATGAAGTTCAATGGTACTACATACTCTAATGATGCTGATATTGCTAATATTTTTGCTGAATTATTCGCTTCTATGTTCTCTACAAATACTGTTGACAATTCATCGTATCCTTACCGTCTTATCAAACCTTAAATCATTAAAAAGCTCTTGCAAACCTGGACCTAATGGTATTCCGAGCAGCATTTTAAAAAATTGTGCGGAGTCATTGGTCATCCCATTAACGTATTTATTTAATATTTCTCTGAAGTTTTATAAATCTGGTAGTCGTAGTAATGCTACAAACTATAGAGCCATAGTAAAATTAAATGCTATCCCTAAGTTGTTGGAGAAAATTATAACGAATACACTAAAGCATGAAATTATATCTCCAAAACAGCACGGATTTTGGCGTGATAGATCTACAACTACAAACTTAATGGAATTGACGTCATATGTCAACGCAAGCTTTTATAATAGCCAGCAAACAGATGTCATTTATACAGATTTCAGTAAGGATTTGATAAGGTAAACCATGACCTATTGATTGAGAAGCTTTATGCAATCGGATTTACCGGGAACTTCCTACACTGGATAAAATCATATTTAAAAGGGCGCAAACAATGTGTTATTTACAATAACTCCAGATCAAATTATTTTGAAGTAATTTCTGGTGTTCCTCAGGGTAGCCATATTGATCCTCTCATATTTTTGATTTTTATCAATGATCTTCCAAAAGCCATTGAATTCTGTAATGTTCTAATGTAAGCTGATGATGTCAAACTCTTCTCCAATATTGCTAAAATCGATGAATGGTATCATCTTATCATCTTCAGACGGATTTAAACAATTTTTTTAATTGGTGTACCGTAAACCTTATGGAATTAAATATTAATAAATGCAATTTAACAACTTTCACTAGATATTCACCATTTTCAACCAAATATTTTATAAATGGCACTGAGCTAATAGGTCATGACTTAATTATAGACCTTGGAATTTACTTCAACAAAAACTTAATTTTAACACACATGTCACTTATGCTGTTAACAAGGCTAATAGTGTTTTATTGTTCGTAACGAGTTTAACGATCCTTACGTTACAAAAAATCTCTTCACATCTTCAGTAAGACCCATTCTTGAATATGGCTCTGTTATTTGGGTTCCTCAATGCAATTTATATATTAAAATGATAGAATCAGTCCAGAAATAATTCCTTTTATTTTGTCTTCGATATCTTCAATGGAATCCAGCTGTGAATCTGCCGCCATATCGTAATCGTTTGGCACTCATAAATCTCCCTACATTAAAAAGCCGAAGGATTGTATCTAACATTGTATTCTTTTTAAAATTATTTCAAGGTAAAATGGATTCTATTTGTCTTCACAACCAAATAAATATCAATATTCCAAATAGGCAACTAAGATCAGATGAACCCATACATCTTAGATTTCACAGAACAAATTTCATGAATTTCGATCCATTCCGTAGAATTTCTTCGGATTTTAATAAATTTTATGATCTCATTGATTTATCGGATAATGTTAATGTTATTAAAAGAAAGCTTTTCAATTATTTAAATTTCAATGTTTTTACTTATAATTGCTACAACCTAGTCACTTATGTATTATTTTTGTAATGTCAGCTGTAAATATAATGTAGCTGTAAATAAATAAATAAATGTCGTGATCAAATATCTTAACGAGAGTTTTGTGCACTTTTGACAGACGAATACACCAAACACGTTACCGTTTTAACGGCGTGATTTGTAATATGTAGATTTCTAACTCCCCGTCTACATTAGCAATTTTGTTGCATGCAATTCTGCTGCGGAATTGCTTTAGTGTCCACATTAGAAAAAATCTAGTATTGCAATTCTTGTATAAAACGTATGTAAAACATCAAATATAACAACACCAAACATTAAGTTGAATAGTGAGGATAGCAAAGCAAAACAGAATTGCAGAGAACATGAAACTCTGTACCCCTCCCCTAGCTTCTTACCTCTCTCTCCTAAAACAACCAAGAATTACTGCAACTAAATTGCAAGTGTGGACAGCGAGTAAGATATCGTACTCATTGGCGTTTTCGCCAATCACGGTCAGTCTTGCCGATTAAAAAAAATTTCCGCTCAAAATTTCCCCTGGAAAGTGCCCAAAATCAACAATTTATGCTCAAAAATTCAAGAGTTGAAAAAGTATACCCTGACGTTATATACATATTAAAAGTGAGGACTTTTTTCCCTTTTACTCCTCACTCTTTCAAATTCTGAAAAGTATACTCTTTTGCAGCATGAAGATGTTGGAAAATATAATTTTTTTTAATTTGTATTTTCTTTAATTTTTCTCGGTTGTAAATTTTTTTAACTTGTAATTATAAAAATTTGTATTTTCTTTTTTTAATTTGTATATGAATAACATAAAATAAAAAAAACTAATTACATTCCATACATTAAAAAAATCATAAGAGGTATTCACGTCAACAAGTGCAACTTTGCACGATTGCGTAGTTGCACTTTTTGACGTGAACAACCTATTACTGTTTAGTTTGTGCAAAAGTCAAATAGAAATATACATGCCTAAACAAAGTGCGTAATTGTTAAAAGAATTTTTTTCGTCTTCTTTCCATTTTTTGACATTTTTTCTTTCTTTATTGCTTTATTTTTCATGGAAGTCATATTAACGTACGTAAAGAATGCTTTTTCAATTAAAAAATAACATTAAAATGGCTGTTCTGCGTTGCTATTTGGTTTAGAGTTGATTTTTTGAGTACTTTTTGACTATTTTGTGGAATTTGGCAATGCTATAAAAAGTTGCACTGCTTCGCGTCTTTTACTCTGATAATCTTGCACTTGCTTAAACCCTGACAATCTTGCATCGTTAGTGCAAAATAATTTTCCATATGGTTGTTGTAATGATTTTAGAAAAAGTTGCAACTTTGCATTTCCGCACCGCCAAATTATTTGACGTGAATACCTTGAATAATTCAACCTTTTTTTATAAAATTAGTTAAAGTTATGCTTTGGTTATGTTGAGAATAACGTTTTCTTTATCATATGTATGTAAATTGATAGGGTAACATTAATTCGTAGATATAATTTGACGTTTGTTGAAGTTTATGAATGTCATTCCTATAATCAAATTTTTTTATGCATTTCCGCTTTATCTTTTGGTCGCCATATACATTTGTGTCATTTTTTTTTATGAATCACACACTTTTAAAATAAATTTTATGAAATTACTGCAAATATCTTGTGTTTTCATTTGGACATCTGTGGAATATTTTATAACCACTTTTCAACAGGTTATGGGCCCAGAATCCCAGTAGTGAAAATAAAGATTGCATGGATGAAGAAGGAATATTAAAAGATACAGCAAATTTGACAATTGGCGACAGCGTGCAAGTAACAGAGCGTAAGGAGGTATCTACTGCATCTCATTTTACAAATACATCTTTCGATTCAGAGAAGAACATGGCAGAAGCTAGGTCGTATCAGTTACACCGTTTTAATGGACAGAACTACCAGCTGTGGAAACGCCAAATGGAAATTTACATGACAGAAAATAAATTGAAGCCATACATTTTAGGTACAATACCAAGGCCAAGCAATAATAGTCAAGGATGGGACGATAAAGATGCTGAGGCACAAGCTTTTATTATGAGAGGTATTGAGTTGGAGCAACTAAAATATTTAACAGATTGTAACACATCTGCGCAAATGTGGTCGCGACTAAAAACAGTTCACGCAGAAAAAAGTGAACAGTCAGCCCAAGTGTTGTTAGAAAAGTTTATAAACTGCAAAATGGAAGACGATGACAGTATTGTGAATTTTGTTGCAAATATCACTTCTTTAGCGCAACGCTTAAAAGACATGGATTTGGAACAAAAAGAGCCTATGGTAATTGCTAAAATTTTAAGTAGTTTGCCTTCTAAGTTTGACCACGTCAGAACTGCATGGTATGCTGTCCCTCGCACTGAGCAAAACATTGAACGATTAACAGACCATTTAGTAAATGAAGAGTCTTTAATAAATTTACGTACACAAGAAGTAACAGAGAACAATACATTTAAAACTGCATACTCTTTAAGTAAACAGAAAAACAGCAAACATGTAAGTTTAAATAAGAGAAATGGAAAATGCAATTATTGCAATAAATTAGGTCATTGGGCAAGAGAGTGTTATAAAAAGCAAAGAGATCAGCAAAAGAAAACAACAAATAACTCTAGCTCTTTAGCTGTTACTAAAGAATTCAAAACAAGAAATAATGATGAAATGCCAAGCTGCCGAAAATCACATTTATTTGTTTTACAATCTAGTAATACACCAAGCAAATTTGAAAATATTTTTTATGTAGATTCAGGAGCAACTGATCACATGTGCTTCCAAAGGGAATTGTTTACCAAATTTTCTGAGTATGAGCATGGAGTGTGCCAAGTACGAGTTGGCGGTGGCCGTAAATTAAATGTTATTGGTGTCGGCGATATTGATGTGCAGGTGAATGAAAAATATGGATCAAAAGGTGTCGTACATACCATAAAAGATGTTTTGTTGGTGCCCGATCTGGATAGAAATTTTATATCGGTTTTAAAAGCAACAGAAAAAGGCATGAAAGTTGTATTTGAAGAAGGTGCAGACTGTGTAACATTTATGAAAAATAATGAGGTGATTGTTTCTGGTGTGCGCGATAACAAACTATACAAAATGAATTTAAGCCCGGTTATAAATGCTTCTTTGAATGTAGCATCAACAGAGTCTATTATGACTTGGCACGAACGTTTGGGGCATGTAAATTTTAAAACGTTGTTTGAAATGTGTAAAAACAATGTTGTTCAAGATTTAAAGATTAGTAACATTCCAACCGAAATTCCTTTTTGCGATGGGTGTGCGTATGGAAAGCAACACAGGCAGAGCTTCCCAAAGTCAGGTGCAAACCGAGCAAAGAATCCAGGTGAAACTTTTCATGCAGACCTGTGTGGCAAGATGAGTGTCCCTTCTTTTGGAAAGTCTAACTATTTTTTACTGTTAAAGGATGATTATTCCAGATATTGTTTTGTTTATTTTTTAAAGCATAAAACTGAAGTTTTAGCACGTTTGATGGAATTTTTTGCAGAAGTTCAGGCTGATAATCACGTAATTAAAAGACTGCGGACTGATGGTGGGCTAGAATTCTGTAATGATGATGTCAACAAGTTTCTATTAAAACAAAATGTAAAGCACGAAGTATCCACACCAAGAGCGCCAGAGCAAAATGGTTTTATAGAGAGGCAAAATCGTACCATCGTAGAAAGCGCCAAAGCAATGCTGCACAAACGCGGATTGCAACTCAATCTTTGGGCAGAAGCAACAAATACTGCTGTATACGTTAAAAATCGCACAGCATCAGAAGTTTTAAACGGACGTACTCCATACGAATTATGGTTTGGCAGAAAACCTGCAGTTAGTCACCTTAGAGTGTTTGGGTGTGAAGCGTATGTACACGTACCTAAAGAACAACGTTCAAAGTGGGATAAAAATTCAATTAAAGGAATAATGGTTGGATATAATGATGAGAGTAAGGCATATCGTATATATGATCCAAGCGGTAAGAAAGTATTTATACGAAGAGATGTTATATTTAATGAGTGTCAACGAAAAGTGCATGAAGTAGTAGAAATAAAAGAGAAAATGTTTACAGAACAAAAAGAAGAAACATCTGATACTAATTTAAATAATAGCCCAAAAGTTTATAAAAATCCTAGGCAACCAATTCCGCGCAGCCCATATAGCACAAGAAGTGCCGTAAATGTTCAAAGTAATAAAAAAGTTGAAATCGATGCAGAGTTGTGTATAGTTGAATTAGAACCGAATACCTTGGAAGAAGCTTTGAATGAAGTTGACTCAAATAAATGGTTAGCAGCAATTCATGAAGAAATTGATGCGTTAAATAAAAATAACACTTGGAAATTAGTGCCTAGAACATCAAACATGCACGTATTATCTAATCAGTGGGTTTTTAAACGAAAGTATAAAGCAAATGGAGAAATTGACAAATATAAAGCAAGACTTGTTGTTCGTGGATGTTTTCAAAAACGGGGTGTTGATTATAATGAAACATTTTCCCCTGTCGTACGGTATGAATCAGTACGAACAATTTTGTCCATTGCTGCAGCTCAAAATATGCAGATTATACAGTTTGATGTAAAGACCGCATTTTTGCATGGAGATATTGAAGAAACAATTTTTATGGAGCAACCATATGGTTTCGAAAGTGACGATAGCGTTTGCCACCTACAAAAAGGATTGTATGGTTTAAAACAAGCTTCCCATCAGTGGAACAAGAAAATTGTTAGTTTTCTCAAAAAATTCGGTTTTAAACAATGTAGTGCAGATTTATGTGTTTTTGTCTACAAAACTATTTCATCAACAATCTATCTCACTCTGTACGTAGATGATGGTTTGATATGTAGCAACGATAGTGGTCTGGTACAACGTCTTCTACAAGCTTTACATGAGGAATTTGAAATTACACACAGAAAAGCAGAATTTTTCGTTGGAATGCAAATTAATATTGAAAGAGACAAAAGTAGAATAAAAATCTTCCAACATGTTTATACACAGAAAATTTTGCAACGTTTTAATTTCTTTTATTGCTCTACTGTACAAACACCGGCTGAGCCAGGTATGGAGTTCTTACAATCGAAAGAAACAAGTAAAGCAAATTTTCCATACCGCCAAGCAATCGGATCCTTGATGTATTTAATGGTATGTACTCGCCCTGACATTGCATTTATTGTGGGAATGTTAAGTAGATTTGTAGAAAATCCTTCTAATGTACACTGGCAAGGTGTTAAACGAGTTTTTCGATATTTAAAAGCAACAGAAAATCGTGGTATTACATATGAAATAGGATCTGATTCTAAGGAACTTGTCATGTACTGTGACTCAGATTGGGCTGGAGATGTTAATACAAGAAGAAGCACTACAGGTTGGATTTGTTTTATGAATGGAGGTCCCATTGCTTGGTGTTCCAGGAAACAATCTGTTACAGCAACATCCACAACAGAAGCTGAGTTTATAGCATTATGCGCTGCAACAAAAGCTGTCAAATCATTGAGACAATTGTTAGCTGATATAAATATAAAACAAACAACAACACCAATAAAATGTGATAATCAAAGAGCTATCACTCTCGTCAAAAATCCTGAATCTTCAAAACGGACAAAGCATGTTGACATTCAATACTTTTATACGTGTGATATTCAACGTGAGGGAGACATTGATGTACAATATCTGGAGACGTCTAAACAACTTGCTGATGTTCTAACAAAGGCTCTTAGTAAAGATAAATTTAACAATCTAATAAAGTTTTTTGGTTTTGAAGATGAACACTAATTTAAGAAAACGAGAGGGAGTGTTGAGAATAACGTTTTCTTTATCATATGTATGTAAATTGATAGGGTAACATTAATTCGTAGATATAATTTGACGTTTGTTGAAGTTTATGAATGTCATTCCTATAATCAAATTTTTTTATGCATTTCCGCTTTATCTTTTGGTCGCCATATACATTTGTGTCATTTTTTTTTATGAATCACACACTTTTAAAATAAATTTTATGAAATTACTGCAAATATCTTGTGTTTTCATTTGGACATCTGTGGAATATTTTATAACCACTTTTCAACAGGTTATATAAGTTTATATAAAATAAAATTAAAAAACAATTCAAATAAATATTAAAGAATTCATTATATGTATTAAATGCTTTAAAAAAATCAATAATTCAGTCCTTTTTTTGTTTTTTGTAAAATTATATAGTTATTTTTTATATATGTAGATCTGTTTTTGCGGACCAGACATAGTCTGGTTTATTGTTTTTAATTAGTTCCTTACAAAGCATAACACTGTTAACTATTTTCATTTGAAGTTTATTGCGTAGTTTTGTTTTTATTAACGAAAGACTTGAAAATTTGCGTTCAGCAGTGGCAGAACTGTGTGTCAATGAAAGCAGTTTAAAAATGAAATTTGCAAGATTTTCAAAACATTTTTTATTAAGGGCGTTATTAATAGAAGCGATTTTTCCCCAAAAGGCGTTAATGTTTAATTAAGAGCAAAGTGTTGTTTCGCTGAGACGTAACAGATTCCGCTCCGTTACAATCAAATATCTACAAGCCTAGGAAATTTTAAAACGAGGGACAGTAATGACAAGTCTTCATTGGACATAACTTTTGGTGGAGTTATTATATTGAGTAATTTTACACTGTCACTACTAAAATCTATTTTGTTGTTGATTTGATTTAAAATTTCAATATAAAAATCCAAAACAGCTGATTTTACGTTTAATTTTTCTTCTTGTTTTAAATAGTTTTCCATAAAATTTTCAGCTTTGATCACTATGAATATTTTTTAAATTTCAATCTGATAAATTTTATTATTATAGTCTATATCTATGTCTCTATTGTTAATTGCTTCCTTTTTAATAAAATTGCTCAATATTAATAGAAAATTTGATTTAATGCTGGAATACAAATAGGACAAACGTGAACTTTCCACTTGAAATCCCTTGTTTAGGTTAATAACAATTGGCAAAATATAGGTCAAAAATAAAAAAAAGCATATGAGTTCGCTTGTCATTTCTTCCGCAAAACTTCTAGCAGAAATTCCTTGTACTTCATAAAAACATGAAATAAAATACAATTTTAGGTTATCCCATTGCTCAATTATTCTTGCAACAATTCCTTTGAGTGATAGCCACCGAGTATTGCTTATCCCTAATATTTTATGGGGTGGGAATGAGCAGTATTCCTGAAACTCTTTGAGTTCGTTAATACGCTTCGGGATACGCGCAAAAAAAATGTAGATTTGGCGACAACGAATTTCAATCGATTTTGGCAATTTTTTGTGGCATAACTTGAACAATGATGTAAGGCATAACATGAACATTTTATATAAAATAAATCTACTTCTTTCATAAATAAGGCCTTAAGCCCACCAACATCGCCAGACATAGCATTTTCACCATCTGTACCTAAGCCAATCAATGGAATTTTGCACGAATCAAAATATTCTCTAATTTTATTATATATGGACTGAGCATCTGATTTAGTGATTTCTAGCAATGTCAAAAACTTATCTGGAATTTCATTCGCCTGATCAACGTAACGCACAATCAGGACAAACCATTTCGTACATGAAACATTTTGTTGTTGCATCTACAACTGAAGAAAACTTTTTTGTATTATGGATATTATTCCATTGCTTGCTTGCTTACCAATGTACTCTGCTGTTTCCGTGGCCTTCGTTCTTCCGCAATGCACAAGTTTTGCAATTGCAGAGTGTGGGCAGCATTCAACTAATAATGCAGGCAAAGAAAAAATTATCAATATGCCGCAAACGAAAAAAAATCCCAAAATCCGCCCAACTCATAATTTTTATATTTTTTTTTGCCCACTTTTGGGCATAAATGCCCACTTTCGGCAACACTGGTCACGGTACTATTTTCAAAAACCGCCTAGTTTTCGCCGCAAAAGCGCCAAACACAATAAGGGTTATTATATATGTACAAACAATAAAAGTCTAGGTGTGAGAATACACAACTTCAGTCAAATGTGAGCGCTAGAAAACCATGATTACGATCGTTTTATGGCTTAAAATGGAAGATATAAATTTTGCTAATGTTTGGTTTCATCAAATTGGTCCACCGTGCTGCACTGCTCTTTAAATCATTGATCTTTTTTGCGCACTAAGTTCAGGGGGGTTATTCTGTATTGCGATGCGTAATAAGCTAGTTCGATGCGTTTGATATTTTGTTAGCGCAAGATATTTAGTTTTAACGAACGATTTTAACATACGCTTTCGTATTACAGAGTACAATGATCCCAGTTTTGCGAAAGTGAAAAAATTAGATGCGAAAGGACGCAATAAAGGGTACCAATTATCCGATTAGATACCATTTTTCTTACGCATCGCAAACGCATCGCAATACAGAATAACCCCCCAGTAAAGGCATCTTGAAGATGTCAATTTGCTACTCCGTAGCTTCGATTTGACCCCTTCAGCATTTTTCTTGAGAAACGATCAGTCTCGGAAAATTGTACTTACAGGATAAGCTACCGCAAAACCATCCGCCTCAATTGCAATATAGAAATCGTATTCATAAATATATTTTTTATATCCAATAAAGCAATAATATAAAAAAAGACATTAAGTTTATTTAACCAGTATGCAATTGATGAAGAGAAAAAATTATTTTTCTACAAAAGTCTGACAAGTATAAGTAATTTCATACCACTAAAAATATATGTATGTACTTATATACATACATATATTTTTAAAATTTAAGCTTAAATATTTTTTACAATTTTTGATCATAACACAGGTGAGCTACTTTTTCTTCGTATGACAATAATCGGATTATTTATTAACAAGGAAAATTAGAAAACATACGAGAAAACCAAATGTACTTGTCGTATAATTAATGCTACATTATAGTCAATTCGGCTTGATTTATGCCTTTTTTTCGCATTGTCTTTTGTCCCTTTTCACACACATCAGGTTTTCTTGATCAAATTTTTATTCAGCTGTGAGAATGATAGAGAACGTATGTACTACCTTCTCTATCTTTCTCACAGCTGAATTGAAACCTGATCAAGAAAACCTGATGTGTGTGAAAGGGGACTTTGCAAGTAAATGTTCTATTGTGGAACTAATGTCAAACTGCATACACATACAACTAAATAAAGATCCTAATAAGTCCCCTTTCACACACATCAAGTTTTCATGATCAAGTTTCAATTCAGCCGGGAGAGCGATAGGGAGAGTATGTATTCTTTTCTTTATCTCTCTCCCAGCTGAATTGAAACTTGATCAAGAAAACTTGATGTGTGTGAAACAGGACTAACGGATCACATAAGATGAATAAAGATGTAGTAGAATTTTGCAACAAACAGAGCGCAAAAGCGTAGGATAACTTGACGCGTAGAATACGAAAAATATTTTCACTTTCTACTTTCGTATAACCCGTCTAGCAATTTCAGCTTCTGCAATTTCAGTGTTCTTCATGTGGACATCTCTTTGTGTAAAGTGCGCATAAGACAGCGATAGGCAAAAATACATATAAACCAGCGATAGGCAAAACGAGGGCGTCGCGCCAATGCTTACGCTCTTACATCGTGTACATGTGCACACGTATTGCAGAGAAATAAAAAGCATAAAACAGTCTCACTCGAGCACTCAAACAAACTCTTGTTAGAAATTGGCGTTGCCATATGCAAAAAGTGAGATCCCCAGAAATTCATATGAAATTAACCTGAGGAAATACTAGTTCTTATGAACAAAATTTTAATGAGAAAATGGAGATTTAAGATTTCAAATTTAGGTATGACATGAAAATGTCAGATCTGGCAATAGTGATTCTTTATGTGTGTTTGTGAGGGCAAACAAAATGTTTATATGTATTTTTGCCTATCGTTGATGAAATTACAAATTTTTTTGTCAAATCGTATATATTATTTTCCTTGCCCTGTAATTCTAAATTAAAATCATTAAGAAAGCCAGTCGTATCTACCAAAAATGCTAAGTCTGTAATAAACTGATAATTTTTGAGATGATCAGATAAGCTGTTATCAATTTTTTCCAACACTGTAATTGAAAAAATGTAAGTATAACAGTGATAGACAAAATTGTTTTGCACTTGTGTTAGTGAGATAATTTGAGGGTACAGTGACAAGCAAAACGAACCACATTAAAACACATCACCAAACACATCATTATATTTATTCATATCAGAGTGGAAAGAATCATAATGCCTCTTAATAACATTTTCTCTATACCTTTTAAATATTTGGTGACATAAAAGGCATTGTACATTTCCAAAAGCATTGTTTATCATAAAAAAATCTTTTAAATGAATTTCCATTTATATTAAACACTGTAATTGAGAAAAAATGTGCACTCGCCAAATTCTCTTGAACGATTAAACTAAAGAGCATAAGAAAAAAAGAGGCGTTTCTTATAAACAATTGTTTGATAAAAAGTCCACCGCTGTTTTAAACACTTTATACACGGTTTTTATAATAAAGATTATTTTTTTTTATAAAATAAAACTAAATTTAATTAAAAAATCCTGATTTTTATCGAAATATAATATATATTTGTTTCGACCAATCAAAACTAATCTTGAACTCCAGGGTTGCCAAGTCTCACATTAGACTTAACAAAGTTTCGGGCAAAATTATTTATTTGTGTATACTATATATACTAAGATTTAGATTTTTTTTCACTTTTTGAGATTAACGGTTTGTTTTATTTATTATTATCTTTATTTTTGAATTAAAATTCACCAATTCGCTTTGAAAGACACAACACGACTGATATTACTTAAAAAATTATTTTCATATCAAACCATGAAAACTGACTGAGGGTGTTTAAATTTGTTTTTTTATAAATAATTGGGAAAAACCAAAAATGTTTTATTGAGAGTATATTCAGAAATAGATTTCCTACATTGCAGTTTATTGCAGGTAGTTTTTTAAAGGGAGAAAAACCCTTTAAAAATCTCTGTACATGCAATAAAAAAAAACAAAGGAAAACATTGGAAAGTTAGAACTATTTTTTTTATATTTTAAAGGTTTGCAGGCAAAAAAATTGCTTAAATTTATTTTTCCAGGAATTAAGAAATTGCGAAATCGTTTTATTGAGGGTGCATTCAAAAACAGTGTTTCAAACATCAAGCCCTTGTAACTTCCACAATAAGATTACAATGATGAAAAAGACCTACATTGCAGTTTATTGCAGCTGGTTTTTTTAAAGGTTTTTTCCTGACAAAAAGAAAAAGAAAACATTGGAATTTTATATCATTTTTTATATTTTTAAGGCTTACAGGTCAACTAGAGAAGTAATTGATATACTTTATAAGGCCACACAAATCAACTTGTGAAACATTAAAACCAAATAAAGTTAATTAAGTCATTCTCTTATAATTCATTATCGAAGTTCACATATAAATTTAAATTATAAAACATTACGAGTAAAGACTGCTTAATATATTTTAAATACCTTTTACAAACAATTTTTTTAAGACATTTCGTTTACAAAAATAAGAAAACCCTTTAAAATTGTTTAAACCTTTTAAAATTGCTTTAAATTGTTTAACGCTCCCACAAAGTAAAACTATTGGCAAAATTTAAAAGCAGCGTTGCCGCGCAAGAAATTCTTTTCCCACCAAAATTATAAAAAAAATCTACCAAAACGCTTTTTTGTCAACGAAAATCCAAATTTCAAAATTTATTTGGTTATTAACAAGAACACTGATCCAATTACACTAGTAAGTAAATATAAAGATATTAATCATACAAGATAAAAATACAGCCTTAAATGATTTTTAAATACATAGAATAGGCAACCCTTGCATGGGTTAAACTACGTCATCACTGAGTTCACCTTAAAGAGAGTAAGAAAAAAAGAGGCGTCAATTTTAAACAATTGTTTCAAGAAATGTCCATCAATGAAGTATAAGCATCAAGCTAACATGTGCACTCGCCAAACTAAAAAACTAAAGAGCATAAGAAAACAAGGGGCGTGGCTTATAAACAATTGTTTGAAGAAATGTCCATCAATGTTGTATACGCATTCCGTACTACTTTGTCCCCTTTCACACACATAAGGTTTTCTTGATCAAGTTACAATTCAGCTGTGAGAAAGATAGAGAAGGTAGTACATACGTTCTCTATCATTCTCATAGCTGAATAAAAACTTGATCAAGAAAACCTGATGTGTGTGAAAGGGGACTTTCTATTAGAGTCTTTCCTTTTCCTATATACTCAGGAACTGCAGAAACTAAATTGCTCGTGTGGACAGGGAGTAAACGTCATAAGCGTAGCGTGAAGAAGTCAGCTGATATTGATAAGCAGGGCCGACATCATGTATTTTACTTTGCATGCTAAATAGAGAGTCTCATGTGAAATGCTTTGCAATGTTTTTCAAATAATCCATCATCACACCTTGCAAATTCAATACATCTTGAAAGAAATTTAAAATACGTTGCTTTTTAAAATTTGTTAAAATTTTCATAAAATTTCCTCACTTAGTATATACAAATATGGACAAATGTTGTTTTATAAATACTAATATTTATAATATAATAAATAATTAAAAGAAAGGTTGGATAATTATCCAGCTCATTATAATGAGCGTCAATAACTTATTGTAATTGTAATTATATATAGTATATATATAGTAAATTTGTGTTGTAAATAAATTGATATTTTTTTCAAATTTGAAATCTTGCCTTTTTCATTACCAAAGCAAGTAGGTTAGAGTAAGGCATTCGTATAATATCGAGTCTTCCACTAGGGTCTTTTGAAATTTGACAGTTGATAGCGGCGGATTTGTTGAGGCTGCATCTGTCAAATTGGCTGTCATTTATTGACTCTGTTTTGCCAAATCTTCGTGGAGTGGTATAGCGTTTAACAACAAGTGCTTCGCCCATTTTACGGAGCCTTCCGGATAAATGTGTACGTCAATAAACAAAATTGTCAAATTTGGGACGATAGCAATTCACATGAAATCCAAGAGCCAATGCTTCCCGAAAAGTTACTGTTTAGTCTAAATTTTAATTTGACAGCGTCATCGGTAAATATTTATTCAAGAATGACAAAGGCCAAGCCATCACTGTCAACGGCGAGCGCTACAGATCGACGATAACTTTCCTTGGCCTGATATATGTCCTACGTGCACACAGCTCATGCCACAGTGGACATTCTGTACGAGGGGTTTAAGGACATGGCCATTTCACGTAATGGTTGTGTGAGCTGAGCACCGAAGTCGTGCACTAAGACTCCGTCAGGCTTTTTCTTATGGGGTTTTCTTAGCTCCGAGGTCGCCACAAGATGCAGCTGCCCTAAAAGTCAACCTAACCCATGCCGTCGATCAAATTCCAGCATGATTTTTACGCTAGACTCATGGAAAATTTAAAATTTCAGATGTGCACCACCCAGCGAAGCTGCGACGGATATTTGAACATCATAATATTGCTTACATAATGGCACTAACAGGCCTTTCAAATGAAAGACAAATTTTTATGATATCCTGCACTACTTTGTTATATTTTGTATGTTAAAATGTTTTTTGTTGTCGTAAAATTCGGTAGATACACGTAAGATGCGTTGCAACGGGACGGTCGAGATAGAAAATGGAAAGGGTGCTCAAAAATGTCCTAAATTATGGTTAATTCGAATAGAAAAAAACTTTAACCAAACAGCTGTCATAGCAATTTTGCTTATTGACATATTGTTTCCATTAATAAACATCTCTTCAACTGCCGAATGAGCAAATAATAAATGGAAACCATACAATTGAAATAATAAATGGAAACCATGCAATTGGATTAATTAACTTCCAATACTGGCTTAGAATAACGTTATCGCCATAATGTTGTGCCCCATATTACACGCTTATTTGTACTGTTAAATCGTTCTGGTTCCTCATTCGTTCTACAGCGCACATTGTTGTCGTTGGTTATTGTTAGAAATTAAATAAACAAAATTATCGTTTACATTATTGGTGGACACACCCGTTTTTGGCTTGAAACTTTTTTACGTTGCCCGTTGTTACTGTAGTTGGTGTTGCTTTTCAGTTATTTTATCGGATTATGTTTCTACTTGTGTCGACAGCACACAGCATTAGCTTGGCACTTTGTTTGTTTCTAGCTCGTGGTCGTGCGACATAATATAGACATTTATTTCAATTACCGCAATTTGTCCACAAGTTAACTCCGCCAAATCAGAGCAAATTTATCGTGTACTCGTGTTAAGTCAACTACAAAATCACACAATTAATTAAATCTTTCTCTTGGCAATCTGCCGTATTGGTTGCTGCTGCAACTAAAGAGAACAACAATTTAATGTTTTTTGAGTATTCCAAACATAGTATGTGTGAATTCCAAATACATACATATATGTACGTATACATGTGTGAGTGCATGGTACATATGGATGTATAAATGTCCATATGCATGTATAATGTGTACATGCACACACGCATACATATTGTCTTCATTCAACAGGCATCTCTACAAACATTTATACAGTGTGCTATCATATACCATATACATGCATCCATAAATACTTACATATGTACATACATACTTAACATATACATATACTTATGTTTACAAAGTATATGATATAAAAAATACTTGCACATAAATGTGTGTGCATAAATTCACAACTATAGAGAATGCACGTTGTCTGTCAGTTAAACAAGATCATTGAACATTCATTTGACAATTTAATAAAAATTGGGTTGGGCACTTGTCAGCATTCGTATCACGGAGTTGGTATGTGTGCATTTGAGTTATACATATGTATGTATGTGTTTGCTTGAAGTAACCATGTATTTACATTAGGGGGGCCGATTTGTTGCCGAAAGGGAGTATATCAGAAACGTAATATGAGGAAAATTCGAGAACAGTTATCCGAACAGACCATACGAGTAGATTCCAAATCAAAATCGACCCTTCGGCTTATCACGAACAAATTGGTGAATATACCTATATATATATATATATATATATATATATATATATATATATATATATATATATATATATATATATATATATATATATATATATATATATATATATATATATATATATATATATATATATATATATATATATATATATATATATATATATATTATTATTATTATTTTTTTTTTGAAAAAAGCCATTCCTTTGGTGAGACGTTAGTCTCCATCGCCTAAGAGGGTCGTTTGAAATTAAAGCTACTAAACAATCACGAACACATCAAAGTCAATTAAATTAAAAAATAAAACTGCCTTTAGCTTTTCTGATGTGTACAGTGAATCAAAATACAAAATGAATTGAGAATTTGGGAACGAACTCATAAGCTCCTCAACGGATTTGCAATGAGGAATTTGCGACATTTTTTCACAAATCACTATACATTAATGGATTATCCTGTATAATTTTTCTCTTGCAAAAGTGGATGTTCGAAGAAACTTTGGCTTCTGCGGAAATAAAACGACATAAAAAGTTTCTGCTATAATTTTGCAAATTTTTTGGTATCGAAAAAATGTACCCCCTAATGTACGATTTTTACTGAAATAATGGAGACAAATAATTTAATACCGACTGATGGTTTTATTGAATGTCAGAAATCACCACCAATAACGGAAGACTGTGCAAAAATGAATTAAAAAACAAAACAAATTGACTCTATTGGAATTTTAAGTATCTAACAGAGCGATATATTTATCTCATTTAGATTATTTAGAGTATTTATTGAATGTTGATACTAAGATTAATTGATTCAGTGTGTCAAAAGGAGGAAATTTTCCTTTTTTATGAAATGTATCACTGCGCTGCATCTGATGCACAATGTTGATGCAAATCAACTGGCGCTGATGTGAAGGCAAACAGATTCACGAATGCGGGATCAATAAAAATTGGATATATTAATACATATGTAATTTGATTTGGACTATAATAGAAATAAAATAAAACTACATATATAAAAAATTAAATTAACAAATTTTTTAGATGAAAAGAGAAATTTTCAAGATTTATTTATTGTGGTACGCATTTGATATTTTTAGAAATAACATATTTCACTGATGCATTTCGGAACTCTTGACATTTTCAGTGCGGGTCTGATGCATAACCAAACGTACCGCAGCTCAATTCATTTCTGAACCTCTACTATAATTTTATTTTTACAATAAAAGTAACTCTTAACTGCATTTATAATTTCAAATTTCTGCAATTCATGATAATTTTGAAATGATTTATGTACCCAAAAGTCTTCGCGGTATAATATTAATAATAATATTATTTAATATTATCATATTATTTAATATTATCATCAATTGTCAAAATTGTGCTACATTTGAAAGACTATTTTAAATACGAAACAGCAACATATTCACCAGATTTTTAGCCGGGCGCAGCACTAACTGCAGCAATGGGGCGGACACTTCATTGAAAAAGAAAGGTTTGTACACTCTTAATATGTTGATTATTCCAAGTTGCAACGCCTGCATAGGAGGACCGTGTTTAACCACGAATTATGCCAGTGAAGAAATGAAAGTTGTTCATAGTTGAAAGTTGTTTCTTTGATTTCATTTGCGTTTTTTCGACTTCCTACGACCCAATTAACAAAGTTTTAGTTTGAAATAGTAATTACTTCTATAAATTTGAAAAAAATCGGCTAAGATGTTGAATCATTGCCATTTTTCTAAGCCGGTAAAATAATAATACGTATATACAATTATCGGACAAAGCAATAAAAATAATTGAAAATATGTGAAATATGTTGCAAGTAAATAGATAATAAATGATATATATTGCAATGTTGCTTACTTTTGTTTGTTAGAAGAAAAAGAATATTTGACGAAATCCTCTATAACGAACAAAATTACCCAGTCCTACGGAGTTGGTAATAACCGAGTGAAATTCGACTATGATCAACTAAATGGCACCGGGCAATTTAGTTTGTTATAGATAAAGGTTATTGTAAGCCTAGTAAAAATTTGTATTTTTAATAAATAAAAATTATATACTTCCAAGACATTTTTATCTATTTATAGATTTCGCGCATTTTTTTATAACTTTTCAAAGGTGCATTCGCACCTTTGCACGGAATATTATACACCTGAAACCATTGAAAAAATTCAGGATATGGTGTTGACTGATCGCAGTAGAAAAAACAAAATATTTTGCAAGCCATAGGCATAACACATGGTTTAATGTTTAAATTTTGAATGATCACTTGCCTATGAGGAAGCTTTCCTCAAAATGGGTGCCGCCGCATTTGCTCATAATTGACCAAAAACTCAATCTTGTGACATCTTCTCAGTAGTGTTTGGTGTTGTTCGACCCCAATATGGACAGTTTTTGCGGCGTTTTGTAACCGTGGACGAAATGTGTAATCACCACATTACACTAGACACCAAACAACACTCACTCTTGGGATAGAATGGCACTAAAGAAGGTCAACATGGGTTTGTCAGCCAATAAATTTATGGCGATGATTTTTTTTCCACATTGACTACCATCAAAAAGGCAAAACAATCAATATTATGCCAGCTTACTGGGTCGATTTAATGAGGATTAGAAAAATTTTTCAGCACTTAGCCAACAAAACAGTTCTATTCAAAAAGTCAGGGACTTATTGACCTGCCATTGTATGTATGAAAAACACTCTTTCTAGTAGTTTTTCCAAAACTGATTAGTCTCACCAGCTTTCGAGGAAACGGTCTTCCTATTTCCTCCAATTTTTCATGAAGCATATAAAAGATTTTTTTACAAATATGCAGAGGGTTCTTGGACAAGCACATTAGAAAACTAATCGAGCTGGCTGAAATTGAGACAAAGTCCGGCCAAAAAAACATGCGAAGTGGATTTATAAACATCAGTACTGTACTAGTAAATATTTAAGTCTCTAAGGCTCCGAATATTTTTTGAAATAAGTAGGTTAAGCATGACCTTAATGCTCTATGCAAATGTCATTATGTTCAAAATGCTTTTCAAATAGTTCTTTGGGCATAGAACGAACTGCCATCAAGACCATCTCAATTGAATTTGTACTACTTTTGTTATTGACATGAATAAAATTTAATCATTTTTCAATGATTGTAATTGGTCTAGACACGGTACGGCCTGGTGTACTTAAATGAACTTCATTCAGATTACTTTTATCCATTATTTGGTTTGAAGGCCACAAACCCACCATGGGAATTGTTTGTTGTTTTCGTTTGTCTTCTTTTCCTTCATAGCTTTTTGTATTTGGGATAAGACTTGTTTGTGCAGTTGAAGCTCATTCTCTATATTACATTTCAAGGAATTCACATTACAAGATACAAGAGACTCTTTTCATTTCTGTGACTACGACGATACAATTTCGTTTTGTGTGCAGTTTTTGCTTTTTTTCTTGTTTAATTTGTTCCTCCTCTTCTTCATCATTGGCTTTTCTAACGTTTAACTCGGCCAAATTTGATGAAGTACTTACAAAAGTTCCCACGTTATATTTTCTCTATTTTTTTTAATTGGCATGATGAACGGTATATGTAAAGCAAGTAAATTGAACGCTGCTCCACACTGATTACATTTTTGGTCCTGATTTAATTTGCAATTGTTACACAGAACAAATACAAGAAAGTGTTCGTTTTGTTTTTCTATACTAAATTTAAACTTGTAACTACTTATATTAATTAATGCTTATCAAGTGAGGGATAAAAGTTACCCTACAGGTGTGGTCCCCTTCCCCTGCTCTAAAACAAGGATGGGAGTTTTTTTTCGTTATCTTGTATCTGAAAAGCTATAGCAGCAAAAGAGTTTTCAAATTTGTTATGAGTTAGTGTAAAACCAAGATGCGGAGTCCGGCAAGAAACTGATGGAATAGGAACGTTTTATCTTATGGAGAACTGTAAAACTAAAATTTGGTACGAACTACTACATTGTGCGCTGTCAAGGGAAATACTGGCAGAACAAGAGCGGAAAAGCTGTATCCCATTACAAAGTAATAATAGTTTGTTTTATGACTGCATAACTATTACTACGTTTATACGCACGTCTTATTTGCAAATAAAAAAGAAGAATGTTGCCGTATAACTTTTTTATTGTAACTTATTAACTCACTTCACAAGTCGTGAATAACGACTCTATTTGCAAATAAAAAGTAAGACGTTGCCACTTCATGAGAGTTTTTTGTGTTTTACTTACCAAACAATCATATTTTCGTCACATGGCATCACTAATAATAACATAAGTTCTGTATGCAATTTCCCGTATAAACATTGAATTAGTTATTTGCAAATAGTTCTATTTGCAAATAAGACGTGCGTATAAACGTGGTATATAATAGAGACTTCCGATTTGGTGTGACCTATTTTGAAGATAACTGGCGTGGTAGGTAGGTTAGGTTAGGTTGATTGGAGGGGTCTGATAGCCTATGTCATACGACAAGGGAGCGCACAACAAGCCAGTGAAGGCGTGCGCTCCCTTTATTTATCAAACACAAACTGCCAGAGTTCTGCGGAAGGATTCGAACCTGGGAACTTCGCACTGCGAGTCTAGTACACTACCTACTAGTCTACGAAGATCAGTTGCGTGGGAGGTAAGTAAAGGGTAATTTTTGTAGCAATTTTCCTTTTGGCAGCTCAGCTGCTTTCGTGCAACATATTAAGTATGGTCTATAATTTAACCATGAAAAGACTTAAAAACGAACAACGCTTGTAGATTAATGAATTTTATTATCAAAATTCATACTCGGTTAAGAAAATGCATCCTGTGCTTTTTCCATTTTATGGTCAGTTTGGGCGACCTTCTGTGGCGGTATTGGACAATAAACTACTAACACGCATACGTAAAGTGCGGACAGAAGAAACTATCGCAGCTATACCTGCCAGTGTTGTTGATGACTGTGAATTAATTATCCAGCGCCGTTCGCAACAATTGGGCCTCCGTTGCTCCACTAACTGGAAAATTTTGCGGAAAAATTTGGGTGTTAACCCTTCAACATCTGGCAACATATTATTTTAAGTGCAAATAGTTTTTTTTTGTATTACTATTACTAAAATAAAAACATATATTTATTCAAAAATTTTAAAAATATATTTTGTACTTGTAATTTTAAAAAATATTGGAGTGTTACAGAAATGTTACAATGGCTAAACTGGTATGACTATTTTATGATAGATGGAAATAATATTGGAGTGTTACAGAAATGTTACAATGCCTAAACTGGTATGACTATTTTATGATAGATGGAATCACGGAAGCAGTTATTAGTTTTGTTGTAGCATAATGCAACACCACATTTTTCACATAAAGTTTGTGACACGCCTTGGCAATTTGGCAGTTTGCATCGTATTCTCTTTTCCGCCCATACTGGCCAATGACCAACCTGGTCTTGACGCACAGCTTGTGGTGGGGCATGTTGAGCCGGTCTCTTGAACTTTTTTGCTTGTATATCAGGTTCAATTGATCTGGTTCTTTTTATATTACATTTGGTATCAAGCTTTAAAAGAGTTTCAGCAATCTGCAAACGAAAATCTGCAGAAGGTAATATCTTGACTGTTTTATTAGCTGCACTATTCTTTTTATACAATAGCCATGAGTTTGCCATTACTAAATCCAAAAAGTGATAAAATAATCGAACTTGCCACCTTTTGCTTCGAATCTGAATTTTATATCTTCCCATAATTGCATCAATGAGATCGACACCTCCCATGTGCGCATTATATTGACCAACAATAGAGGGACATTCTATTTCAATATTTTTTTTTTTTTTTGAGTTTTGTCGTATCTCTTTACTGATTTTTTTGGGATTTCACCAAGGAAGGTAGAAGCGAGATTTACAATTTTGTTGTCTTTCCATGTGACTGTAGAAATTTCAGTTCCTTCGACGCTACAAACAAACTCTACAGAAGATCCTCTATTGTTCTTTGCCATTTCCTTTTCAGCCGGAAGTTTGCAGTTTGGAATTCGGTTTCTTCTTATCGTTCCTACGCTAAAAATTCCTTCTTTAGCTAAATATTCGAGGAGAGGCAAAGAAGTGAAATAATTGTCGAAGTATAGTTGAAAATTTTGATTTCTGGGAATGATTCGTGCCATTCTTGTGACTACATTTGAAGATGCGCCTAAGTCAGGTTTGTTACTCTCAATAATATTCCCTTTTCCAGTTTCTGGCTCAATTTTATAAGCGAACCCCGAAGAACCACATAGTACAAATATCTTATAACCCCATTTGTGGGGTTTGTTAGGTATGTAACGCTTTAGATAGTTTCTTGCTTTGGTAGAACACATCTGTTCATCGACACAAAGATGTGGTTCAAGAGGAACTTTAGCAAAATTTTTATTTAATTCGTCTATGATTGGCCGGACTTTAAACATTCTATCATAATTTTTGTCGGTTGAAGCCAGATTTTTGGTATTATCATTGAAGTGAATTACACGTCTAAGTTTTTCAAATTTTTTTAAAGCCATTACTTCTCGTATCATAGTGGTTCCAATGCTGCTACTCCAGTGACTGGCCGCATTAGGAAGCTTTACCAACGACATCATGTATACAACGCCAATAAATTGTTGAATATGTGTTACACGAAATGTATCATTGATGTCCTTTTGCGTAATATACAAATTTGTTTCATCAGCAATATATTGCAACATCTCTTTTGAAAGAAAATAAAAAAAATATTGTATTGGAGTGTCAAGACCTTTTATATCTTCGGGCAAAGTTGAATTCCCTTTGAATAGCAGCTGTTGCTCATTCAAAACAATGTTCTTCTTTTTCCAAAGCATGTTCTCATAACGCTTCTTTTGGAATTGCCTACTTTCTCCTGTTTGTTTTGGTAGAACAACTGAAGCTGGAGATTCTGTGCTAACATTTTCTACACTTTCTATTATATCATCTACAGCTGGTAGAACATCTTCCAAAATGGAGTCTGGTGAATCAACCGAACATTCAAGATCATGAGCAGCATCTTCGAAAATTGATTCTTGTGCATCTACAGAATAATCAGGATCAGCCACACTATCATCGTCAAAGTCAAGTTCATCCTCACTTTCCTCAAGAATTTCTAAAATTTTTGCATTTGTCAAAGACATATTTACATCTAGCCAACAACAAAAAACAAAACCTTATTGGACAATGTGACATAAATGTTACAAACTGAAATTAACCAATTACAAGTAAAATATGGTTTGCTTTCAGTTGTATTTTATAAAAATCACTTTACTACTTACTTACGCACTTATTATAAACAAAGAAGATAATATATATAACACAAATCTGATTTTCGCACTAAAAACTTAAACACTTGTTATCGCTTGAAAATTTTTCCAACAATAAACTTTTGCCACAGCAAAATATGTATGTGACACTCAAATTGTCCCGTTATATTTTATTATTTTTTTATTGTGCACGGTTTGTACTGGTTATGCTACAATGCTTAAAGTATTTATATTTTTAGAACATAGCAATATAAAGCCAATTTTAGGGTATGTGACAGTACTGTTACATGGCCAGATAAAGGGTTAAACCTAGTACGAGAATTGAAGCCACACAAGTTACCACAATTCCTATCTTTTTGGTGAATGGGCGCTAGAAAAGTTGAATAAAGGTTCACTTTTTTTATCGGAAAACTCTGTTCAGCGACGAAGCTCATTTCTGTTGGAATAAATACGTGAACAAGCAAAATTTCCGTATTTGGTGTGAAGAGCAGCCAGAAACATTGCAAGAACTGCATCCCCAAAAAATCATTGCACCGTAATTTTTCAAGGACAATGAAGTCAGGAATATTACTGTGAATGGCGAGTGCTACCGTGCGATGATTACAAACTTTTATTTGCCCAAAGTAGAAGAGCTGGACTTGACTGACATTTAGTTTCAGCAAAAAGGTGCCAGATGCCACACTGCTCGCGACACAATGACTCAATTGAGAGGCGAGTTCGGTGAACAATTTATTTCACTTTTGGGGCCGGTCAATTGAACGCCTAGGTCGTGCGATTTAAAACCTTCACACTATTTTTTGTGGCTTACATTAAGGTCTATAGGGGCAATCCCGCAACGGTTGACGCAGTAGAAGCCTATATTGAACAATTTAGTAGTGATATACCGGCCGATATATTTGAGAGAGTATGCCAAAATTATACCCAGCGTATTAACCTTTTGATAAGTAGCCATCGTCAACATTTCCATGAAATCATCAGTTAAATTATATAGATCGTTATATCGACTCAAATAAAGGTTTCATACATTTCTAAAAATTTTATGATATTAAAAAAAAATCGGAAAGTTCTTAAAAAGTCATTATTTATTTACATACGTAAACATGCAAATATCATACTTTCTAAACTAAACTAAAGACTTAATCACAATCACTTTATTTGAAATCAGTTCACATTTGCACCTTTTAATTTATGTCACCCTGTCGAGCTTAAACCCTTTCAAAACCATTAAGGGCCATAATTATGATTTGACTTTAGTTAAAGTATGATTTTATTATTAAAACTTCTCTTCAACCTAAAATAAGCCATAAGTTGAAGGCAAGTTCGGCCCACCCACTTGTAACTTTTATCATGAAATTTAGTAATTTGAAGTTGTCACATTCATAATATTTTCCATATTAAAAATTTCAATATAATTTTTTTAACTTATTACAAAGACATGAACATAAAGCACATTTTAAAAAACAAAGGCAGGTTGTAATCAGTGTTGGGCAAAATACATGGTTTGCGGTATTTAAAATACAAAATACAAAATACTTGCTGATCATGTGTTTAAAATACAAAATACAAAATACTTTTAGGATATGTATTTAAAATACAAAATAAAAAATACTTAAAAATCTGTATGTATTTAAAATACAAAATACAAAATACGTATTTGTATTTTAAATACGTATTTCAAATACATGTATTTCAAATACTGCCCAGCCCTGGTTGTAATAACCAAATTTTTTTAAAGTCAATTTATAGCTCACATTAGCTAAAGTTACATTTACTATTGGAAACTTTGAGGGCCTTATTTGTATGGACAAAGTAGTGAACACTGCTGTCGAAATCTAGTAAATAAATAAATGAGGTTAAGTGTGGAACATGTTACATATTTACATGTCTTATATGCAACATGTTTAGGCACATATACATGCATTGCGAAACATTTTTCGAGTTTACGCCTGAAGAATCGGTTTTATATAGGAAATGAAATGGTGAATTCAAAAATGAAAAGTATAATCAAAACTCTAGTAGTACAAATGGAAAATTTGCTCCTTCCAACCTTCTAATTACCCTCTAATATCTAAAATTGTTCCCTCCGACCCCTCTAGTAGAGGTGCATATCAGGACATAACAATATGAAACCGTTATTATATTCTGTAAAAACAGACACATCTACACTAGCATGTAGATGTAATGTCGTCCGTGCCCGGAAATGAAACTTTTCATGGCCATGGGACTAATCAATGAGTTTTGTAAATACCAACTTCAGGGAAAATTTTATAACTAAGATTAGACGGACCAGTACCTTCCCTATCGCTACTGGCTCACAAACATCAGTGGTAAATTAAATTTTACCACTTATGTTTATTTTTAATGGACCCTAACCGACTTGAAGATGTTTCAATCCATAAGCACCTGATTTCAAATCACTTGAAAGTTACACACGGGTGCTACCTTTTACCACAGTGGCAACGTATAGATTTCACGATGTTAGAGAATTTTCTTTCAACTCCTACAAATAAAAAATAAATTCTTTTAAATCTTCTTAAATGGTCTCCAAAATATTATAGTATCCTCGTAATAAAGAGTCATAAAATTCGTTTGAATGACAGAATTGTCCCAAAATGGGTTAAGACACATATTTTATGGAGTAGAAAGGCGTTATATGTATGCACTAAAGTATTATCTGGGTGCCAAATTAAATCGAAATCTGCGCATCCACCTACGCGTTATTCGGTACTATAAAAAAAACTTACTTGAGGCTTGAAGTTCACGTCAGCTACCAAAGACTTTAAGGCTAACAAACCTATGTTAAAAATTCGTATGCATAAACAGTATGTTAGCTATAATAAATTTTATATGTTGATACTGGCAACAACATGATTCTCTCTTGTCTCTTTATAGCTAACGATGCAGAAAAACGAGTATTATTCATCTGGATAATCAGATATATTGATAATGTTTTGCATAGTTTTAATATAAAATGTCATTTTTCGTTACCTAAGATGTAAATTAATACGTATAGTACATAAAAAACATAAACTAAATAGATTTATCGCAATGTAAAGTAATAAATACGCCTATTTTTGTAAAGGTTTTAAAACGATTACTTGAAGAACGAGCTTTGTTTACTTGTGTTGATTGTATGTACATCACTATAAAGTTTTGCATATTTACATTATATTTTATTATTATATTTTTCATAAAATATTTTAACATCGCTTTAATGTAGGTGAGTAGCTGCTTCAAATTATTTGATATTAACATTGGTTTGTTAAGCTAACGATCGTTTTTGAATGAAACTTTAAGGAATTTTGCTTAACATTGGTTTACCAACCTGTTTTAAGTTTTTATGCATAAGGCTGACAATTTTTAGCGGTAGTACATAAATAGTCAACCAAGTCCCTTACCACCAGCAAAGTATTCGTCCATAAGTGGTCACCGTGATAAAAGGTGTCATATGTATTAATCCAGGCTATATGCTCTCCGTGTTCCGAGTTCTATTCAAATTTTTTCAGCTACTGTAAATAATAATTATGATATTAGGCATAATAGGAAATGGTCAAATCAAGTCACTTAACATTAGAAAAGGTGTTCCGTGTGTTAATTTAGACTGTAAACTTTCTGACTCTCAAATTTCATTTGAGCCCGTTTATTTACTTATGCGTTAATTCCAAATATTGGACTCACGGCATTAGTCAATAAATGGTCAAACCAGTCATATAGTGTGATAAAGTTTTGATACAGATTATTAATTATCAGTGATTCGGACTTCGTTCAAATTTACTGGACCTTTCATGTTTGATTTGTGACTCTTTCTGTTGTCAGGCCAAGTTCTTTACCATTATTAAAGGTAATAATTATCATTTATCCCTGTCCCATCAGCCGCTTATGCGTTATTTCCAAATGTAATTATTACGACTACACTTGTTCAAATCAAGTGGTACATCATGATAAAGTGTATCCTATATGTTAATTTAGAACAAAAACTTTACGTCGCTCAAATTTCCAAATATAACAAATACATTATTTGTCCATAAGTGGTCAAACCAAGTCCTTCACTAATATAAAAGATATTCTATGCTTTCGTCCAGGCCATGAGTTCTCTGTTTATTAAATTTTATTCAAATCCGTTCAGCCGTTTTCGCGTGATCAATAAAACATGCAAACTTTTTCATTTATAATATTGGTAAGATATTCGTAATAATTGGATGTGTATTAGATCTAATACGAGTCAATATAATATCACAAAGTTAGTTCTTTAATCACACTGTGCATTTAAGATTGTAAAATGCGGAGAAGTTAGTTAAAGTTAGGCCATTTATTTGGATGCGACTTGATGAAGTACTTGCCACAATCTACAAAATGTGTTACAGTAATGGAAAGACAAAAATTAATTCACATTTATCTTGTTGTCAGCTTTAAAACTTGTAAACATTTGCACAATTTGTTCCCGAAAATCAAATGAATTGAGAGATTCTGTCCCAAATACAGTTTAAACAATGACAGAGTTTGCGGGTATTTCGTTTGTATGGAACTTTTTGAATTTGGGTATCTTTATTATACTCGTATTTCTCCTTTTTCTACTTGACTTTTCTCATAAATATTCAAAAATATCAATGCAAGATTTGCAATAAAATTAACAAAAATTCTATCATAAAGGAAATTTGAAATTATCTACTTTGGAACGATATTTTTTAATCGTACCGCACTTGATGCCCCAAACAAAAATTTGTTTTGCCGACGCAAAATCATTTTACTTATGCATACCGGAGGGGCGAAACAATGTTTTCAAATACAAATATATATGTACATATGTATGCACTCACATCGTTCGTTTGATGCAACATAGACGTATCTCGAAAAAATAACGACCTTGGCAAAATGCGATTAAAGTTGTAGCTTTCGCGTCACTTCGGCTTTACTTGGGATATGATTCTGATTTTCTTTTAAGCATGTACAGCGTTTATTTCTGGGCAACTCGAAAATATTGAGATTTTGGGATATGGCCATATTTCATATAAAAATAGCTTTATTTTAAAGCCAAGTTTTGCTATAGCTTCGGCTTTGTTTCAGATATATTTGCCCATTTTAACTGCTACAAGGAGCATAGGGCCGTAACAAGATTATTCCAATATAGTCAATGTCTTATTTCATTCCAACGCGGATGAGTATGGGATGATTCTATTTCGACTTATCGTTTCCAGATATGTGATGGTCTTCGTATTCATCGGCTGCCTTGGGAATTCCAGTCGTTGGCTTGTTTTGCAACATTTATCGATGGTTTTCGCAATGTATGTGCAATCCAACACCATTTACGTTTTCGGATTTCCATACGGATCGGTTGTTGTCTATCTGTTCCCCCGGGGGGCACGGTTAATACGTCTTGTCTTGGTGGCTTGGTGTTGTGCTTCCTGCGGTATAGGGTTATCAGGTTTCCGGACCTAGGCCTTTTTGCTGATAACCCCTAAAAACTTGTATGTTGCTACTCAATCCCTGAATTAACAGGGAAACGGGCGCGCATGCAAGTAAACTAAAGGTAAAAGCGGGTTCGCTCGCTCGTCCGGAGGGGTAGTTGGTCTTTCCAGACCTTGACCTTTGGCCAATTGCCCTAAAACTTAATATGTTACTACCCAATCCCTGAAACACCAGGGTAACGGGCGTGCATATAAGTAATTAAGGAAGTAGCTTGCTACGCTAGTCTGGGTAGAGGTGTTACCGATGCCTCAGGTGTGCAAGGAACCTAAAATCGGAGGTGTTTTTAACACAAGGCCGACCAGAGTCCTATCTGGTGCCACGGGAACCAGTAGCCCCTAGGACTTGTCCTAGTCTGGTTGTTGGTGAGGCCCCTTCGGGGATCACGTGGTGGCTGTGGTTAAAACCCAAAGATACGCGGGGAGAGGTATGGGTTGGATGAGTGTGTCTGCAATCATGGGCTAGTGGCATGATGTAGATGTTCTCTTCAGGCCATATATCTCTAGGTGCTTTTGCTATTCGACAGAGCTGCTCTAATGGTTACGGTTGGTGAAGCCTCAGGTCAGATGGGGGTAAAATTTCCACTGCCGTGCCATTTGGGTAGTAGGAGGTTAGATAGCTCCAAGCATCTTAGCAAGGTGTCTGTACATGGTTCTGCAGCCTGTACGGAACTTGCTACCATGTTGTCCCTGTCAGGGGCACATGTTAGATGGCGCTCCATCATGTGCCTCTGGCGGGGGCTGCTGGGGCGGTGGTGAACGTGCTTTATTCACCCTTGTGCAGGAGTGCACCGTCAGGTTAGGCCTTCGGGCAGGTACTGACGTGAATCTTTTGCAACTCTGTTGTCTATCTGGTTTCTGACCAGAGCTCCTTCTTGTTGTAGACCAATATATATGCAGGATCTTTCTCCAGTATTTGTTTGCAAAACTTGTGATGCTGCAAAACACGTGATGCTGCATTCCACGTTTCGCATCCGTACAATAGTGTGGATTGTTCGATGAATTCCACACCTGCTTAAGTTTGAATGATTGCCTGGCTTTGTTTATACGGCTTGAGATGTCAGCCTTAGAACCACCACATCTGTTCAAAATGATTCTTCCTCATCAAGCGATTGTTAAAAAAATTTATATTTTTGAGATACGCCGTTGTTGCATTAAAGGAGCGATACATTTGAAAAAGAAAGATTCATGTACATATGGTGCTTCTTTTCGAGCAGAAACTCTATATTGGCAAAATCGATTGCTGTAAAAAAAGATCTCACAGTTCTGGATTGTTTCAACACTCAATTAAATACGTCAGTATTATGTTCTATGAGGCGGTACAAATTTGACTTGTTGTTCGTCATATTAAAGAAATTGTAATATTTATACTAACGACCTTTGTATATGACGTCGTCATTATTATTTTGTTGGCAGGTGGAATCATTAATTCGCATGTCACAAAAGTTAAGCAAACATCATTTATAACTTAAAAAAAAATGTGACTGAGGAAGAAAATGTACTTCTCGTATTCTTTTTGTTGTGAAGGTTGGTCCAAATTGTAAAGGTGTTGGAACGAAATCCATCCAATATCTAGAGTCGAATTCTAAAGAGGAGTGTAGCAGCACCGAGAACTCGCGCACGTTCGCCCAGCTTGAAGCTGAATTCTGATATGTTATGAACTGTGAAACAAAACCAATCTCAATCGTAATTAAAAATTTATTTTTCATTTTCAGTTTAAACCCTCCCTCTCTGAAAAACACCCGATATACATGTAAGTAAAAGTATATCTTTATGTGAATGTTAGTTAGTTTGTCAATGAAGCAACCTACTTTTATCTATTGGATGGTGTGGAAAAAATATGCCGCTGCAATATATCAGGTGCAGTTGTGTGTTTTTCGTTCTCCTCATTAGCGGGGTGCTCTTGTCTTTAACTTATAAACTGAAGCTTAGAATATTTATAGTTACACGTTCGTACGTTTGTATTTTTTATACATATCCATACCTACCAGCTATTAGCCTTGTACATATGGCAGTTTGTGTTGCCTCATTGTCTGTCGGCTTATTACGCCTGCTTGTAGTTTTAGAGTGTCTACTCTGTACTTGTAATTCGAAAGATATTTCCATGCCATTTGGGGATATTTGGATTTTCCTGGGAAGATTTCAACGAAACAATCGATTGTTTTTGTTTGCTGTTGAATTCAAAGCAAGCGCTCAAAAAAGCTGAGTACAAATAAGAACCAAGTCAAACTGTGGGAAAACATTCTCAAATCTTTAGTGAAGTCGTGTGCTTAACTTGTACGTGTATTTTCAAGCCCATTTAGCATGCGCAACTGAAAAAATTAATGCATACATACTCATATACTCGAGCTTGTTATTTTCTGTTTGATTAAAGCTAAACTGCTACGAAGACGCTTATATTAACTTTTAGATATTGCTTATACAGTGCAGGATAAAATTTAAGGAATGAAATTTTTATTTCCTTGTTTATTTATATATTGAGGAATGTTTCAGTGGGAACTATCAAGACAAGTAAAGCAGGCTTCACCTGAATTAATAACCTATCATAATGACACAAAAGTTAGTTGCATTGTCGTAGAAACTGCTAAAAATTTATTTTGTTAAACTGCGAATCTGCTCGAAGGAGCTAAAATGAGTGTACAATCCTATTGTCCTGGAATTGCCTGTCACGTACTACCTCAAGTAAGCAGGAAACCCTCGGGCGACCATGATTGCATTTATAAGATGAAGAAAAAAAATCCGATTTAGAAAACTTGTAAAAATCTTTGAGTTATTCTTGTAATTAATTTAAAAACAATATTTTCTGCCCAATATTTCACCAAAAACTTTACTAGCGACTAGACGCAAGGAAAGTGATTACCTTCTATTAAGAAATTCTTTTAATGTTCCCCATTTAATTTCATTTGTATATTGTAAATTGAACATTGTAAATTTCAGAATGGGTTACCAAATAATAAGCCAGAGATGCTACAATCATTTTTGCTGTGGTTTATACGAGTATAGAACTCAAATTATTTTATATATAACCAAGAAGTGTTTAAAATTTGGTTTGATTGGATTTTTTACACAATTTAGGTTTTGCCGAATAAAATTAAAATTTGGACCGTTCGCTTATGAGTTCCCACTAAAGTAAGACTCGTTATATGTACTAAACGCCACCAGATCAATATATGACTTTTCAGTGGTAAGTTTAACTGCAACACTATAGTGTTAATAAGGATAGTAAAAGCCCTTATTATATCTAAAGTATTCTATGACCTACCGTTTTATGATCATGATGCAAAGTCACTGTTAAGCAAAATAAGAGGTGCCTTTCGCACAGCTCATGATCTTTGCCCCGAGGGCGTAATAGTACCTCCAGAATATCAGCGAGAAATGTTTCTATAACACCAAAACAACTATACACAAAATAATGACAAAAAGTTGCAAGAATCCCTTCCAGCATTGCGAACCTCAAAATAACACTAGCGTTTAAACAAATCAAAATCAAAACAATTTCAACATGCACAATCAATTAAAATTGCATTGTATCATATGCATTTTAAGCATTTATTTAAGGAAGTTTAACAAAAATATAACAATTGTTCTCTAATCTCTCTTTGCTGGCGAATCTTAAATGGAAAACATAACAAGATTTACTATAACAACAGACAAAATATATCAATATTTATCAAATTTGTTATTCGAGGTATTCTCCAAAATAACTATTGAATATTTTATTGTTTGTTATTGGCTGAGCTAAGTATTTGTCTGCATTTCATTGACGCTATCCAATAACTTACATACATGTTTTGTAAATTACAAATAGAAAACTATGATTAAGTTCTGTTTAGATTTGGCTAAAAGGGTACTGATGATTTGGTTAGAACCATAAATTTTTCCGTCTATAGCGACTCCCCCTCTTCTCTTAAAGCTCAATAATATATACTCGTATGCCACAAAAACTCGTACCGTTATTACCAGGAGATCACCTGACATTAAACTAATAATGCGTTATTTCTCCTAATCTGTTTGCAGATGCAACAGCTAAGTGCAATAACGCTCCCAAATTCTAAATATTCATATCTATGATACTGGATTAAACTACAATCAAATTATTGGGTATGGATCATACAAAAATCATAAGCGCTTGTGTGGCGACGCTCCCATGGGACTGTCCCATAACCTGTCCTACAGATCCAACGAATCTTCCAAATGATTGCATTAAGTACAATACCGAAACCCAATTGATTTACTCAGCGATCCAACAGATGGAAACATCTGCGGTATATCTTAGTGAGGTATTTTAAAAGTACCAATCTATACAGCTCCATTTGCTTAACTAATACAAATCCCACTGCTTTGAGTAACTAGGTACCCGTATACCCGTACACACATATTAGACAATGTTTTTTAATATATGTAAATCAATTTTCACATTATATTGCTCACAGATAAATTAGCATGTAATTTTAATTGTAATATAATTTCATAATAGAGAAATAAATGTATGTACTGAACTTTCCCTACACACTTCTATAATTATTCCTGTTGTTAATTCGAATGAAATTTCTGTTTTCTCGACGGAGAAATTGTTAATTCATGAATTTAACGTGGAGTTTCGGTTCCCTTCATTGAGCAGCTGTTCAAAATCAAGTAATTGTTATCAGTGCAAACTGGATTTACATAAGAAGAATAAGCATTGCAAAAAATTATTAAAAAAGGGAAAATCCTCCATTGTTTAAATGCATAAAAGTACGAATGTAACATTAATATTATAGATGACATTGAACAATCTGAAGTTCTCACTCTAGAAACCCATACAAATTCAATTAAAGCAACGTGTAAATTAATAAGGGGATGTTGTTTTCCAGGGGAAGTAAAACACCTTTAATTTTAAATTTCTGTATTTTATTTCACATTTTATTTCAGTTGAAAGTAAGTTTTTATTTGCAAAATGTTTCTAAATTGTTTCTTTAATATTGTATTTTTATTTCAATATAAACCTAAATTTTAAGAGTTCAATTTTTTGCGAAATATTTAAATAGTTGCCTATTATTATTTTTGCTTTAAGTTTTAATTGAAAGCGCTTTAATTATGAAATTTTTCAGTTTTCAATTTTTTTAGCTCGAAGTGTTTTAATATTTTTTTAAAATTATTTTCTACTATGTAGAATTTTAAATGTTCAAAATCTGTATTTCAGTTTCTTAAAATTTTAACATAAAGTCTTATAAATTATTTGTTTCACATGTTTTAATTTTGTTCTTAGGTTTGAAGTGTTCCAATATTATTTTCAAATTATTTTCTACTATGTAGAATTTTATTAAACAAAAATTTTGTTTTAAAATTTTTCCATTTAAACTGTTTAAATTTTTATTAAAAGTTTTTATATTCAAATATTTAACTTTAGTCTCTTGATGTTTTTGCTTAAGAATTCCAATTTTTAACAAAATTGTTCAAAGCAATAAGTTCAATTAAAATCAGAATTAATAATGAAACAGTATTCTGTTTTAATGATTGAGTTAGGCTAAGAAAGAGAATACGAAAAAGTAGAAAAATAAATTAGAGAGTACATTGAAGTTTCAACTTAAAAAAGAGTACCTTAACGGTTCACATTTATTTAATTTTCTACAATCACTTTAAATATTAATAATTCAATAAAACAATCAACTTAGCAACAAATCCAAATTAAAATATTGAGTAGAAAAATCATCTAGAGAGAAAGATCCCGTACAGTTAACGAAAAAAGTATATCAACAGATTCGTTAACTTGTATAAACGTATGTATATATCTATGTATGGATGTGTGTATGTGTGCATCTGACTAGAGCTCAATGTATTCATTTATACTAACAAATCGAACTCTTTATGGGTCCATATTTTTTTTTTTATTTTACTTATAAAAGTATACGTTCTAGTTTTTTGACCGTTTAATTTAATTAATAAACATAATTTATTTTTTAATCGTAAGGTCTCATAATTTGTTTAATAATATTTCCGTCCTCATTCAGTACCGTATTCAGGAAAATCATTTACTATTCGTACGTCAGGGAAGAGGGAAGTATTCACAATATTGCAGCAGCCATATTTTTTGCTCTGTAAAATCCATTATCCCAACTCAACTATTGCAAAATTGTATTGATAAAAACAACATTATAAATCTTCAAGAGCTTTGTAATTAAAAATTAAAAAATTAAAACTTATCGAATTTTTCTCACTTCCTTTGACTTTATGTACGTCTGTAGTCATTCATATTCTTATATCATACATACGAGTATGTATGTGTGTGTACTCCAATTAGTTAATAATTTTTTATATTTTCTATTGTTTTATGTTCCATGCTATGGACTTCCCCTATAATAAAATTAAAATAACGAACTACGCGAGACGAAGATCTTTATAATCGGAGTAAATATGTTTTGGAAAAAAGCACGCATCATTGAAATGATTTCGCTGATTATCGAATCCCTTAAAATAAGTATTCACCGTGATATATATATATATATATATATATATATATATATATATATATATATATATATCATAAACTACCTAGACCCGACAACTTTGAAAACGTGCATAAACTTTGTGTAAAAGAGATAGCAAAGCCATTTGTTTTTATATGGATATCTCTTCACACAAACTTTATGCACGTTATACACAGTTTATGCAAAATATGATTCGGAACCTTTTTATACGTCAAAGTTGGGTATTCTGTGTATATTCTGTGATATATATAATAAATTTACAAGGATTTGTATAAGTCGTTATAAGCGAAAATTAATTGTAACGGAAGTTCGTTACAACCATAACAATTTGTATGAGATATTTGTACCAGCATGTTTGGACCGGAGAAATTGTTCATTATAACCGATGTGTTAAAACTGAACGCCACTATATGTATTCATATATGTAAATATTTTCTTTTAATTAGGATATTCACCTGATTGTTTTATATACCACCAGATCCTAAACTGTTGCGCAAATCTAGGGCGTACTGTATATGTACATGAGTGTATATGGTCATAAATAATCAAGAGAAGAGTTCACATCAAACTTAGTGTTCTATGACGTGGGCTTATCCATATCACCTTTTCCATAGAACACATGCCCAAGCACAAGAGAATAATACTGCACACATGATTAAAACTTTTCTCTAATTGTAACACTATTATAAAATTCAAATGGATGAAAAGAAGAAGAAACAAAAGTAAGATAAACGGTTTTACATTTTAAAAAATTTTCTTAACGCAAATAAACCACATCATGCCCGACAATATCCTCAAGCAAATATTTGTATTATTGTATGGTCGATTACAATGTTGATTTGTCACTCCAGAACGAAACAAACCGATATGTGGAGCTCTTTGCGCCAGCATTGGTATTATATAATGTAAAATTTGTATAACAACTAAGAATAATTTTTTATAATAAAACACAAATACTGCAAGTGTTCAATTTTCATCTTAGATCTCCGTTTGCTTTTAGCAAAATAACGAGAAAGTGTCAAAGATCTTGGCATTAAGAAAAAGGCAATCGCATCGTTGCATGCTACGCATTTAGTTAAATGAACATGTGTTCTTCATGGATATATGCACGCACACTTCTCCATTGGCAAAGTCTTTATGTTTATAAAAATGTTACGTGGGCCTTAAAAGGAATCGAATGCGCTGTTCGCATTTAGATTGGCAACAAATAGATTTAGTTATTCATTGCAGATGTCTCTTTTCTTAATACCAAGATAAAATAAAACGTACTTAATATTTACTACATCGCCACTACACTTGCCCGGTTGCCAACTCAACCTCGGTAGGCTAGTGCATATTGTAGCATAATCTACCAGTGTACAGGTTGTGGGTTCGATTCCCACCTGAAGCTTCTCTACAAACGAGAGAAGGTCTTTGTTAAGCTCAAGTTGTAATAAAATTTTTAAATGCGTTCTTAACATTTAAGTAATAAATGGATAAACGTAATATGAAAGCAATGACCCGAAAAAACAGCTTTTGATCTGAAATATTAATTGATTGGACAATGAGAGAAGCATAGTTTGATAAAAATTATGTAGATTTTTTGGTATGTATTTAATTTTTAGGAAATCCTTAATTTGTAACCAAAAATAGAACATAAATTACATAATCCATTTTATTTATACATACGAGTATGTCTTTCTATAGTATATGAACCTGGAAGGATATAAGCTCGTTATCCTTACAATTTTCCGTAGTAATCAACACTTTTGTAATTTACGTTAAATAATTGCGATTCAGCTTCGTATTCGAGATGAAGAACGTACTTATGTATGCATGTTTAGTGCTGTAATGAATGCCAATTTTTGGATATTCGCATATACGAATTATAAATTTATCGATTTATATTTATTATATATAATTAAAAATAAAAATTTCTCGGAGCACATTATAATTTGTATAAATTATTACAAAATTTTAATGGATATCATCCCATGACATTAAAAAAAGAATAGAGAATGTAACATTGCTTCACAAATTTAATGGATTACTATTACCGATAAAGTACACAAACACATCTAATAACAAGAAATTGGGTTAAAATCACCACACTGATATATTTGACATCGCTAAGACATGCCAACAATATCTCATTTTCTTACTTTTCATAATGGGTATCACTTGATTTCTTATGAGTTCCAATATTCCAAGTTCTTGCACTACCCTCGAAATAAATTCGCAGCTATTTGCGTAGGTTTTTTCTAGTTTTCTACAAAGTTAGTTTGAATTAATTCTTAAAAAAACTATTCCAAACTAATATTTTTGTGTGCCATTTACTTAATGTTTTTTACATGTATTTTATGAAAGTATTCGCCTCACTTCGGCGAATACATCTAATATTTCATTTTGCAGACGTATAAATCCACTGATAGACAGATATTTTTAATACCCCTATTGCGGTTCTCAACTTTCTCAATTTTAGTGAAAGCAGTTTACCGCATGGCCCCAAAGCATTCAGTAAAAATTTTCCCCTCTAGGAAAAAAATTATACCACATTTACCCCTATTGTATTTGGCATATTCGTATTGCAGCGATTGCGTCGAATTCAGAATTTTGTGGTATCATGGAAAACTTTCGCCATATACATTATCGTAATCTATATATATAAAATAGGATGTGTGTATGTACACATATGTACACATATGTAACGTAATGCTTCCAAAACGGCTGGGCCGATTTTGACGAAATTTTCAGGAAAGCTTCAGAATACTCGGGCGGGTGACACTGTGAAGTTCGATTTTTTATTTTCGGTCTGTGGGCGGAGGGGCGTGGCTAAATCCAATAATTCATAAAATGAGAACGGCTTGGCCGATTTCTGTAAAACTTTTTGTCAGTTGCTCGTATTTTCGAGGAAAAGGTTTCTATAAAGGAAATTTTGGAAAATTCCTCCGGAAAAGTCGGAAAATTGGAAAAATCGAAAATCGAGTTTTTGTATGAAATTTTTTTTGAAATTATTCCTTAATGGCTTTTCAAATTAAAAAATAGAAAGTTTATCAGAATGCTTAAAATTGGGGGGAGGCGGAATTCGCCTGGTCCGCTAGTATATATATAAGCTAGGAGCAAAACAATGAAATCACCAGATAGCGGAGCAGTGCTGGCAACGATTACCATGCGACCCCCTGTCAATTCGTAATATGCGCATCTTTCCATGAGTGCATTCTATAGCCTGCTGGCTTTTAATTCCCAATGGATTTTTATGTTCTATAGCAGAACGCATATCTAATAAATTAACTGCTGCTTCTTCGACTGGTGAGGAAAAAGATTTTTCAAAGATCCCCTTTTTAGCTTTATTGTGCGCAAGTTTTTTTTTTCAACCTAAATTTAAAATCAGCTCAAACCTTCATCAAACCTCTTTAGAACGGGATGAGGTGCCAATCCCATATAAATCTTTGGAGACGATATTCCAGTCTTCTTTAAGTTTATTTTGTTTAAACATATGTATGTATGTATTTCAAAGCATTTTGCCAAACAAGAGTTTTGGCCCATTATTTCGCATACTCTGGTATGCGAGTATTTGTCATATTTTGTGTAAAATTTATGACAGTATATAACAAACATGCCCCTCTATTTAAATTATTTTTTAATTGAATATGTCGTAATCAAAATTAAATTGAATTAAGTCGTGACAACTTCTAGAACTTTTTACAGGCAAATATACCAAACATGGGACCGTTTAAACTGCTCGTTTACAACTGGCGTGTTTTGCCAACCGTGGTAATTTATTTTAAAATCGCTTGGGTTTCGCCACAAAAACGCCATACACAACAATGGGGATTATTAAAATTTCCTTTTTTTAAATTTCACTTAAATTTATAGAATGAAAAACTTATCTTGAAGAAATTCTTTTCAACTTAATTTCTTCAGCAAATTTTAGCTCATTCATATTTCGATTAAGTTAGAACGCTATTCTGGATTAGCATTTAAATAACTTTTAAATGCAGAAAACAGGAAGAACTACAAACTTATGTTCCAAAGATTGTGTTATTGTTGTGGATGTTCATATATCGAGATTTCATTGGTGTTAACCAATGAACCTGAGGGTCGATGGGCAATGGGGGCTGTTATGTAATTTAAAATGTATGTATGCATGGGCGTAGCTAGGTATGGGCCTAGAGGGCCGTGGCACCCACCTAATTCTATAATAATTTTTTTTTACATGCATACAATATAAAATTATTAAAAAATGCACAGGGTATTGTGGAAGGATTGCTTTTTCTATTCAAGAAAACACAGCCAATTTGGGAATAGAGATGTCTGTTCCAAGGATAGTCTCTCGTCAAACGCACCGTTAAATCCCCCATTTTCATCACCTGCTGAATACTGGAAGCGATCTATATACATTCCTTATATAGATTCTTTAATTTCATCACTGGACAGAAGATTTAATGAAGAGCACAGGCCAGCGTTTGCAATTGCTTTGCATGTTTGCACCCGTAAAACATGCTTTCTTTGAAGCTGGAAGAGCTTAAAGATGCCACAAAAACGTTTGAGCATTTTTATGAGTTGGATGATTTGGAAAGAGAAATTGAGCTTTGGTATAATTCTTGGCAACAAAAAAAAAATGGGTAAAGACGAATTAGACGACTTAGAGCTGGCGAGTATTTTGAAAGACGCTGGATTATTTTATCCAAATATAAGGAAGGTGTTATTAATTTCATTGTCACAGCCTACATAGTGCACTACTGAAACTGTTGAGCGGTCATTTAGCACCTTAATGCATTAAGCACATTCGAGACAGCAGGCTACCGACTACAACTTGTCAAAAATAGAATACATGTGTGTATATGAAAATGATTATTTTCACAAATGCACGGCTACACGACTGCAGGTTGTTGTCCATGCTACTTTTGTGGTGTAGTCAAATTAAATTAATTTCTATTTTTGTTGGCTACAAAACAAAAACAGTGTTAACAATATAACAAAATATGTAAAGCAAATTACCGATTAGAAATATTTTTTTATTGCAAAATAAAAAAGAAAATTACGAACTTTATATGTTATAATATATATGCATCAAGAATTTTTAAATAAATAAGTTTATTTGTTTCATATTTTCCCGACAATATTTCACTTTTTTATAATTTATAATTTGTTTTATTGTTATATATCATATTGACTTTAGCCAAATATACCAACATTATGGAAGGTTGAAAAAATCACAGGCTAATAGCGCTTTTTAACATAAAAATTAATTAGTAAAATTTATCAAAGATGTAAGGAAAAGAAAACTATCCTGAACAAGAACTTTAAAAAACTAAAAGCGCAAAATATGCACCACTGTAATATAAATAAATGAATTGTTGCAACAGCTGTTTACCATATAGTTGTCTTTTTCAAATTAATTAATTAGCTGACTACATGGCGACATTTGCAGCCATCGACATTTGTAGCCGGTGTTCGTGTAGCCTGCTGGTGTCTATGTGTTTGTAGCATAAGGCGAGTAAAAACATGGTTGCGCTCCACAATGACTGAAGCTCGTTTAAACGGTAAAATAATATGCAATTTTACTTATTATCAAAAAATAAGTATATTGTATATTGCAGGACTATATATGCTAAGCGTCCACTGAAGATTGGTAACCGAGAAGAAGGACGATTTTTTGGAAAAAATTCTAGCAAAATTTTCAGAAGATCCACGCAGATTACTCCTCAAATAGATCGAAATTGTAATAATCATAAAAATCATAATCATAAAAAATCATAATTTTCGTGGCACCACCCTATTTTATAGCCTGGCTACGCCCTTGTATGTATGTATTCTTAAGATCACTCCTTGTATTGTATCGAAGTATCATTAATAAATCATATCAATTTATTATTTTCCAATAAAAGGAGTTGTTCCTAAATAGTTCTGCGGTATTCTATATAAACAATTTATATTATGAAATTATTTATATTATAAATTTCTGAATGAATGTGTGGGAATTTTTTTATAAACTAAAATAAATCATTTACCAAAGTTCATTTCAGAATTTCGGAATTTTTGACAAAAGATTGGCTGAAATTTACAATCCTATATGAAATTCTTTTATGTTTATAGCGTTCGCCAAACGCCATCGTATTGCACAGAAATAAAAAATACTTAAGTAATTAAAAATTAATAAAATTATATTTGAGCTCTTGCAAAATATTAAAATTAAGTACTAAAATTTGTAGGAAAATAATAATTTTAAAACAGAATCCCTACAAAGATGTAAATGCGAAAAAAGCATAAGCTCCTATTGAAACATTTCGGATGTGAATAGTTCGTTTGCATTCGCATTTGCGACCTTTTTGCGTTTAATTGCGTTCGCAGATTTGGTAATATGATAAGAAAGCAAATGAGAAAAAGAAAGTTCGAAAACAAGCAAATATATTCTTATGTTGTTAAAGACATATGTATAACAAATTTTCGATTACAACTAACATTTGGTCAGTGTTAGTTGTCCCCTTCAACTGGTGGTCTGACTTTTAAGCTGTACCAACCATTTCGCATATCTGCAAAAATGCCAATTTACAGAAGGTTTATAAGTTTTACTTTAAAGCGTACATTTGACTCGTACTCAGAGTGTCCACAACATCTTTTTTGTTTACTACTCCGATATCAATAACATCAGGATTTGTCTATCAAACTGTTGGCCAGGAGGTTGGCTGTCCACTTGAAACTACATTTGTGCCACTTTAAAAGTTGTGTAATATAAAATACGACTTTTTTGAGTTTTTGTTATTGAAAGCCTGGGAGGAAAAAAATCGAGGAAGTTACCAGGCTTTGATGGACTCTTTCACCGCAGATGTTTGTTGCTTGAAGATAATCTTCATCAATGTCACACAATAAATAATGTTGTCGAGTCACTATTTCATTAGTAATGCCAAGTCAGTACAAGCTCTAACTCGGGAGTCCTTAATGTCGTATAAATAATATCCATTATTTATACAGAAACTTCAAGATGTTTTATTATTACACCAATTTTACTATCCAAGAAGAAAAATTTAATTTTTTACGATTGCGAATGCATTTGTGTCCCAGGAACAGAATTTTAGGTTAATGGCTTGCTAACGTAGCCTTCAACAATGTAGACTGACTCTGGAGAAACACGTCTTACATGTTACCGAAACCATCGCAATGTTGATACCATTTTCAAACTCATATAAGAAAAAGTAATTGTCTTAAATATTTCATGCACATTTATTAAAGTTTTTAATTTTTCATAATCTTTTCACACAAAAACAAAAACAGAGTGCTCAACACAGCTTAAATAAATTCAAGTACGAAATATGTAACATAATCACATATTTTATGTGGATTATTTTTAGAAAAGAACGTGTTCTTTTCTGCACTACTGCTTGTTAACTAGAACAGAACATAAAATTTGTGGAGGGTAATGAACAGGTATTGAACAGATTTTGCTCGCTTATGTGTTTCCTCGACCCTAACTCTTTGGTGCAATAGGTGTCTAATATTTCAAATAGGGTCCGAGTTATTCTTTTTTAATTTCAAATCGTTTTGTCCTTATTCCTCTTGATTTGATTTATTATGTTTTTTTAATAATTATTTAGTTGTATTCAACCTAAATATTTACAAACCGGTGTAGCCTTGGGGCCTGATGGCGGCAAAAGAAAACTTAGTTCCTTAGAATGTAGGATTGGTTCTAAATACATCTTAGGGAAAATCAATGAAAGCTGCACTAAATGCATGTAAGAAACAAATGACAGAGGCTCTTTTACTAATAACAGTAATCAGAAGCTTTAAGAAGCAGATATGAATTATTTTTAAAAATTTATAAAAAGCAAAGAAAAAGTAGTCTTCATTTTGATGGCGGTAATATTAAAGTCTGAAATTTTTGGATTTGAACTTGGCCTTATGTCTATGTTTTTGTGGAGACAAAAATTATTTTTTTTATTGTTTGTCGGACGTACAGAATATAACATTCCATTGCCAAATAAGAGAGTGCCCGCAGGTACATTGCTTTCAAACCTTTCAAAATATATGTATGTATGTAATTCGTCCCAAATCCTTTTCAAACACACACTTATAGGAACGTACGCAATCAGTATAACATACTCGCCCATGCATACTTACATACATCACGTATGTAAGTATATTTTTGAAATAGGCAGACTTGTGCAAAATGTGATGAAAGGTTGCAGATTTGCAAGTGTTATTCAAATGTACATGTTCAGGCATACACATGACTATGCAAACATAGGAGTACATATGGCCAAATGCATGAATGGGCAAATGAGCATGTGTGCCGACAATTGCCCAAAGAGTTAAGTGGTGTGTTTCTTGTTTTAATTTTCAGCTGAGAAAAAGTTGTGTTATTAAAATGGATGATGTTTAATTGAACTGACCGTCAACGTCAAAAGTTGGCCTAAACACAGAAACTGAATGTTTACGCAAATGAATGAATATTCAGTCAATAAGTGAATGATGCGAAACGGGTATAAAAAAACGTTTCGTTTGAACTTATTTTCATCGACAGAAAAAAGCAGCGAGGAGACTTACATACAAATGTGTCTGTTTGCCAGTCGATTTGAGCCTAATGACCTAGCGTATTTGCCATTCGTAGACCAAGAAATATCAAGTTAAATGCAATGACGCACGGACAGACAAACAAAAATGAACATTTTTTACGCAGTCCACTTTATCAAGTCTGCAAGAGGAATATTTAGTACTTGCATACGGACAGGTTCCTCGCTTATAACTGTGCTTTACAATAGTTACAGGTGATGGTTATTTTTGTCTTGACAAGCACCCATTCGCTTACATTCGCACGTACACGTCAATAAATACTAAATGCATGTGCTTGTGTGTGCATATTCACGAAATAATCACCGTTTTAGCTGAATTGATGTCTAACCGAATTGATATTTCTTTCTAATTTTGGTGGAGTTCACACAAGTAGGCTGGCGGCTGCAAAGCTTGTATCTTCAGTTGTATATTGCTGCGGCTTTTAGAATCCTCACTTGATAGTGTTTGAGTGGTGTCATAAAAAAGTGAATGTTGCCCCAACTTGCAGCAGGTAAAAGTATATATGTATGTAAGTATATGTACATATGTATGTAAGACAAACGAAGATGGTTTGTAAACACAGCGGTTCCAAAGCAAACTGCTCATAAATATCATAAACACTATACGAGTACTTGCGTTTGCATGTGCAAACGGGGAAAAAAAAATCTACGGCCAGAGATACCATTACGTTTTTTTTCTGTTACTACTAAGGGGATAATTGTAATTGTAGAAAAAGGAAAAGGAGAGGAAAAAACTTTTCGGACAATGAAGTATCTTACTTTGTGGGATGATGGTTCAGAACAGATTTCTTCTGCTTAATAAACTTGATTTTCTTTTAAAAGTTTTTTTAGTTAAATTAAGTTTTATTTCTTAACTAGCCTAAAATAATTCATTTGGCTTCCACCCTTTTTTTGAAACCCGTTGAACTTTTTTACTTACTTTGGGAAATAGTCAGCAATTTGTTGTTTAAGATTCCATCTTTGAATGAAAAGTTATACTGCAGAGGTAGTCCTAGTTTTATCAATCATTGATAAGAGGTTACGTTCCATATAAATTAATGCACAATTATCGTATATGTGGATGACATTATCGTATATTGTCGATTGCGGTGAAAAAGTGCAAATCTCAAATTATGTTGTCAACGTTATTTCGGAGTTAAGGAATCATTCGGACTTCGATTATAGCGAAATTTCCTTTATAGCGATTATTTGTTGAATTTTTCAGGCTATTTTCTTAACCATTAAATAATTATTTACAATTATTTCACAAAGAAATTAAAAATAATGGAAAATAAACAATAAACGTTTAAGTAAAATAGTCAAATAGATATACATATGAAGTCCTGGTTAAACAATTAATGTAATCCATTTCAATGTTAAATAGTTTCATTTATTGGAAACGTCAAACTCCAGATGCGTACTTTGTTAGGGTCGTTCTCATTATAGCCAATTAGGTAAAAACAGGGTGATGATTTTGGCCAGTGGCATTTGTATTCGCATGGCCGTAATCGTTTATGCGCTTTAAGCATTAGTGCTAAAGTTTTTCGCTAACATTCCCTTCCTTACTTCGTATTATACATAATAAGAGTATTCGAATATAATAGACTAGCCGCACCCACATCGTCACAAAATATGTACATAAGTATATATGTACATAAGTATATAAGTACGTACTCATACATAATAATGGGAATCCTCAAAACTGAACCCATAGGTATTTTTCTTCGTTGCTCTCACACGTATGTACGTATTCACATGTGTAGACTAAAAATGAAGCAGTCATTCAGTCTCGTATGAGCGCTTAAACAGGAAGGTTGTGTAGTCGCTGGTTGCTTGATTTACACTAACAAAAATGTGTCCATTTAGAATATGACAATGATCGTTTGTGTTACGAGAGGCCAATAGTAACTTATATTAAGCATTCATAGTGTTACTTGATGAATACTTTGATTGGTGGGACCCGTCTTCCCCCTCCCATGTCTCACAGCATTTTCTCTAATAAACACTTTAGGCCTATAGTTATGCACATAAAACTTGTAGAGTATCGTAGATAAATTATAATGAAAAAATACGTACTAGTATAGGTACTAGTCTCTCTTTAATAAGCTTGTTTGCTTAAATATATTGTTTCCACCCTTGGTAACCTACGAAAAGTTTTGAGAGTATATTATAGTTATTAGATATAAGAAAGCTAATAAATACTTTATACCTGGCGTACCTGTCTTCCCTCTCCTATAATTCTGTGCTTTCCGTGGAATACATACCTTATGCTCGTAGAAATTTATTAAATATTTAAAGTCTCCCTTACTACCTCTTTTACGCTGAGATCTACCCCTTAGTTACATAGTAGCGCAAATAAAATTTAGTTTATCTCACTATTGCAGGCCTCTGATTTTGCTCGAATACACACTTTAGGCCTATGAGTATAGTTACTCACATGAAATTTGAAGTGTTACTGTTTTCTTCTATAACTTATAATTACTTTCTATATGTATATTATACCCCTCTCCCATACCGCCATACTTTTGCTGTAATATATTTCCGTATTAACCTGTGTTTAATGCGGATAGTCTAATTATCGCTCTCCAGATACAGAATAATTCATATTTATTTTGTCTGGGATTACCATCTCCACCTCGCCGTTCAAAAAAAAATTTGAAATTTTTCGCTTGCGCCCCGGCTAACGGAAAAGTATCATTTATTATTGATTTAGAATAATAACAGAATATTTTTTGAGTTACTTTACTATATGTCAGTCATCATGTGCTTGTTCGATTTTGCTATGTTTCCTTCTAAAGCCAAAATAGTAATTTGGAATACATCCACTCTCGTTTAGTATAGAGGCCAGCCTGCTTACAAGCAGCCTCTCAAATAGCTATGATACGTTAGATAACCGATTTGTAGGCCTGTAAATCCACTGTCGTTTGGTATGTTGCTGGCTGAGGGATTATAGTAATTATTGAAACTATTAATTCTGTTTTATCAACCGCTGGAGCTTTCTCCGAATTTACGCCAGCAATTGAATTTTCTCACAAATATCAAATCTTAGGGAACCAGCAGCTTCAGCAGCAATTGGTGGCAGCTCAACTATTTAGCGGATATATTTGGAGTGAATAGTTTCTCCAAATAATTACTGAAAAGGGTACCTTTTTTGGTGTCAGTCTTTGCTGAAGCTCTGTTCATGCAAGGCACTGTTAGCTTACTTATTACGGGTCTTTTAAGTCTTCTGGTTGCTTACGATAATGAGTACTCTATTTGTGGTATTAAATCGACTTTTCAGAAAATCTTTTCTAAAAGTTCTCTTAGCTGTGGACTTCTTAACCTCATTTTTATCTGCGGTGATCTGCATCATTTCCACTCTCTTTGAGCACTTCCTTTTTCAGCTAGAAGACATTCTACATCTGCAGAGTTAATTCGAAAATACTTTACCTGTTGATGGGTGGAAGTAGCATACAGCGCAGCCTCAAACTTTTTAATAGAGTCATCAATGTCTACAAATGTTCTTAACAGCATGTCAGCCGTGAATTAATATTTTTTCTAGTTTAACCAAATAGCATGTGCGGTAGTCACTGCTAAATCGCTGGTAGGTGATAAAGCGTCATATGAGTACTTATATGGTAGCAATAGTAGGAAAATGGTCTGAAAGTATGTTTAAAGAAGCTCCAACTTGTATCATTTCAGTGGGCACAACCTTCACTACTCTGGAATCAATGACATCATGCCAGCTTGAAATTACGTTTAGACCAAGTTAACAAATTGCATCCACTAAAACCTCTGCCGTCAAAAAATGTTGACGTAGAGATTTATGATTCGGTAATTAAAAAACTCAAATTTTAAATTGGATGCGTTTCATTTATATTAATTTTGAAACGCCTGGTGCCAACTGGAATCGATATAATGATTGGGTCATTCGCTCTTTGTTTTTAATATTCATTCATTCCTTTAGCAAACCTAATTTAGTATCGTCTGGGTCAAAGCAAAATTCAACACCCTTAACGACGTTCTCATGACATTTGGCGCTCTTTAACTGATACACATGTACATTTTTCCTCCCCATTTCAAACTCGGGAACGACTTTTGGGTAAAGATTTTAATGACTTTCTTGTGTTTTGGTTTCGCTAATATTATCATGCTTCATCATTCAAGTTTTTTTTCTCAGATGAATCGGAGGCGGCCTATTCGATTTTGAACTCGGAATAGGCACACTCGTATTTATTTAAGGAAGGGAACATGACCGAGTACGAAATACTAGACTGGTGATAAGCAACCAGTTGTATTCAGTTCTTATGTGTGTCTTTAGTTTTTATAGCATTTTTGATATTGTCATTGATCACTTCAGTACTCAAAATACAATAACAGAAGCAAATGATAAGAAGGATTGCCTAGAAGGGAGAATATTTTTAATGCTTTCCATATGAATGAAACCAACAAAATTAATCTTGCGTTCAACATCTTTTTTGGCATCGCTTCCATATATCCCGTAAATTTGATGTAGTTTCTTCGAGAGTTATTGTTAGTTTCTTCGAGAGTTATTGCTATGGAAACTTATCGGCAACAATGATTTCCAATATGGCCACCAAAGTAAAACATATTTTCGTATATTTTTCTCCTTGTTTATGCAGGCAATATACCCAATTGAACTAAGGCTTTAAATATGTATATAAATAAATAATAAAGTGATATAATGTTCAGTTTTTTGCTTTTTCTTGGTAACTTTAATTCAATATTTCATAACTATTTTTCTAACTGTGATACATATTCCTTTGATTTACGGAACATTTCTTGGGGTTTTCATGGGCACCTAAAAAAGCTGAATTATCTCAAATATCGATGTTTTAACATTATTACTTATTTTTATATTATGGGCATACATATAAAGGCTATTTTTTTAGCAACTTTCTTTTTGACTACCCTGTTTTTGGCAGTTCTCCCGCTTTCGTGTAAAATTTTACTGATAAACATGTCCAGTTTGGTTAATAATTCAATCATGAATGGTCTTACAAACGAACCACGCTTGCAGATTAATGAATTTTGTTATCAAAATTCATGCTCGGTTAAGAAAGTGCATTGTGAACTTCTTCCATTTTATGATGAGTACGGGCGACCTTCTGATGCGTTATTGGACATTAAACCACCAACACGCATACGTACATTGCGGACAGAGGAAAATATTACAGTTGTATCGCTGGGCCTCGTTACTCTACTACGTGGAAAAATTTGCCCAAGGATTCGGGTGTAAAACTTTTTTAATACAGCTGCTGCAAGAGTTGAAGACACACAATCTACCACAACGGCTACCTTTTGTTGAATGGACGCTGGGAAAGTTGGATGAAGATCCATTTTTTATCTGAAAATTGTGTTCAGCGACGAAGCTCATTTCTGTTAAAATTTACGTATGTGGTGCGAAGAGCACGCGGAAACATTGCAAGAAATGCCAATGCATCCCGAAAATCCACTATTTGGTGTGGATTATTGGCCGGTGGCATCATTGGACCATACTTTTTCAAAGACGAAGGCAGGAACATTACTGGGATTGTACGAGTGCTACCGTGCGATGATTACAAACTTTTATTTGCCTAAAATAGAAGAGCTGGACTTGGCTGATATGTGGTTTCAACAAGACGGTGCCACATGCCACACATCATCCGAAGCAATGGCCCAATTAAGAGGCAGTTAGGTGAAGAGTTCATTTCACGTTTGGGGCCGGTCAATTGGACGCCTAGATCGTGTGATTTAACGCCTTTAAACTATTTTTGTGGGGATACATTAAGGCTACTCTCTATAGGAACAAGCCCGCTATGGTTGACGCACTAGAAGTCAATATTGAAAAATTTATTCGTGATCGTTCTATCGAATCAAATAAAGATTTTATACATTTCTCTAAATTTTATGTTTTTTATATCAAATAAAAATAAAAGAATCAGCAATTTCTTTGCAAATTAGTGATTCGCTTGTCAAATATTTTTCACTTTCTTATTCCAATTGTAATTAAAATCGAATTTAAAGTAACCAAATAAAAAAAACATGATTTCATATGAAGTTTTAGTTTAGTTTTAATGTCTTTGTCGGGCCCCTAGTTAAGTATATTTCTGAAAATTCTCAAACTATTGCACTCATTCTTAATCAATATTATGGCATGTTAAAAAAATATTGCATATACCGAATAAATATAGTATTAATGTATGAAGATGTAACGAATTTAAAGCGAATTGTTGATTAACTTAAAATAAAAGTGCAATCGTTTCGCGTATAATACATTATGCCTGTCCTTTGTCATGATGTTATCCTCCTTTCCGGGGAGAAGGGAGTTCAGGGGGTTTCTTGGATGAAAAATGGTAGGAATTTAAGACAAGCAAGGCTCCTCAACACTACACCAAATACACAGAGGGTGTTGTTTCTAGGTAACGACTTTTGGCAGCACCATTGTACTAGGACCTGCTTTAGGAACATTAACAGAATAACGAAACTGATACATGGCAAAAATAGCAATACGAAAACAACTGCAACAACTCGTGTAAGATGGAGATGCTTTGTGGAAGCCAAATGCTCCCAAGAGGGGTAATAGATCAAAAACATTCCACCATTTCCTGGTTAATAATATCATGGTTTAAAAGTGTGACACTATCATAAATTAAGATGTAGAGGGGCTTTGGAACGTTGACAGTTGATAGCGACCATATTGTTCATGCGACCATTTACGAATATATCGTTTGACAATACGTACAAACTATAACACAGTTTTATCAAAATGCGCGTTCCGTTTAGGAACCGGTCCGCGCGTCTCGCCCACTTTACATGTGTAACACATGAAAAGTTTTTATAAAATAAGATCCCGAAATAATCTTCGAATTCATAAACGATAAGAAAATCGTGAGCTCTCAGAATAGTTTAAGCAACCAGGTACTAGTGTAATAAGCAAAATAAGGGAATATTCATTCTTCGACTATTTTACGAACTTTTTACCTTTATCTAATCAAGAATTTTATATCGAAAAATAAATGCATTTTATATTTAAAAATCACCCATGTATTGAAAAAATAAAATTAGCCACACATTAACAAATTCTGAATTAATTTATACCAGTGATAAGAAGGAAGGTACCTTATTCAGCAGAGTACTTCAGCTCTTTATAAAACGAAATGGAGCTTGTTCTCAAAACATGAAATTTTCATTCCACGGGTGCTTTTTCGATCTTTTAGCCAGTCCAGTTGATAAAATCTTGACTATAAATTCAAAGTAATTCTTGATTAGGAACTCAAACTAATTCCAATTAGTGTCACATAAGAAAAAACTAGTTGTGACTATCTACACTGTAAACTTTTCGGGCGTAAATTGCCTCCCAGTCTAAAATAACAAAAAAAATCTCCGATTTGGAGCTTAAGCATCAAATAAGAAAACTTCTTGCATGTGTGAAAATCAATACAAATTATTCCGATTTCCATACTTCCGCATCATTATCTCTGCATTTTCCTGAAATTTTTGAAAGCTCCTTGTTACTACGATTTCTATGCTCAAATATTGGGAAATTCACATATACATAATTCATGAAGTTTTCTAATTCATGTTCTATTGCTTTAAAAAATTTCAGATGAAAGTGGAGACTTGAAACCAATCTTTGGAAGTATTTACTATATATTAATCCCACCTAGATGATACTAAAAATTCTAGGTTTTCATACCTACGCCCTGCGCCCCTTAAGAATAAATTTCCATCTACATATCAACATGTGATCAATATATATCAACATTGATGTGGAACTTCTTTTTCTAAATTTTATTTACTGTATCTTCATTAAACTGAACTAACAATAAGTATTCAAATCTTAAATATAGATATAATAATTAGGCCCAACCAGTGTCGGACATAAACTTAGTGATAATAATCAATAATACATAAATGTCATGTTTAGCACAAAAATATTTTCAAAGAATTTAATCTGGAGTGTGGCGTATTAAAGCCGTAGTGTCCCTCTTTTTTAAGCGGATGTGTCCAGTAAAGTTCAAGATATTACGAGCAAGCGGATTAGGATGGGACTCGAGTTTTGTTAAATATTTGCCTGCATATTTTGCAATTTCAGCGGTCACAAGTGGCATATTTAAATCATGATGTAAAATTGAATTTTTTATGTACCAAGGAGCCGATGTTATTAACCTTAAAATTTTGTTTTGCATTCGTTGGATTCTCTCTACATTGGAAGCTGAAGCAGTGCCTCATAGCTGAATTCCGTAACACCATATGGGTTTCAAAAGCGACTTGTTTATTAAAAGTTTACAATCTAGACTGAGGGTAGAATTTCTACAAATCAGCCAATGTATCTGGGTTAATTTAAGCTTCATTTGTGTTAGCTTACAGTCAATGTGCTGTTTCCATGTAAGCCGTCGGTCAAGATGCATAGCAAGGTATTTCACCTGCGAATGTTGAGGAACAACTTGATTGTTGATTCGAATGGGGGAACAAGTGTCTCTTCGTAGGGTAAATGTGACATAAACACATTTTTGTTCATTTGCTTTTATTCTCCATAAGTTCAACCACAGCTTCAACAGGTTAATATGTTCCTGAAAATATCCGGATGCCTCGTGAGGGTTTTCATGCATACTAAGGCAGGCTGTATCATCAGCAAATGTAGAAGTGAGGATATTACTGCTCAAAGGCATATCACAGGTATAAATCAAATAAAAAACTGGCCCCAGTATACTCCCCTGTGGCACACCGTATGAGATAGTTTCGGGCACACTCATGAAGTCTCCTTCCACAACAGTGAACTTCCTGGCAAGAATGTAACTTTCCAAAAGATTTGCTATGTTTATTCGTAGATATATCTTCAATTTTAAAATTAGGCCTTCGTGCCACACTTTATCAAATGCCTGAGAAACATCAATAAAGAGAGAAGAATAATACTTCTTTTCTTCAAATGTGCTTCTTGTGAAATGAACCAATCTATGAGTTTGTTCAATGGTGCTATGCTGACTTCTAAAACCAAATTGATGGTCCGGTATGCAACCAATATCATTTAGAATTGGGGACAATTTTGTCATGAGCAGCTTTTCGAAGAGCTTTGAAATTGTTGACAATAAACTTATTGGCCTATATGACTCAGCCTTGGTAACATTTTGACCATGGCAAGTTTCCAGCTGTGTGGATAATACTTCAGTCGTAAAATGCCATTAAAAATAAACAACAGGATTCTAATAGCAATACGAGGCAACTTCATCGGCATCTTGTTACTAATTCCATCAATACCCGGGGCCTTCTTTGGGTTGGTTTCAGTAATTAGTTTATTTACATCACGCATCTTAAACTTTATGGGTCGAGGGGTAGAGCAACTACACTCGGCAAATCAACAGCACCAGTACATGTGTTTGGGGTAAATACGTATTTTAAATGCCCAGCAAATATGTTACCTTTTTCAGTATTAGTTCTTGCCCAACCTCCGGTAGAAGTGCGCAGGGGTGGCTTAGACTCAACGGGTGTTTTAAGTTTTTTAGCAGCGCGCCACAAGGAGTAATTAGATGCTGCTGTGACATCGATACCTTCCAGATAGTTCTTAAGAGAAGCAGATTTTTCAGATGCAAGCAACTCTTGGAGTCGTTTAGTGCATTCTCTAAGTCTGATTTTATGTTGGGGTGATCTGTGCTGTTGCCATTCCCTTCTAGCTCTTCTTTTTTCACATACGAGACGTTCAATATCCGCAGAATAAATTCTATTAAACCCAGTCTGCGGATGGGAGGTTGTGGCATGTTTAGCAGCCTGTTTAATATTTTCGGTAAGATTGGCAATGTTAAATTCAATATCATCGGAAGTTCTTAGCTTGATGTTTTCCGTACAATGACTACTGATATATTTTTTTAACCCCAGCCAATTAACATGATTTATCATCTTCACATATGGGTGAGGTAAGTCACTTCCTAGTGGGCTACAAATTGTAATGATCGTTGGAGAGTGATCGGAGGAGAGATCATGAGAAGCTTCAACATGAATTAAATCCCTAGAGATATTTTTCATGACGCCAAAATCTATAACATCTGGAGTTTTTTGTATGTCAGTAGGCCAGTAAGTGGGCTCCCCACTAGAAATGACATCCAAATCCATTTTTGAAATTGTGTTGAACAATGCTCGACCTCTAGGAGTAATAAGACGCGACCCCCAGAACGTATGCTTTGCATTGTAGTCGCCAGCTGCTACGAAACAAGGGCCAAGAGTTTTGTAAAAATCCTCATATTGATCCCCAGTGACTGAAAATCTGGGAGGGGAGTAAATTGATGATATCACAAGATTTGAACAAAAATTTTCGATGCAAATATTTGTTGCTTGTAGATTAGGGTTGCCAGATTCAATATGAGCACTAACTTGACATTTAGTGCAAATGAGCTTGATTTTAAGAAGAGAACTGGACAAATTGAAATATTTGCTTAAAAACTAAAAATACGGGATAATATCAATTTTTTTAATTTATTAAAAATTCTTTATTTATTAAAAACGGAAATAAAGGATGTTTACTTACAAAAAAAAAAAAAAAAAAAAAAAACAAGAATAACATAAAAAGTTCAACAATTCAGTCATTTCTTTACAGGAAAATTACATAAAATTCATTCAGTTCGTTACTTATAAATGTACGTTTGTATATTTTTAACATACATAGGTGTATGCACAGTAAGCGCCAAAAGAAATGTCTTTTATGTTTTAAACAATAAAAAATCAACAAAAATAGAAAGTTATTTCTTAATATTGTTTAAAAGCGATAACAAAATTTATTTAGAAAAAATAAAACTAAAAAACCTTTTATATTCTTTCCGTTCGAGTTCAATTCAATGAAAACTAAATTTGGAAAAAAATGGACTTAGTTTGTACTAAATACAGTGATGAGTCAAATTATGTGTGTTGATACAGGGATAAAATTATATGTTGCCAACAATTAAACTTTACTGCCAAAAAACGAAATTTTTTAGATGTAACCAACTGCAAATTTTAATTTTGAAAATGTTCAATTTCAGCTTGACAAATATTGCTTGAGCTTGAAACTTGACATTCACTAAAATATCTTGACAATCAAGCTCATTCCCGGCCATCTGGCAAGCCTATTGTAGATGGTCTTCACAAATGTTCTCAAGAATATGGTGTTTGAGCCTTGACTCTATTAGAACTGCTGATCCTCCGCATGCTCTTCCTCTCGGGTCCTTTGTATCATATAAGGAGTAGCCACTCATTTTAAAAAGGCTTCTCGAACTCAAATGAGTCTCAGATACCAACATTATATCAATATTTTTTACCGTGAGGAAGTGCTCAAGTTCATGTTTGTGTTGGCGAATGCCGTTTGCGTTCCAGAAACATACTTTTAACGTGTTCATGGCTTATTAACTAATGCTTGAAGCAGTGTGTTCTGCATTCGCAGCATTTCTTGCATCATGCTAGTCATATTTGTTGCAAAGTTGTTTATAGTTTGGACCAGATTATCAATAGTAGTTTCAAGGCGACTGAAATTAAAGCTGGCGTTTGCATTCATTGAATTATTTGGTGGTAACACTTTTTGCATGGGAACAGAGTTGATCTTCACAGCGTCAGCATACGATATTTGTGGAATGATTGGTTGGGCCATTAGAGGATAAGTGGCGGAGAACGTATTTCCTGTTTGCACTGGTGTTACTTTAGGCTTTTGACTCATAGCCTGTTTAACGAAAGAGAACACAGGACATCCCCTGTAGTTAGCAGTGTGATTACCTTCACAATTACTGTACTTCTTTTCCTTCGGGTCCTTCGACTTATTGCAAATAGCAGTGTTGTGTAATTCACCGCACACAACACAAACAGTAGGTAATTTACAATAAGTTTTAGTGTGGCCATATTCTTGACAATTATGGCACTGTACGGGTCCAGAACGCTTGTGTGGTTCTTCAACTGTGATTTTTCGGTATAAGAGATATTTTAAATTATAAATTGGATGGGTCTCATTTTTCTTCAATTTTATATCATTTGGCTCCAGTTCAACGCGAAATAAGGGTTGGGGGATCTTCTCCCTGTTTATTACGTTAGAGATATTCTTTACCTTAAATCCCTGGAGGGTGAGAGCATTTTTTATTTCCTCAAGAACAACATAAGAATCTATGCCTTTCAATACGATCTGTAGGCCTTTAACACTCCTAAGCTGGAATGTGTAGAAACTTGTTTTATTTTTTTCGAATTCGTTAACCATTTTGCGGAAATCTTTTCTTCGTATATTTGAATCTTTGTTTCATCAATATTACCACGTTTTATTGGAACAATGTGAAATGCCGTTTCACCAATGACCGAAATTAATTTTCTAATAAGGGTGTTTGAATTTTTTTCCCTCAAATAGATTGGTGGTGGTTTTGAGGTTTTATTCGAGGGTAAGTCGGGTTTGTCAGTGATATCTTGCAAAATTTTAAAACGGTTCAGATGGTTAGCTGAGTTGGCGTCGATATCCCTGGATATCTTGGGAACCGATGAGATTTTAGATGAATTTGGGCTTCGCCCACGCTTTACTACTGTGATATATCTGTCCATTCCGACAGGCACTTTAGGTTTCTCAATATTATTGTCTATAGTGATAACTTGGTTAAGTGATGAACACGAGCCTGGAGCGGATAATGGCGCTGACTTAAATAAAGATGAACTAGGTAATGGTAATGTTACCGAATCACCACTTGGCATCGGAGTAAGCGAAGTTGATCGCTCGCGTAAAATTGGCTTTGCCGTTAGAAAAAGACTATCATCAGATTTTTTATTTTTATTGTTTGCATTAAGAGCTTCAGAACTCACAGTAAAATAGGCATTTCTGCCGTTAGAACTCACTTCACAATTTTTTGTTTTTGAGGTACTCATACAGAGTATTCCTCAGTCACTTTGTTTGTGTGTTTTTGTTTTGTTTTTGTTGTTTCAGATTATATGAAAAATATTATTAGCGCAAATAAAGCAAATTTCACAAAATGAGTACTTATTACAAATCAGTACTTATTACGAATATTTTTTTGTAATTTTTGTTTGTTTAGTATGTAAGAAAAAACTCCGCTAATACGTCCGTTCACTACGAAGGTTCAACAACACTGATCTGGAACTAATGGAAAATTGTTAATATCGGGTTATCCATTTAGTGGTTTCAAAACCGCCATCCATTTTTTATAATAGATGTATCGAAATGGAATTTGGAAACATTAAACGATGCACTGTCATTGAAACTATGGCCTTTTGTTTTGCTGGAATTTCCTGATATAATTTGCAAAGGCGCCTCACGGTATTTGATGTTATTAAATCTTATTTCAAGACTGCGCAGGTTTCATCAAAGACTCTAGATTGTTCCCGTAATCCGCTGATTTCCGAATCGATCATTTTTCTTCCCAGATCACACGGTCTCTCATTGACTTCTTAAATATTTTAGTCAAAAAATATTTGTTTATATTCAATTTCGCAATAATATTTATGAATTGGATGTGAAAGTATAACATATAAAAGCAAATAATACAAAATAAAAATATAACTCATTTAAACGAAACTTAATATAGAGTATATATACAAATATATATATATATATATATATATATATATATATATATATATATATATATATATATATATATATATATATATATATATATATGTATATAGGCTTACTACACTGACCCCGAATGAAAGAAAATGTAGTTTCTTTAAGGAAATAATTTTGTATAGAATTGCGATAGCGTATTAACCTGTGGGGATCAAACTGTGTCTGGAAAGGACATAGGCATACCAATTGTCACACTTAATTTTGCTTTGTCTTCTCTTTGTCAAAATAATATACTCTACAGTAACTTAAAGACAGACAATATTTAATTAAGGAATAATATTTTTTCGATAGAAGTTCAAACAACTGGAACGATATTTCAAGGTCTGTAGAATTGAAAATACCACTTCTTTAGAATGACTTCCCATTTTTATTGGGATGTTATATATAAAATCAAGGTATTACAAGAACTTTACGCGATACTGGAAACTGTGGAGATCCTATCCGAGAGAGGACACAGGGGAATACGGGTTAAGATATTCTCGGACAGCCAATCGGTTCTTAAGGCCCTGAGAGGCTGTACGTACATGTCCAGATTATTACTGGAATGTCAAAACAGGCTCAATGACCTGGCGACTCATAATCAGATTACTCTGATATGGGTACCAGGGCATCAGGGGCATGCCGGGAATGAGATGGCGGACATCTGTGCGAGAAGAGGGGCTGAGGGGAACTTCATTGGACCCACCCCCTCTTTTGGTTTCAACAAAAGTCTCCTTAAAGGGGAGATTTCGAAATGGACATCGTCCAGGATTGCACAACATTGGAATGACATCAATGGATTATGTCACTCCAAGAAATTCCTACGCTTTGACGCTGGGAGGGCGGATCTGGCTCTAAGACTGGACAGAAAAAGCCTACGGACGCTGGTAGGGGCGCTCACAGGCCATTACACCTGCAAAGCCCACCTATACAGAATGGGCTTATCTGACACGGACATCTGCAGATTTTGCGGTGAAGATGAGGAGTCGATGGAACACTTGATAACAAATTGTGGGGCATTGTGCCACAGGAGACACAGGACTCTACATGCATATACGCTGAGTGAAGAGGATCTGCTAATGCTCCCACTGAAGGAGCTGATCCTATTTGCGAACGTATTAAACTGTTAAGGACAGGGGAAGCACAATAGATCAGCAATGGTCGCAGTGCAAAAGGCTATCCTGGGCCAAACCCCATTTCATTACTTACTTACTTACTTACTTAAGGTATTACAATATAGTTTCCATAACTTGTTAGAGGTTTTAATTAAAAATATTATAAAGTTGCACTTTTCATCGTGGCATTTAATTTATAAAAATTTTCAAAAGAAAAATATAAAGACGCAAGTTGCTCCTCATAGGATCGATGGGAACATATACATATATAAGTTGATTATAATTGTTAGAAGAATATAATTGAGTTCGGTTTGGATTTTCACAGGTTTGAATACTTTTCAATCAAAACTTGGCTTAAAGGTACTGATGATTTGGTTAGTGCCATGCATATACTCAGCTAAGCCAACAACAGACAATAAAATATTAAATTATTTTAATTTATAAGTAAATTTATAAGCATAATTTTGTTAAGATAAAACAGTGGAAAATAAAAGCTGTTCTTGGGGAATTACATACGGTAGTGCATTTTTCGACTTCTTAATAAGTTAAGTTGAGAAGCTGAGCTGAAAAAATATGTTTCTTCAAATTGAAATCAGTATAATTCATATATTTTGGTTGAAGCAATCGTAAGTATTGCTTTTACATAAGAAAAGACAAACTATGAATATTATAAAGATTTTAATCTTTCCTTGCTTCGACTTCTAGAAAACTATGAACAATTTTTCAGCATCTAAATCCCTAAATTTTCATGACTTCCCTGGAAGCTCCTTTTCTTGGATCTCTCCTAAAAAATTTGCTCTTATAATAAAATGTGGGACGAATAACATATGAAGTACTTCCAACATCCTACACAAGACTTCAAATCAAGTGAAAAAGATCCAAAATAGAACAATTTGCAGTTGGCAAGTCTATGTTAAAATCATTGGTTTCATTGACTTCTTTGCAAGTTTTTTTTTATCAAGACAGTATGTGGTGAATCATATTTGTATGTAATTAGAAAAACAGCTCCAAACAAAATTTAAATGCACTTTGATACTAATGGGTTACTGAATTAGATTAAAGGAAGAAAAACACAGATAAAAATATCCAACTCGTTTCAAATTCGTTTGTCAGATTAATGGGACCGCAAAGTATCCCATTCATTATCAGGAAAGACCGACCGTGCGTATTAAGAAATCCGAAGGAGCGTGTTGAAATCCGAAAAGTCGAGAGGAATAACTTTTCTTGAAATTTGGATTTATAAAACAGTTTGTTCTGAAGAAAGCATTTTTAAATTATTTGTGGATCATAGCAAAGGAATGATAATTTTGTATTGTATTGGTGAAGCCATCTTATGGTTGAAGTGCAGCTTGAAGATTGGACAACCTCTGAAGCGTACTGGTGTTCTCATCTCATTTGTGTGAAAAGTGTCAATTAGGCAGTTGATGATGTAAACAATACATTTTATTTTCCTGTAAGAATTGCATTAGACAAAATTTTAATTAAAAAGAAACTACATCCACAAATAAAACTTGATTGTTTCTTCGAACCTTCACAAAAACATGATTTTTCTTTAATCAGTACACGACAAAAAAAAACTTTTACATGTTTAAGTAAAAAATCTTAACTATTGGTAAGTGTAATGTGTACCATTTCCAGATGTAACGCCTCATCTGCATTGATACCCAATAAATTAAGTTCTAATTTCTTCAAAATGTTTCTCAAATCATGGTCAGGTTAATATATTAAACTCAAAAAGTAGGGAACTTTTTATTCTTAAAAAATGTGTAACATATTGTTGAGAAATTGATTAAAAAAGCAAATCCATGTACAAATCGCTCTAATTAAAATACGTAGGATTTATTATTCTACCCTAATAATTGACTCCTATTAAAGAACATCAAAATCCACTTTAAATCTTTGAAGGGGCAAAACACGTTACACGTATTTTTTATATAAAAGGGAACGCCACAATTTACAATTTGATTTGTGGCAACTCTAAGTGAAAGGTGAGCAAATTTGACTTCACAAACGAGCACTAGCCGAGAATGCTGTTGCATTTTTGTTATTTTATTTTTAATTTGAACAAACAACTGCGCGATCAGACATTATTTATAAATATCGTTGAATAACGCATCGAAGACATCTTCGTGATAATTATGATGAACCATGTTTGAATGGTTTTTAAAGTGAATTTTCTGGCAAAATATTACTCGTATTTAAACAACTATATTTGTAATTTGTATGTATCTAATTTATACTTATGTGCGTACTTGTATGTATTTACGTTCGCCTTTGTATAGAACTCATAATACCGCAGTTTAGTATAGAAAAACACATGTTAAAAAAGATTCACCTCTTCGTTCTATACGTTGGCACCATCAGTTTTTGCCTGTATGAACCGAAAGTTGCAAATGCATAAGTCTCAGCTACTATGCTGATCTTATCGCAAGCTTTTAAGTTTGTTTACTTCAGGAATAGTTAGAAAAACAGAGCAATAAATTACGAAAGTGGTTGATAGGGTTTAATGTGCACTTGGTGTGCGATTGGTAATAATTGACAGTTCGCTGCTGGGAACGTTCAAATAGCTAATATTGTAGTTGTAAAATTGTTGCAATTGTGATTGCAACTAACTTAATTGCCAACTTCGTTGCATTTAGTTAGTCAGTTGTCGCATTTTACGGAAATATTTGTAGAATAGTATCAAGTAGCGCTTAAACAATCATACCACACACCACCATACCTACACATGTACTACTAAATATTCTAGTTAATACACAGAAAACTCTTATTCTTTCGTGTCTCTACTTATAAACCACTGTACAAACAAATGCAAGTATTTTACATGTACGTACGTGTAAGGACAAACTCTTCAGTAAGAAGAATGAGACAAACCAAATACTCTGCTTCGATATCGAATTGACTCAATCAACTTAAAATAAAATTCAAACTCACCAAAAAGTATTATTATTTACTTAATATTGAAATTTTTTATTTTGGAATATTCTCCCCAACTAATTGTTAAAACAAAATGTTTTATTTGTTGTGGCTTTAGCTGTTCAAATGCCGACATTTCATTGATCGCTAAACAATGAAACTGCTTAAAGTTTACTGACGATTTGGTTTAGCGACCAATGGAATGTCGGCATATGAACAGCTACAGCCACAACAAACAAAACACTTTGTAAAAATACGTGTTAATAAGACAATGGCTATAAAAATTTTCTATATGACTCCTTTAGTCCTATCTAAAAATACAAAGAACTTGAAAAAATGTGATAAAAGTTTTTTAACTTTTAGAATTCCACTTCAAAACTCTTTTGTACTACTTCTCTTTAGTTTCAGATATAGTTTTAATTTTTTATACATATAAAGAGGAGAACTTTTTTCTGGGTAATTTAAAATTTGTAAAAGCTGACTATGTTGCATTTAAGAAAAGGTTAATTCAAATTGGATATCGACACATTCTGGTATAACTTCGGTTCAGCTTTAAATACGATTTTTTTACATAAACGGAGTAATTGAGGAATACCTTTGCATCAGGAGGAATATTTTTGCATTCAAGATGAGATATGTTATTGTTTATTCTGCGAACGCTAAAAATTTCATCTTGCAACGGACTCGAAGTGAAAAATAACAGTTAATATAATATATTTGGGCCCATTATTGCAAGCTATTTATTCGTCCTATAAAATAATATCTTTAACTAAAGCCAAGTTATAATTATGACCCTTAATGGTTTTGAAAGGATTTAAGCTAGACAGGGTGACATAAATGAAAAGATGCAAATGTGAACTGATTTCAAATATCGTGATTACGATTATGTCCTTATAGAAGTTTAGTTTTTTTCAGACACCCTTTGGATATCAATGATTGCGTTTATTGGGAAGAAACGACAAACAAAAATCTGATTTAACTATTTAATATTGAATAAATAAATATTTTTTAAACTCTTTTGCACAAATGAGTAGTTAGGGAGGATATCCTAAACAATAAATATCAATAATAACCAGTTTAATCGCTAAAACATAAAATGAATGGAACATTTATGTATTAAATCCTATATAAACGCATTTGGCTGTTTCCCAGTGTTGTCCTTAGTTTATACTCAGCACGAATAGCCACTTGCCACAAGTGTAAGTAATACTAACTGCCATATGTTAGCTTTTTGTCGATTACCGTTCTGTGATGATTTGAAGTGTAGTTTAGTTTTCGTAGGTTATGTTAGGTTAGGTTAGGTTGATTGGAGGGGTATGAAAGCCCATGTCATACGACATACACCTATGTTTATTGATTCCCGTTTACATTATGAGAATAGTGTTTCATTCCAGATGTGGCAATGAAAATTTTGTATATATTTTAATAAAAATTTGATGCAAATTCCAAAACTGAAAATTATAGTGGATGAACGAATCTTGAAAGTTCCCATTGTTACGAGTATTTATTTTATTATATATATATATATATATATATATATATATATATATATATATATATATATATATACATAAGTATATATATATATATATATATATATATATATATATATATATATATATATATATATATATATATATATATATATATATATATATATATATATATATTTAACATCATCTTATCGTAGCTGGCTAATGCCAGCACTATTTTAACATTGCGGTATCCCAGAAAATTAGTAGTCAAAAACTAGTTATTTTTGCTGAGTAAGTTTTGCTCACAAAATTCAAGAAGAATTTAAATTATTTTTTATTTATTTTCTAATTAACCTTCTGAAGGAATAGAAATGAAAAGTCTATAAAACAAATAAAAAAACATTGGCCATTACTTATATACTTTCTAAAGAGAAAGGAAATAATATTCACTGCACTGCATACACACTTTGATTTTGAGGAAGTTCTGCACTTACAGTACGCGAAAAAGCAACATTCTCGACAAACTGGCTGTCGAATTATTCGAAATGGCTTTTTTAAAACTCGATTGCAAGTACGGTGTGGGAAAAAACGGTTAGCCGGTTTTTTGAGTACAAAATAAATCCATTTGGGTTTTATTTGTAATAATTTTATTGAAAAAATATACGAATATACAATCAGAAAAAGACAAACAAATATTTTCTTATTTAAACAAACTTTGAATATTTGTGCAGGTGTGTACAAATGTGATATTTGTCTCAAACAGAATTAAATGGACATCTGCTAAAAATTGTTTAATTTTTGGATCCTCATATATAAATAATAAAGACAAAATTAAAACAATTATGTAAATATAATTGCTTATCAGGCAGCCAGTAAAAAGAGCTTTTTAAAAAGTTGCGGTAGTAGTGCAAATGTGCCTTTTTGCAAAAAAATTATATTATATATACATATATATATATATATATATATATATATATATATATATATATATATATATATATCTATATATAAAATAGGATGTGTGTATGTATGTAAGTATGTAACGTAATGGCTCCAAAACGGCTGGGCCGATTTTCAGGGAAAATTCAGAAAACTCGGGCGGTTGACACTGTGAAGTCTGATTTTTATTTTCGGTCTGTGGGCGGAGGGGCGTGGAAAAATCCAATTTTCATATTGCACCAATGACATATAAGTACATAATATGTATATTTATTTTTTGTGCTTTTTTATTTTATTTTACTTTTTTTGGAAAGCTGTTGTCATGTTCTTCAAAACGAGATATCAAACTCTTAAATCGGTTATGTAGCTCCGAAGATATTTACAAAAAATCTATGTTAATAATAATCCAATATCAAAATTTTAAAACTTTCGAAATGTTGCATTAAAAAATCCGAGTTTTCGGTTTATTTCAAAATATTTACATCATTCGATAACACAAGATATTCCGCGCTTACTAAGGTGCAACATTTGTACAATAACTTAAAAATTATATTATATTATCAATCTATGATAAACAACTTTGTGTACTCTTGCATTTAAGATATGTACCTATATTTTGTGCACATTTTTGAGTTTTTTTCAAACGCTGACAAAAAAATAACGATACATTAAAACAAACTTTGCTTTCAATTGCTCACTGACTGCATTTGTTTTGCGTTAATTGTTGTTTTGTGTTCATAAGTTAAAAACCTATAAGTGAAATGAATTTAGTACATAACAAGTGTTTTGCAATTTGCAATAATAAAATAAGTCTACAAATTATTTTTAATGCCAATTCAACAAACAGGTAATATGATTACTGTGGTTCCAACAACCAATAAAATGTTATAAAAGTAAAAAAAACACATCATTGATCCTTTTGCACGATTACAGTTTACTAAAATGCCACTAAAAAAAAAACAGCCATTGCTAAAAAAACCACCGCAACACGGAAGCAGAGGACAACAAGAGCCGCTAAATCAGCTGAGGAACGCGAATCACGCCTTCAGGATAATCGCGAAAGGGCATCTACGTCTAGAGCTGCAGAAACGGAAAGAGAACGCGAATCACGTCTTCAGGAAAATCGCGAAAGGGCATCTACATCTAGAGCTGCTGAAACGGAAAGAGAACGCGAATCACGGCTTCAGCAAATGCGTGACAGTGCATCTTCATCTAGAGCTGCTGAGACACCCCAACAGCATGTCGAAAGACTTGCTGCCAATCGCTACCGAATGGCTCGATCAAGAGAAAGAATCGATTTGAAGTTGGCGGCATTTCACTACAATAGGGACAATGACTACCGCAATCACAAGGATGTAGTGATTGGCGCAATGGACAAAGTTTGCTTACATTGTCGTGCTCTGAAGTTCGCTAAGGAATCCCCGGAAATGTGTTGTTCGAACGGTAAAGTTGTTTTACCACCAATGATTGAGCCACCTGAACCCCTACAAAGTTACATTTCTGCCGCCAATCCGATTTCCAAACACTTCCTTCAAAACATCCGAAACTATAACTCATGCTTTCAAATGACGTCTTTCGGAGCAATTAATATCATCAACAACGCCGGTTACATGCCCACCTTCAAAGAGAAAGGCCAAATCTACCATAGAATTGGATCGTTGCTCCCACTTCCCAATGAAGATGCCAAGTTCCTCCAAATTTATTTCACTGGCAATGAAGCTACAGAGGTTGTACAGCGTTGCGCAATCAGTACTAAAGTCAGGCGGGAAATCGTTTCGAGTCTTCAAGTTATGTTACACGAACACAACAGCCTCATCCGTCTATTCAAAACAGCCCTAGACCAGATGCCGGCAGATGATTATACGGTTGTGATAAGAGCTGACAAGACACCGGCTGGTGAGCATGAGCGGCGCTTCAATGCACCGGTGATAGGTGACGTCACAATTGTTATGGTCGGCACAGACTTCGAGCGACGCGATATCATCATCCATCGCCGGAATGCAAGTGTTCAACGCATTGCGGAAACTCATCGATCATATGATGCACTACAATATCCAGTGCTTTTTCCACGGGGTGAGGATGGGTATCATTTCAACGTAATGCAGATGAACCCTAACTCAAATGGAGAGTCGACAAAAAAAGTTTCCTGTATGGACTTTTATGCCTATCGCCTTATGATCAGGCCAAATGAATGTAATTATTTGTTGAAATGTCGTGAAGTCTTCCATCAATTCATTGTCGACATGTACGCGAAAATAGAAAGTGAACGTCTGCTCTTCATTGGGTTAATCAGCAAAAGCTACGCGTCGAAGAATATATCCACTTGCGTGATGCGATCGCCAATGATGAAAACACTGCGAATATCGGCCAAATGGTGATCTTGCCAGCGACATACACAGGTAGTCCGCGACACATGCACCAGTACGCTCAAGATGCTATGACATACGTGCGCAAGTATGTTCGGCCAGACCTCTTCATCACTTTCACATGCAACCCAGCATGGAAAGACAACACCGACCTTTTATTTTCCGGCCAAAGTTCAACAAAAGTTGACAAGGCTGATGATTGTCATCACCAAAAATCTCATATTTGGCGAGACTTTGTGCTGGATGTACTCGGTTGAATGGCAGAAGCGAGGTCTGCCACACGCCCATATTTTAGTCTGGCTAAAAAAAAATCATGCTAACGCAAATTGATGACGTGATTTCCGCAGAACTCCCGAATCCCACAGTAGATCCGGTTCTATTTGAATCAATCCGAAGACACATGATCCACGGGCCTTGCGGTGAACTGAACACAAACTCACCATGCATGAAAGAAGGCAAGTGTACAAAGCGCTATCCACGCGAGCTGCTCCAAGAAACTCAAACAGGACGCAATGGGTATCCTCTGTATAGGCGAAGAAAGGTGAATAACGGTGGATACACAACTATAATTAAAATGCGCAATGTAGATGTTGACATCGATAACAGATGGATCGTGCCCTACTCACCGCTGCTTTCAAAAATGTTTGATGCCCACACAAATGTTGAGTACTGTAATTCGGTGAAGTCGATCAAATATATTTGCAAATACGTCAACAAAGGCAGCGACATGGCAGTATTCGGGCTTGCCAATCAAACTGACGAAATCACGCAATTCCAGATGGGGCGTTACATAAGCAGCAATGAAGCAGTTTGGCGTATACTTTCATTCAACATCCACGAGCGATATCCAACAGTTCAGCATCTAGCTGTTCATTTGGAAAATGGCTAGCGTGTTTATTTCACCAAACGAAATGCTGAAAATAGAGCCGAACAGCCGCCACACACCACTCTCACCGCTTTCTTTGAATTGTGTGCAACCAACAATTTCGCCAAAACTTTAATATATCCTGAAATTCCCAAATATTACACTTGGAACACGTCGTCGAAGAAGTTCATGAGAAGAAAGCGTGGTGCGATTGTCGCAGAATATGCTGGTGTGCATTCTTCTGATGCTTTGGGACGTGTCTACATCGTTCATCCGAATAATGCTGAATGCTATTATTTGCGATTATTATTGCATACGATCAAAGGTCCAACATCATTCGCCGCCTTGAAAACCATCCATGGAAATGAATGTCAGACTTATAGAGAAACGTGTTTCCGATTGGGCCTGCTTGAAAGTGATCAGCATTAGAATACAACGCTAACAGAGGCGTCACGTGTCACCCAAAACAAATACGCACTTTGTTTGCGATAATTTTAACAACATGTTCACCATCTAATCCACGAGAACTGTGGGAAATGCATCGCGAAATCTTAGGCGAAGACATTTTCAGGCAATCACGCGCAACTTATCCTAACCAGGAGTATTCGGACGAGATTTTCAACCAAACTCTACTGCTGATTGAGGACATGTGCATATCCATCAACAAAAAAGGCCTCATTCAACTTGGAATGCCGGCTCCGATACGGGACATAAACAGTGTTCAAGACAGAGACCTGGTGCGAGAACAGCACTTCGATGTCAACCAGCAACAACAATATGTGAAAACTCAAACAAGACGGTTAGTTGATGATCAAAAAACTGCTTACGCAAAAATCATGCAACGGGTAACAAATGGAAATGGGGGACTTTTTTTCCTCGATGCACCAGGAGGAACAGGCAAAACATTCCTCCTCAATTTAATATTGGCGTCGGTTCGAATGCAGAATTGGATTGCACTCGCAGTGGCATCATCGGGAATTGCATCAACGCTATTTGACGGTGGACGCACTGCACACTCAGCACTGAAACTTCCATTGAATTTTAACCAGGCAGAAACACCAACTTGCAACATCAGCAAAAACTCCGGCATGGCCACAATCCTTAAAACGTGCAAAATTATCATTTGGGACGAATGCACAATGTCCCATAAGAAATTGCTCGAAGCGCTTGACCGGACTCTACGTGATTTTCGAGGAAACAACCAACCGATGGGAGGCGCTCTTATTCTTCTTGCTGGTGATTTCCGTCGAACTTTGCCCGTTATTCCAAGATCAATGCCCGCAGATGAGCTGAACGCATGCTTGAAAGCTTGGAACCGAGTTGAGAAAATCACGCTATCGACGAACATGCGTGTGCATTTGTTGCAAGACCCGTCTGCCCAAACATTCTCAAAACAACTTTTGGACATCGGAAATGGAAAAATTCCAATTAATTGCACCACGAACGAGATATCGCTCCCGACTAACTTCTGTCAAATGCAAATGAATATTCAAGCCGTTGTCGACAAGGTATTCCCAAGTCTAACAACCTCCTACAAAAATCCGGATTGGCTGTGCGAACGTGCAATTTTGGCACCAAAAAATGATGATGTCAACAAGCTCAATGAGCAAATTCAATTGAAACTGCCCGGCAAATTAATCAAATACAAATCGATCGACACAGTAATGGATGCAGAACCAGCCGTCAATTATCCCACTGAATTTTTGAATTCATTGGAACCACCCGGAATGCCATCGCATGTACTAACATTAAAGGTTGGATCACCGGTAATTCTTATTCGCAACTTAAACGCACCAAAGTTATGCAACGGAACCAGATTGACCATCAAAAACTGTTCACCAAATTTAATCGAGGCAACAATCATCTCTGGCAGATTCAAAGGCGAAGACGTACTTATTCCACGAATTCCGATGCTTTCCAACGATTTACCATTCCAATTCAAGCGGCTCCAATTTCCTTTGTGTCTCGCCTTTGCTATTACCGTCAAAAAAGCACAATGCCAATCATTGACTATTGCTGGCTTAATTTTGGAAAATTCATGTTTTTCACACGGCCAGTTGTATGTGGCTTGCTCCCGAGTTGGCACGCCAAAAAATTTATACGTTTTTACACCAAATAAAAAAACAAAAAACATTGTCTATCCGCTGGCTTTAAGATGAAGTAATAAATAAATATAATTTCCAATTTGCCTTAAATATATACGTTTCTTTTTTGATTGAGCCCATATCTACACAATATGTAAGCTATTCTGTAAAAAAACTTTATGATAGGTATTCCATGGATTTTTATTTAAAGGCCGTAAATTTCGTTAAAAGCTCAATTTAAATCGCGTGGTAATATAACACTAATGTTTGCTTAGGGCCAGCAACGCGGACGGGGTCAGCTAGTAATTATATATATGTGTATATATATATATATATATATATATATATATATATATATATATATATATATATATATATATATATATATATATATATATATATATATATGTGTGTGTATATATATATACATAAATATATATATATATATATATATATATATATATATATATATATATATATATATATATATATATATATATATATATATATATATATATATATATATATATATATATATATATATATATATATTTTTTTTTTTTTTTTTTTTTAAATTACGGTTGGTTATTTAAAACGAGTAATCCACTTTACACCTGCGAGGCGTACAAATTTATCAGTATAGATTTAAAGAAATAATAAATTTTTTTAGCAAAAAAGAAAGTATTTTCGATACGAGTTTCACGGATTTGAAGAAGTAATTCATACACGAGTAATTATTCGAATATATAAAATGGTTTATTTTCAGAAAAGCAAAAAACCGCCTAATCAGTTTTCGGTCCTGGCTTTTGCATACTCTGTCTGCATTACATTCTAGTTAATTGAATGAATAATGGTCAACATAAAGTGCACTACTTTTTTAACCGACTATCTACATACTTTGCTTCGCAGACTAGATTAGTAAATTAATTTTCGTAACGACTTTTGTTGCATTATATTAACTTTCAATTTGCTAATTACATTATATTATGATGTGCAGCATGTCTTTTTATACAAATAATATGTTTATTTTCATAATTAAAAACTTACGAGTATATAATAAATATGATTGCGGAGTGAATCACGAATGAAAGAGCGACGCACGAACTCCCGTATCCATGTGAACATACCATACCATACAATTTGGTTAAAACTTTTTTAGATGAAAGAGTTTTAAATGTTACTGACCCAAAAGAAGAATCGCTACTGCTAGTGCTGGAGAACAGTTTGTATCATTTCACCTGTTCTTCATGTGAAAATATTTTCGCATTCGATTTAATTTTTCACTAAAAGGAAAGCAAACATTTATTGAAAATGTGAAGAAAAATGATGAATTTTCAATACAGTATAATATACAACGCCGGCAAGAGTAAGTGTAACTTTTTTCATTAATATCAATAAATAAGACGCATACGCTGATTATTTTATGTCATATGTTTTAAATCATAGTGTAGGCGATTTGTTAAAATAACTTTGTGCAGATTTTATTGTATGATTTTTTTATTGTTTATACGTTCGTTTTAGGACATAATTAAGAATTGAATTTTTTATCCCTATCGTTGTTTTCTTTTCCACATCAGCATCATCTCAATCCCAAATTATAATTATTTATGACGTAACGCTGCTATAATATTCATATATTGAGTCCACACGTGTTGCAGTTTTATCATGATATGCATTTGACATTCACCATTACATTAGTTCATCAGATGTGGGTGGACATTAGCTTAAATTGCAATTTTTTTGTTTTAGGTTACTCTTATATGGGATAATGTCTCTGCCTCATACACAAAAAATCTAAAATAAGGTTCTACGAGTGATGACAACTGATGTATATCATACTAAATGCTTGAATATGAAGATGTAAGCACGTTTGTATCACTTTGCACCATAATGGCCTCATTTGATAAAAAATATAATAGTGTTACTTAATTAGCGCTGTGTATTGTACGAATACTTTTGAGGCCCAGACTACGCATGTAAATTAAAAAATTTATATCTCAATCTATCAGCTGTGCAAATATCTTCGGTTACTTTATTAGCAACTTCATAGTTATTGTCTCTTAATTAGCAAAGCATCTTTACACTATTTCAACTTTTAATCCATTGATTCGAAGACAAATACTCTTCCAGTATTATTTCTTTCTTTATGGTTAAAAAAAAGCAAATTGACTAACGAAACAGAAAACTACTGCTTTGACCCCATGTCAATCGAAGTTAAAACAAACAATCTAAGAGTTGTACTCGTTTTTGAGAAAAAAACATTTCTATTGTATTTGTTTTATGTCGTTGTGCACACATTTCAGCAACGTTCCATTGCAGAATTTTGTTGAGATCAGGTTAAATGGATCACGACTGGCACGGATTTGTTGTAAAATGTTTTTGTCGTTACTCATTGAATTAAACTGCATTAACAACTGATGAAGTAGTTGTAAATTGCACAACATACAATTCACAAGTGACGAAACATTGCTACCAATTTGGAACAGGTGTGAGCAAAGTTTGTGGAAAAAGGCAATGGAAAAGGATTTTATAAAAGTAAAAATATTGCACGAATGTAACAAGATTTCAAATTGTAAGCGGGCGAAGAATCAAACACTTTGAAAAACAAGAAAATATTTGGTTACAAAGTTCTCAATACGCTGACTTGTGAAAATTAATTTGTATACTTTTTTATATAATGACAGCATATCCTCGTATTTGGATTATTTGCTAAATTTGTATGTATAGAGTTTCTTGTTGCCACTGAAGGCTCCAGGGATGTTAAGTAAAATATTTTACTTAAATAATAATAGCTTCGCTAAATAACAAATAATCGCCCTTATTCTATTTGTCGTTATCGACATCGACACCAATATTTCGGCAACTGTAGAATCGATGTCTACAACAATTATATATATTTATAACCTGTTACTATTACTAAGGCTTACAAAGTGGCAAATCGCCGTCAATAACACTCAATTCTTGTCGTCAACGAGCACAGAACTGACATTTATTTTCACGTCGATGACGATGACGACAAATAAAATAAGGGAGAATAGCTCCTATCGTGAATAAGGAGTGAAATTTATGTTCTCATGAAATTTTCATTCCACCCGAAGTGAAAATTGCTATCATGATCTGTTTCCTTCATTGAGCAGCTGTTCAAAATCAAGTAAGCGCTATCAGTGCAAATTGAATGTAAATAAGAACAAGAATAAGCATTGTAAAAATATATTTAAAAAAAGGAAAGTGCGAATATAAAGATTTCGCTCTAGAATGCCATACAAATAAAATTGAAAGCATGTTGTATGTATGTATGTACCTGTCTACAGCGCAATACATTCATTCGTACTGACAACACTCCCAAAATTACGTGAAAAATACTCATTCATATAAAGTTAGGATATCGGTGCTACATATGAGAAATTATATGAAATTTAGTTAATAAACACTTTAAGGCTAAGAAAGGTTTGTTAAGAAATTATGCTCAAAACAGTTCCAAAAATTTTATTTAGAGTCATTATTACAGCATGACATTAGTTAAAGGTAGGATTTTTCGAACGGATAAATCATTTTTCATTATTAGAAAAGTATTTGAAAAACGGTCTTTTCTATACCATATTTGTTTTGATTGTTTGTATATCACTAACATATTTGTGTACATTTACAATTTTTCTTTATCAATTCTTATGAGTTTTATTTCCATTTGGATTCAATTGTATATTTGAAGTGAACTTTCTATAATATCGAAGAAATTATAAAGCCCTTCTAAGAGCCAAGATTTCAACGTGACTCTAAATGTGTTGCATTAAGGAAGATTATTAAGGTAAAGATGACATCTTGTACGTACAGTAGGTATGAACTTACATAAAATTTTTGAGTACTTCTTAACCAAACAATGGCTTTTTTAAGTTTTTGCAAAGGTTAAAATAGTTTTTATTAAGGTCTTGCTTAAGACCATTTTTAAAATGTAATATAAAACATGTTCTTGCCGTTTTTGTGTGTGCTTACATATGTGGCATCGACATAGTCTATCGTGCGCAATCGTACAATTATTACACTTTACTTATCTTAACGTTTTTGGCAATATACTTGGTTTTTGTTTCCTTCAATAAACTTGCGATCAATTCAAAATGATGACTGCCTCTCTTAAATAAATAAATCAAACAATGATCCATAGAATTGATCATTGGGTGAATATTTTCTTAAAATCTAGCAAATCGGATAGACCTGTAAAAAAAGCTGTCACCTAAACCTAATCCTCACTGTATAGGATAATTAAACATTCGCTTTTCATCGCTCATCACGCTTTTGCACGAATTAAAACTGTTAATGGAATTAAAAAAATTTAAAAAAATAACATGAAAGCAATTCATGTTAATAAAACAAAAATTTTCAAATATGTTTTTAAGCGTAGGCACTCTAAAAAGAATATCAAATTCATCTTCGCTGGCTGAAAGACTACTTCACACTGTAATACGGGTTTTCAGATTATGCTTGTTCACGTATCGATTCAACCAGAAATGAACTTCGTCGCTGTACATAAAAAAAAGTGTATCTTCATCCAATTCCGCCAGCACCCATTCACCAAAAAATTTGGCGTTGTCGAGCATGAATTTTAATAAAAAAATTCATTAATCTGCAAGCGTTATTATAGACCAAACTGAACATGTCTAACAGTAACATGTTACACGAAAACAGCTGAGCTGCTAAAAACAGTGTTGCCAAGTAGAAAGTTGCTAAATGTTACACATTACAACAAATACAACTCTATATTTACTCAATGTCAAAAACAGCAGAATAGAAGAAAAAATTAAAGGAAAATATTCCAAAGTAATGAAAGTGAATGGCGCAAATTTTGACATAGAGCAACGAAAAAATTTAGAAATTTTTATTATTATACTTGTTAAATTTGTTTATTGTGGCGTTAGATGTCCATATGTTGACATTTGTATGTATTTTATGTTTACAATCCCAATAAATGCTAATATTAAGTACTTATTATAAAAGTTATCAGCTGCGCTATCTGTTCAACCTGTTTTGCATTTGTCTTGCGATCAACAAATCTGCATTTTTTGTCTATAAGAAGTCGCAAGGAGAAAAAAATTTATAAAAGGGAAAAATTGCATAACTTTTAAATAAGCCGATGAGTTAGAAAAAGTTTTAAGATATCAAACTTGAAACATCAATTTTAAGCTGAAAACTTTTAGCTTCATTTGGCAGATTTTAATTTTTTATCGATGACATTAGTAAAATTGTAACGATTTTTACTATTTATCTTAATATATCTTTGCAACTGTGGTGCGATTCGGTAACTTTTAACGAGTGGACTGAAGCTAAATTTATCAACAACTAATGTGGTAAGCACTAACTTCGCTTTAACAACTTTGTTATAATTTGATATCAAGTGGCATCTCTGTTAAAATAAGAGAAAAAACACAAAGAGGAACAGAAAAGAAAAAAGAATGTATAATAATATTTGTTCATGAATTTCGTTAATTATAATCAATAAAAGCAAAATTCTGTAAGAAAATAATATAAAATATATTGTGTATATAAATGTGTTTTTATAATTTTGCATAGGTATTTGTTGTAAAATAACAACTTGCGCTATTTGCAAAAAAGACGTGCTTCTACTGAGTATTTACACTACAGCATTGTAATGATGTTTTTTGTTGAATTTTCATTTTCTATCTTTACTTTTTTAAAAAATAAGCAAAGGTCCATTTATAAGTTTTATACAACAGTTCAGGTGATACATATGTACGATAATTATCAAATTCTATTCATAATATATACAAAAGTTTTTCCGTTAGGCAATTGCTTTTTTGTAGCCGAGTCGCTTTGGTAATGTGCTATGCTTAGCAATTGCTCTGTAGTTTTCAATAATATTTTTGCGTCCAGAATTAAATACTGGAGTAATAAATGATTCCTTCCACACTGTAGGAACATAACTAAATTTGATTGAAAGATTGAATAAACTTGTCAAGAGTTTTGTTAAAGCTTCTGCACAATTTAAAAGTAATGAACCCGGAATCCGGTCGGGACCATATTTGTATGAAAATTTCATACAATTAAAAAAAGTTACTTCACCCAGCTACATACTTGAGTTAATAAGTTCTGAAGAAGAACACCGTCTTGAATCATCATATGCAACATCAGAATAAGTGGTAGAGAAAAAATCAAAAAAAAAATTAATTTTTGTCGGATCATCATCAGATTCATACTCCGTATACTTCATGAGAGAAGGAAAGTATATTTAACGTCTTATAGAGTTGACAAAAGTATAGAATGACATTGGATCAAATTTAAAATTATTTCGAATTTTATTTAGGTAATGTGTGTAAAAAGACTGATTTAACAAGTTGTACTGAGCACGAATTGCAGAGTAATTAGAATAGTCAATACGTGATCCAGATAATTTATATTTCTTGTTTATTCTTTTTATTCTTGATTGATGAAAGATATTTTGTATTCCATGGTGAACCCGCAGAATTTTTTTCCCCCACTAACATTTATTTATTGTATCTTCAAAACTGAACTAACAATAAGTATTCAAATCTTAGTGATAGTAATTAGTAATACATAAATGTCGTGTTGCGTATTAATGGAGTGTTGCGTATTAAGGCCGTGGTATCCCTCTTTTTTAAGCGGATGTGTCCAGTAAAGTTCAAGATGTTACGAGCAAGGGAGTTAGGATGGGACTCGAGTTTTGTTAAATATTTGCCTCCACATTTTGCAATTTCAGCGGTCACAAGTGGCATATTTAGATGACGATGTAAATTTAAATTTTTCATGTAGCATGGAGCTGATGTTATTAACCTTAAAATTTTGTTTTGCCTTAGTTGGATTCTCTCCACATTGGAAGCTGAAGCAGTACCCCATAGCTGAATTCCGTATTACCATATGGGTTTCAACGGCGACTTATATATTAAAAGTTTACAATCTAGACTAAGGGTAGAATTTCTACCAATCAGCCAATGTATCTGGGTTAATTTAAGCTTCATTTGTATTAGCTTAGAGTCAAAGATGCATAGCAAGGTATTTCACCTGCGAATGTTGAGGAACAACTTGATTGTTGATTCGAATGGGGGAACAAGTGTCTCTTCGTAGGGTAAATGTGACATGAACACAATTTTGTTCATTTACTTTTATTCTCCATAAGTTCAACCACAGTTCAAACAGGTTAATATGTTCCTGAAGATATAGGGATGCCTCGTGAGGGTTTTCATGCATACTAAGGCAGGCTGTATCATCGGCAAATCTAGAGCTGAGGATATTACTGCTTAAAGGCATATCACAGGTATACATCAAATACAAAACTGGCCCCAGTATACTTCCCTGTGGCGCACCGGATGAGATAGTTTCGGGCACACTTATGAAGTCTCCTTCCACAACAGTGAACTTCCGGGGAAGAATGTAACTTTCCAAAAGATTTAGAATGTGTATAGGTCTTCAATTCTGAAATTAGCCCTTCATGCCACGCTTTATCAAATGCCTGAGAAAGATCAATAAAAAGAGAAGAACAATAATTCTTTTCTTCAAATATTCTTCTTATAAAATTAACCAATCTATGAATTTGTTCAATTGTGCTATGGTGCCTTCTAAAACCAAATTGATGGTCCGGTATGCACCCATTATCAGTTGGAATTGGTGACCATTTTGTCATGAGCAGCTTTTCGAAGAGCTTTGAAATTGTTGACAGATCTTTAAGATCTTTGCCCGCCTTTGGAATCATTTTGACCATGGGAAGTTAACAGCTATGTGAATAATAGTTCAGTCGTAAAAGGGCATTAAAAATAAATAACAGTATTGTAATTGCAATACGAGGCAATTTCATCAGCATCTTGTTACTAATTCCATCAATACCCGGAGCTTTCTTCGGGTTGGTTTCAGCAATTAGTTTTTGTGCATCACGCATCTTAAAATTTATGTGTCGAGGGGGTAGAGCAACTACACTTGCCAAATCAACAGCACGTACTGGCACATATCTGTACATGTTTTTAAAATTAAGTGAAATAGTCCCGTTTTTAAATCCAACAAACAAATAACAAAATAATCATAAGAAACTAACCACAAAGAGAGCAAAAAACAAAAAAACAAAAAAAATTTAACATATAATCAAATTATATAAAAAAATACTAATAACAATATATCAAGAAAGCAAAATAAAAACAACAGTGAACATTACTCAGAGAGAGCTGTGCTGGCTCTCTAGACAAGTTTTAGTACTTCGGGCCACAATGACCAGATCAGGGCTTTTATGTCACCGTTCGAGAGTGTCATTGTGTACTTCCATCCTAAGTCACTTACACACATTAGTTTTGTTTTGCTAGGCCACTGTGTTGATTGTTGCCTGACTGTTGGGTGATGAAGGTATAACAGTGGTCACCGGATAGTCGTCAAGCAGCAAGTAACGCTTCTGGTACACGAAATACAAAACTAATAAATAGATGGATATTACATTTGATCTTTTCCGCGTTTCTTATTATTAAGAATAGATTTCTGCAACATACGGGGACTAAGAGCGAATTTTTTTTTTCTGTTTATGGTCATGTTTGTCTCCATCGACCGAATGTTTTCGCCTTATGTGAGACCCAGGTGTCTGAAAATGCTAAGCCACACGATTTTCACCTACCTGGGTATCACCTTCTATCCCTTTTTAATGTTCACAGGGGTCTTGTGGTTTATATACGCAATAATGTTGTGTACCAGTGCCAGCAATTCCTAGGCACATTTGATACAGAATTCAACTGTCTCTCGGTTAAATTCATGATCAGGTCACATATTTTGCACTTCGGATTTTTTTTACAGAAGCCCAAATACAGAAAGGGAAAAAACAATATACAGCTTCGACACCCTATCTGATTCCATATCAAAGATCCTAGAGAGTTGTCCGAACAGTGAAATCGTTGTTGCTGGTGATTTTAATGTTCACAACTTATCGTGGCTTCGCAATTCAGGTCAAACAACTCCATAAGGCTGTTATGTTGAGTTGTTTGCCGCGCACAACCACCTCCTGCATCTAGTGAATGAACTAACACATACATGTTTCATGTGTTGAAGGGCACCAAAGTAATACTCTCGATCTTTTCCTCACTTCGCACCCCCAAAAGTACGAAGTAAGCGTAAATGCACCTCACGGGAACTCGGATCATTGTACCATATCTACCACCTTTTCGTTCTCAGCAATTCATAATGCCTCACGACCGGCTACCAGACGACTAAAATATGTCTACGAAAAGGCTCGTTGGGCAGAGTTCAACAATTTCTTTCGGAATTTTAATTGGAAACTTTGCTTCCAAGATAGTGACGTAAATGCCATGGCAAAAATGGTAGAAAATATAATTTTTCTAGGAATGAAAGCTTTCATTCCAACAAAGCAAAATCTTGGTTTAATCAGACGTGTAAAGATGCAGTCAGATCCAGATAGGAAGCTCTCAATATCTGGCGTAAAGATAAGAATCCAGATACTGACTCGCTGCGCAACAAGGCGCGATCTTAATGTGCCAGAGTACTAAGACTCGAAAAAACTCACTACGAGCAGCGCCTTCGTGCTTTAGCTCTTGCTGCCTCCAGTTAATCTGGGTTTGGAGCCGGGGTATACTCAGCCTCACCACGTCCTTTTTTGAAATAAGACTGAATTAATTTTTTTTCTTTTATTATTATTTTTAATATTTTCTACTTATCTAAGTTTATAGCCATAAATGTTGTCAGGTTATACCGAGGCCACCGGTCCCCTAAGAGATCCTTCTACCACCAAATGCAAAACTTGAATTTCTTTTGTTTCACCTTTGTTGAATATTATTCACAGAGGATTTGATCCTCTGACTCTCACCCTGTTCCTCTTCAACTTCCTGCCTTGAAGGATGTTATCCTTCTCGCCCTGTTCCTCTTCACAATCTCCTATCTTGAAGGATGTTATCCTTCTCGCCCTGTTCCTCTTCAAAATCTCCTATCTTGAAGGATGTTATCCTTCTCGCCCTGTTCCTTTCACAATCTGCTATCTTGAAGGATGTTATCCTTCTCGCCCTGTTCTTTTCACAATCACATATCTTGAAGGATGTTATCCTTCAGGCTATGCAGGATGTTATCCAGCACTATTTCCCTAATTTATTCAAAGGTTGTAAACCAATGAATTCCTAACTAATTATCTTAATTATCTTAATTAATTTTATTAACTTATTTATTTTTGCTGTTATTATTATTAGTAATGCCTAACCTACATTTGTTTGCTATTGAATTTAAGCAAGTGTCTCTTCCTTGTTTCCGGCTAGTACACGGATACTCACTTGCCCCGCGGCAGATATTCTAATCCTGTACGCAATACCATCCACCTCTCGCTTAAAACAAACTCTTTTCTTCTTGGTCTTGACTGCCAAGATCTCTTGGCGTAGTACTTCAGGCAAACGCTCAAATTGGATTTTATTGAGGGGCTCTACTTTTGTCTCCAATGCATGAGCGTTTTCATTTTCCATGCTGCTGAAATTGCAGCTTGATTTACTTATATGCCCATCACTTTTCTGCAGTTCCTCATCTATAGCCTTTTGGATCAAATCTTCTAAGCTATTTAGGCTGATGTCACCCAGTGATAACATATCATCGTCGATGCCACTGAGCCGTAGATCTTCGCTCTGAAAAGGATTGGATTCTTCGCTCTGCAACGGATCGGTTTCTTCGCCTGCTGTTTGGGCTGCAGCTTCCGTCCTTTATGGCTAGTCATTCTGGCGATATTGGATATTCAACTAACGGTTCGGATTCTTCTACCTCGCTATCTGAGGCTATCACGATCCATGTCATTCCTATCTGTGCGATATACTGGGTGTACTTTCGTCCTCTGCGGATGTACCGGTCTAGCTGAGCCGCAAAAAATACATCGGTTTCCATTTTATCATCTGATCGCTCAGTAGACTGGGAGAGTGTCATTTGGTCATCAGAATCGATCCCTTCCCACTCACCGTTCTGGTCAGCCTCACGTTTGATACTTCCGTCTTCCGTATCGGACAATTCGATGATGTCTCCGTCAAACATTTATTTTTTTATTTTTATTTATTTCTTTATTCTTTTTTTTATTGGTAATATGATTTGTTATATTTGATTTAATACTTTCTTTGTTTGCACGCACACTCTGTTTGATGTAACACTATCATTGTCTATCATATCACTATTTCGGTATTAACTTCGTCATACAAACAATTATGTTTACTTGTAATTTTGTCGTACTCTTCTTGTGGTTGACCTTTCTTTCACCTTTTGTTCTTCATTTATCGATTGATTTGATTTGGTTCTCCCTTATTGTGATACTACGCACTCTAAATTAACTTTGTTTCAGCCGATCACTCATTTCTTTACTTTGAGCGTGAGAATTTTTAGTTATAGTGTACATACATATATGTACATATGTATTTTTTTTATTTTTTTATTAAATAAAATACATTCATTCTTATACAATTTTCTTAACGCTAACACCTGCGGGAGTCCCTTTATTTATTTATTTCCCCGGTTACCATTATATATTTATTTTTTTTTGTTTTTTTTTGTAATTATTATTATTTATTTTTATTATTATTATTATTATAATTATAATTATTATTGTTATTATTATTTAAAAAAAAAAAATTATTGTTATTATTATTATTATTATTATTATTATTATTATTATTATTATTATTATTATTATTGTTATTATTTTATATATATTACGATTGATGTAATCCACCTCCTTATTAAGCTTATTTAATGTTGACTTCTTTACAGCATAATTGTTTGGTGAATTTCCCCATTTATCATTATTATTAGGTAACGCATGCAGTCTACCTACGAATGGTTAAGGTTCACTTATATGTGCTGTGCGGGGTTGTCTCTGTCCTTCCTTCTTAAGCTCGAATATTATGGGAGAAATCTCCCTTTGTATTTGGACTGGTCCTTGGTATTTTGGGGCTAGTTTGGCTGCAAAGTTTTCTGCTGCGCTAGAGAGGGAATGGCCTTTCAGCAATACCAAATCGCCTACCTTGGGTTTCCATTCTCTTCGGCGAAGGTTGTAATGTCTTGCCTGATCTTTAGACGCTTTACTTAGATTTTTTCTTACTATGCTAAATACTTGCTTTAACATTTCAGCCTTTTCTGTCGGATGACAATCTTCCGTTCCCGTACCCAGGGTGACTTCATCATATAATGTGGCTGGTAATCTAGGTTCCCTCCCTTGGATCAGAAATGCTGCGCTGTAGTTTGATGATTCTGATTTTGCTGTGTTTAGAGCCAGTTGTAATTCCGGTATCAGCTCATCCCAAGTTTTTTTGTCCTGCGTACTGTGCTATCATAGTTTTGACCGTTCTGTTAACCCGCTCAGTCGGGTTTTCCTGCGGCGTGTAGGGTGCAGTTAGCTGTTGTTTAACTCCAAGATCTTTTAGGTATTTCTGAAAAGACTTGCAAGTAAATTGTGATCCATTATCGGTTATTAATACCTTCGGCACCCCAAAATTTGCCAATATGCGTTCACGAAATGACTTTTGCAGCCTTTCGCTTTCGGTGGCTCATCGCAATAGTACTAGTTCTGACTGATTTTGAAAACTTGTCGGTGAAGACTAACAACATAGAGTTACCATGCTTCGATCGCGGTAGTGGTCCAACAAAATCTGCACATACGATTGACCACGGTTCTTCGGCGATACGTGAAAGCATATATCCAGCAGGCAGTCGTTGATCTGGCTTGAATTTCTGGCATGCAATACACTGTCTAACGTATTTTTTTATATCCCTAAACATTCCCGGCCAGTAGTAACGGTTTGTGATTCTAGCCACCGTTTTGCGAATTCCCAGGTGTCCCGCAGTTGGCGAATCATGGTTTTCTTGTAAAAACCGTTGTTTTTGATGGGTGGGCACACACAATTTCCATGGTGCACATTCCTCGTCTCCCTCTGCTGTAGGCAAATGCCGGTACAGATTTTCTTCACGTAACATATAGTCTGGCCTCAATAGAACTTCTTTTCTACGCTGCTGCTACCAGTCGATGGTTCTATTCCCTTCTACCAGTTGACAAACATCTATGGGATCACGGGATAATGCATCGGCCACAACATTCAGCTTACCCTTTCGATAACGTACCTCATAGTCATAATGTTGTAGTTCGAGTGCCCATCTTGCAATTCGTCCTACTGGACTTTCTATTGAATTTAGCCTTTTTAGAGCTAAATGATCCGTGATAATCGTGAAATGGTATCCCTCTAAGTACTGCCGCATCTTTCTTACCGCCCAAACTATGGCGAGACACTCCTTTTCGGTGACGGAATATTCGTCTCCACCTTATTTAGGCTTCGACTAGCATACGATATTACCCGCTCCTGTCCATCAACTTCCTGCGTGAGTACTGCCCCTAAACCATAATTACTGGCATCGGTCTGAAGAGTAAACTGCTTAGTGAAGTCCGGACAGACTAGCACTGGGGCGCCTATGAGGTGTTTCTTCAAAGCATCAAATGCTTCTTGTTGTTCTGTGTTCCATCGAAAATGTCTTCCTTTCTTCAATAGCGATGTTAACGGGAGAACGAGTTGTGTGAAACCTGGTACAAAACGACGGTACCAGGATGCTATGCCCAGACATCGACGTACATCTCGTACGCTTTTCGGTGGTTGAATGTCCTTGATCGCCGCTATCTTTTCCGGATCGGTGTATATACCGTTTTGTGTCACCATGTGACCTAAATAACGAAGTTCCTTTTGGAAAAACTTACACTTTTCTTCATTTATGTTGAGGTTGGCTGCTCGTAATCTACGAAATACTTCCCTTAAGTGTGTCATATGCTCCTCTAGTGATTTCCCCAGTACGACGATGTCATCTAAATATGCAAACGCGTGCGGTTCCATCTCAGGTCCGATAACTCTGTCTAAGGTCCTTTGGAAAGTGGCGGGAGCTGACGTCAGCCCAAAAGGCATCACTCGCCATTGGAACAGACCTTTACCAGACACTGTAAAAGCTGTGTATTGTTTGCTATCCTCGGCCATAGATATCTACCAGTACCCATTTTTCAAATCTATACTACTAATATAGTTCGCGTTGCGCAGTCGGTCCAATATAGCATTTATCCGTGGTAGTGGATAAGCATCAGCTATAGTTTTAGTATTCAAAAAGCGGTAGTCGACGCAAAGTCTCAACTTCCCATTCTTTTTTGGTACCATCACGATTGAAGCGCTATAAGGGCTATTAGATGGCTCTATGAATCCATTCTTAAGCAGTTCGTCTACTTCCTTGTATATTCGTCTTTGCATTTCCGGATTCCGTTGCATACATCTTTACCGTACTGGTCGGTCATCTTTAAGGATAATGTGGTGTTCAACTATCGTAGTTGGGCCGTGTATATTTTTAAATTTCTCCAGCTCTTCCGTCAAAAAATCGCTTATTGTTTCCTCTTCACTTTTAATATGTCTCATTGGATTCTGCCTTTCTTGGTTATCCTTCATTGACCTTACCGTTTGTGTGGCGGCACCCAGCCGTATAGCCTCATCACCGCAACGTAGCTCCATTTTCATCTTTGTTAGAAAGTCGAGCCCCAGAAGAACTTCGTCCATCATACCAGGCATTACTCCAAACTCTATGCTACATGTATTGTTCCCTAGCTTTACCTCTGTTCGAATTGCCTCATTGAACAGTACACCTTCCCCGTTGCACATTGGGGCAAATGGTATAGAAAGTGGCGATTAATTCATAGAAGTCGCAATATTAAAATGTTATTATTTTTTATTGATGGATATTAATAAATACATAAAAAACCAGCATTTAAAAAAATGTTGAAAAAAAATTTTTTTTTTACCTTTTATGGGGTCTTTAATACTTTGGAAAAATGTTCGTATTTGACTATTTCTGCTGTAACTTTTGAACGAAAAACGATAAATAAATAAATTAAATTGTAAATTAGAGCATACTTCATGTGCTTTTACAGAAAATATTTTTTTTGTTTAAATAAAAAGAATTAATATTTAATATGTATTTATATTAGGAAAATTTTAATATAAAATCCGTCTTTTTTCTCAAAAATCAATAACTCCACAGATTTAACTAAAAAAATCACTTATAAGGTTTTTTTTATTTACTTCATTTCATTAACTTCATAATCATCACTAGCTTCATAATCATCATTAAAATAGTCTTCATTATCGTCATCATCATCGTCTTTGTGGGGAAGAACAAGTAACTCCAACGCAGACTTTGGCATTTGCTCAATTTTCTTTTTTCAACTATTTTTCATGCTTGAAATGAAAGGATCAGAACTTAAAAGAAATCTATTGATCACGCCTTCTATGGTATTTTTCCTATTGCATTTACGCGAAAAGTGCTCCCTATAACTTTTAAAGTCCTTATTTCTAGCCTCTTGAGATTTTTCAGTTAGTTGGCCAATAAGCAATGGTGAAAGCGATATAATTTCTGCCCCGTGAATAAAGTATTTATGTAGAGTAGGAGGCATATAATATCATGGATAATTTTTAACAAATATCCTGGCACTATCATTAGCGAAATTTGAAAATCTTTCGATACTGACCTCAATGCCACTGGAAAAAACTATTAATATTGTATGCATATCTTTTATCAACTGCAAATCAATTTTTGTAATTTCTGCAGATACTCCAGCATTCTTAAAAAAATGCCTTGCAGTATTCCCCTCGTTTGAGTTTCCAAAACCTGGCTTTGGTTGGTTAATAATCAATCCAGTTTTCTCTCTAAATTCCCTTTGAATACGTTTTTTTGTATCAGCAATAATTTTTTTTTCGTCATCACATCTAGTTTGCCATTTTTTTTATCGGGAGTTTATATGATAAGTGAGTAAGACACTCAAAAAGTCTTATCCAGCCATGAAGGACAGATAAACCAAACTCCATGTTATCTATATTAACATCATTCGAAATCATTTTATAAATTTTGTTGAACTCTTTACTTGTGGCACCACATACATATATTGCACTTTTGTGTGGACTTTGTATCTGTAATAGCGTTACAAACTTTACCGTCAATCATCACTAGAAATAGTTCGTGATTAACTTTCACTAATCTCTCTCCAACTAATACTACGGAATCGACAATAAATATAAATAGAGATGGAAGAGTGACCATATTTACCACATAAACAGTGTACGTGTGTAGAAAAGGATTGTCTTATGTAACTCATATTTACTATTTACGAGATAATTTATCGTTCGTGAGTGGATTTCAAACTTGTTATGTCATTATAGCATGAATATACATATATGAAAAATTCTATTCATTGGAAATAAATCAGAACTATTTTTTTGAGTTTGCGTGATTTAAAGATACTCACGCACCAACCTCTAATAAACATCACACTCATTAGCTACAATAAAAACAACAATAACAACAAAATATAATAAAAGCAACTTGTTCTTTGGTTTGGCTTTTTCATATTGATTTTTAGCAACTGGAGTTGTGTCCCAAAAATCTTCATAACTCAAAAATCGCACAAATGCGCAACTAGGCATTCTGGGATTTATTAGCTAAAATATCATATTTTAAGAGCATAAGATCATTTTTCCTGCACTCATCCGCAAGGTTGTTGAAACTCTGTGTATATATCAAAAATACGACATTTTTAGAGCAATTTTGTTTTTCTTTATTTTTTTATTTCTAAAACATTTATATAAACAAAAAATAATTTTTTATATGCTCATCTACCTGAAGTTGAAGGTTCCATTATACAACTTTTACTTATAAAAGTCTTAATAACAAATATAATCACTTAAAATATCAAAATTTTCTCTTTTAATCAATGCGCGCAAAAATAACAAAAATTATTGAACTTTTAACACACACTGCAAATAAAGTAAACAACTTAGAACTTTTATTTTTGCAGTTGGTTTTGGCAAAATCGATACCCGTGGCCTTCTTGCCCGCACCTTCTACATGCTGATCTCGGATTAATAGGCATGGGCTCCTCAGCGGAGACTACCTGCCTCGTGCGTTTCTCTCTACGTGGTCGTGTCTGTCGATTGTCTCGATATTCACGCCTTATTTCAGGATGATTACTTTGGATCCTCTCATAATCTTCTGCCATCTTGATTAATTCTTCCAAGCTTCCGAAGTCTGTCCTTCGAATATATAATTGGTATTCCACCAGACAGTTTCGGAAAATTCGATCGACTTGTTGTTCTGCTGTGTACCTTGTATATCGCATTATGTTTTGCATTTCTATTACGTACCTCTTAAATGGTTCCCTGGGTTTTTGTAATCTTCTTCGTACCTGGTCGTCTAGTTCTTCAAAGTAGCGTGGCTGTAAAAAATAAGATAGAAAGTCCTCTTTAAACGATTTCCAACTTTGCCAATGTTTGTTGTTGTTCCGAAACCAGAGTAGTGCATTCTCTTTCAATAATCCCGGCATAGTTCTCGGTAACATGCTAGTATTAAGCTCATACACTTCCGCCAAAACTCGTTCAATGAAACCCAATGGATCCTTTTCGTCAAAACGAAATGACCATTTTCGTACAATATCTATCATGGCAGCATACGTGATTTGCGATCCCTGGTTAGTAATCGGCTGTGGAACTCTTGCGCTGTTCGTAAATGATGGCAATTCTAACGACGGAGTTGTACTTCGGCTATGCTTGGCCTCCAGCTCCTCCAATCTGGCCACCACAGTTTTTCCAGAAACAAAAGTCGAAAATTTCTTCCGCAGTTCTTCCACAGAGCCAGCTGTACCCAATGAAAATTCGTCCACGTACTGGAGCAGCTCCTCTTTTTTCAATAGGTAAATCCACGAAGTGCGTAGCATTGTTATTATCTTTTTTTTACCAGATTTATTCCGCTGCTACTTTTAGTCTCAGAGTCCCTGCTCGGGCGCCAATTATAACGTGCCTCCAGTTAATCTGGGTTTGGAGCCGCGGTATACCCAGCCTCACCACGTCCTCTTTTGAAATAAGACTAAGACTGAATTGAATTTTTTTTCTTTTATTATTATTTTTAATATTTTCTAAGTTTATAGCTATAAATGTTGTCAAGTTATACCGAGGCCAGCGGTCCCCTAAGAGATCCTTCTACCACCAAATGCAAAACTTGAATTTCTTTTGTTTCACCTTTGTTGAATATTATTCACAGAGGATTTGATCCTCTGACTCTCACCCTGTTCTTCTTCAACTTCCTACCTTGAAGGATGTTATCCTTCTCGCCCTGTTCCTCTTCACAATCTCCTATCTTGAAGGATGTACTCCTTCTCGCCCTGTTCCTCTTCAAAATCTCCTATCTTGAAGGATGTTATCCTTCTCGCCCTGTTCTTCACAATCTCCTATCTTGAAGGATGTTATCCTTCTCGCCCTGTTCCTCTTCAAAATCTCCTATCTTGAAGGATGTTATCCTTCTCGCCCTATTCCTTTTACAATCTCCTGTCTTGAAGGATGTTATCCTTCTCGCCCTGTTCTTTTCACAATCACCTATCTTGAAGGATGTTATCCTTCAGGCTATGCAGGATGTTATCCAGCACTATTTCCCTAATTTATTCAATGGTTGTAAACCAATAAATTCCTAACTAATTATCTTAGTCGCCAGTTGCCACGTCTTTATTCTTCGGCGTCCCACACAAAAAGAGCCTCGATCTCCCCACATCTGTCTGTTTTATACCCTTTTTTTCTCCATTCAACAATCGCTCAACTTCTTTGTCGCTCTCGCTCACAGTACCTCTCACCAGTGTTATTTGCCTCTCTCATCCTCTTATTTTTTTCTCTTCGATGACTCCGTCTTCAGCATTATCTCTCTCTCTCTGCACGTCCTAAAAGACAACTGCAATGTAGCCTCATAACCATGAGTGTTTTGCATTAACATATTCGCCACAGTTGACTACCGACTACAATCTCTTTTCTCTTGTAGTCCTTCTCTTTGTTTTATTGTTGTCACCACCTCTAAGACTGCGATGAATGTGATTCACCAGCAAGTTTTGTCTCATTTTGTCATGTTACTGTGTAGGCCAAAATTCCCAGAACTATTGGTCCTCACAGGCGGCAAAAGCTTCTGGTCATTCGTTAAAAGAATCAAGGATATTGCTAGTTCTTCAATTCCAACTCTTTTAAAGGATGACCAAATATTCACTGACCCGGTTGATAAAGCTACTACTGGCCGAATTATTTGCAAGTAACTCCTACTTGCCGGAAAGCAATCAACCACTGCCCGACCTCGAAAGGGTATATGTAACTATGCCAAAAATATTATTTCGAGTACGTGCAGTTAAAAAGGTATTGGCTGATCTCAATGTAAATAAATCTTCTGGACCGGATGGAATCCCAGCAGTGCTGTTCGACGCTAGCTCGTCCATTAGCAAACCTTTTCAGTATATTGTACCATGCTGGAGAATTTCCATTGTGCTGGAAGGTTGCTAATGTAACGCCAATCCCCAAAAAAGGAGAGGCTAATAACCCTGAAAATTACCGCCCAATAGCGATATGTTCCGCACTTTCCAAAGTGATGGAAAGTATGATTAACTTTCATCTTGTGAGGTATCTAGAGTCCAACAATTTACTAAATGACCGACAGTATGGTTTTCGTAGGGGCCGTTCTACTAGTGACCTACTGGCACTCCTCTCAGAGAAAAGGTGTCATTCCATTCACCATTTCGGTGAAAGTAAGGTGGTGGCTCTAGATATATCCAAGGCGTTTGACAGAGTCTGGCATGGGGCACTTCTGGCAAAACTAGTTGCTTTTGGCGTCGCACAGTGGCTGAAAATCGTTTTTCATTGGCCAAAATTCTGTAACTTTTGAACCGATCAAAATATTGAAGTAATTTTTTTTTTTTAATGAATAGATATTTAGTTCAGCTTGACTCAGTTTTAATTACATTAAAATTGATTGAGTACTTCTTAAGGACTTCTAGGTCAAAGTTGAACTTTTGATTTTTTTTTTAACTTTTGGAGTGAAATATGGGTTTATTTCTTTTATTTGCATATTAAAAAATTTTATATTTGGAACTTAATAATAATTTTAATTATTTTTTGGGATAATGGAGATTTTTTAATGTTAAACTCAAAAAAAATTTTACACTCAAAAAAATTTTTACACTCAAAAAAAATAGTAAAATTAACTGGAGATTTTGCTGTTACCACAGAAAAATTTTTTATTTTTTGCTGTCAAAGTAGGTTCTATTTATTATTATTTTTTACTAATACTATGTTTTTCGTACTTAAATAGCAATGAAAGGCAATTATAATTATTATTCATTTGACACAAATATTGATTGCAAATATTCTATATTTTGCTCTATGCTATTTCTGTTCTTTAGTAGTTTTTTGGCTTCTTCATCTAAATCCCAATGTTCCACTTTCCATTTATTTCGAATATTGGATATGAACGGATCTGAGGTTGCCAATAATATATTAAATAGATCTTCATTCGTGGAATTTCGTGAAATTTTTCTAGTATTGTGCTCTCTATAAAATCTGTGATCCTTGTTCCTTTTTTCCTGAGCCTCCTCTGATAGATCTCCAAGTGGCACCAAATGATATTTAATGATATCTTCTCCATGATAAAGGATTTTGTGAACTGCTGCAGACATATTTCTCCATGGGTAGTTGGTTGTATATATTTTTGCTTCCTTAGCATAATCTCCAAATTATTTAGAGTCAATTTCTTCATTGCACGCAAGTACTTCTAGGATTATTTTAAATCTGAAAATAAGGTTTAAATCTACTCCTGTTATTTCAGATGCTGTTTCTGGATCTGAAAAGAATCTTCGTGCGGTATTGCCATTATTTGTATTGCCTGACCCTTGTTTTGGCTGATCTATAATCAATCCAATTTTGCGATATTCATCTTGAACATGTTTCTTTTTGGTATTTCTTAACTCTTTGTTGGTTTCATTGTTTCTTATGGATCCTGAAGACCCGAAATGTAAATCATAACTGATTTTTAGTATATGTTCCATAAGTCGTATTCTTGCATGTAGTGGTGGTAATCCAAATTCATATGCATCGGTATTATCTAATGATTTTATCGGAACTTGGTTTAATTGGGTTGATGCTGCTTGGCATATAATGCAGCTGGATCAGCGTTACCATATATTTTTTTAAAAAAACTTCTTATATCTGAAAAAAAAACTTTTTTTCCAAAAAAAAACTTTTTTTCTACAAAAGTACCTAAATTTTAAAAGAAAACACTAAAATGTATTTGGAATTCATTTTATTTAAAAATATAAAAACGATTAAAAACAAAAATATAACATATAATAAAAAAACATAAAATAAAATTCATATTTAGAGATCTTTCATTGGTATTGCCATTTTACATTATATATTTGTCCATGTTTTTTAAATTTTTTTTCACCACAAACACAAACTGCCAAAAGTTAGTTACACATTGCCAATGTATAAAAGCGGCATAGTTGTACTTAAGACGGTGTAAAGACAATGAGACACTGTTGCAGTAATAAAGGAGTGAGAAAATATAAGATCGTTCCATTGCATACAAACATCACTTAATATTTTCATCCAATATACTGCAATAGTTAAATTATGTATTTAAAAAAACTTTACAAAACTTTATGTATTTTCAAAAAAACTTGTTTTTTACCCAATAAATTTAAAACTTTTTGGCATCTCAAAAAACTTGCAAAAAAAGGGAAAACTTGACAAATGGCAACGCTGAGCTGGATGCAGTCTTCGTGTTAGTCAAAGCCTGACCTACTTTTCCATCTATCATTGTAAGGACTAATTGGTAGCTTACTTCAATTTGCTGCCCATCTAACTGTAATTGTAATGGCTGTAATGTTGCAATTTGGGCCTTGATATCACTAATTTCTTTGTTAATGGCATCACTAGTTTTTTTTTGAATTCAAATTTGATTGGCCTGCAGTATTTCGTATAAGATGGTGTCTCATTTTTCCAAATATCCATTGTTTGCGTTGTACTAGTCGAAGGCTCTGAATCTTCCAAAATCTTTTTCAATCGCAATGGTACAATTGATACCATGAACATATCCGAGTCCGAAATATTTTCACATACAACTTGTTTGTATTGGTTTTGTCCCGAAGAACCATCACATCCCCATTTGCAAAAAAGAATTAGCTTTGTGTTTCCGTATTTCTTTAACGCATTTCGTGGTATTGATTGTAGCAAGCGTTCGGCTGTGTGATCAAGTAGAGATTGTAGTTGTACCTCTGCCGAAATTGGTGTGATTGTAATAGTATCCTTTGATGACAAACAGTCCATTTTAGCAGCAGTTATGTGATGATATGCTGGATAGATATTTGAGCCCTTTTCAATCGCACGCAATCTGAGCTTAATATATTGCTGTTTGGTTAATTTTAAATCCAGAAATAAGGATAATGCTTCCTCATTTGTGTACTGTATTGCATCGCTCGGAGTTGGTATACTTTTAAGAATTCGTTTTGTTCTCACTGGACTAGCTTTAATAACTTTTGCAATGATATCCACTTTTGTTAATTGGTTCTGTGATCGTAATTGATGTAGGAAAGATTCTTTTATATTTGTACAACCAATTGCATCGTTAATATCTTTAAGTTTCCACCTCTTAGATCTATCGCTGCAGTTGTCCAATGATTTGCGTGCTCTTCCAACCTTATCTTGCTTTGCTGTTTCTGCAGCGACAGTAAGTTGCCCTTCTAACCACTTTTCACTTTTTATATAAAACTTTTGTTTACTGTAGCTAACTTCTTTGCAACGTTTTTTTAGTACTTTTACAAAATGAGATAATTGTTCTTGTATTTCGGTGCTACACGAATTTAAGTTTAATTTTATTTTAACGTAAGTAAGAACATCTTCCTGGTTTTTATTTCTAAAATACTCTTCGGCCAGTTCTTTATAACCGAAGCTCTCCATATTTTTCTGTTATGATTTATCACTTGCTTAACTTATTATTGAGTAATCCCTTATCGAATCCGTAGTTTTATACATATTTTGATACATGTTATTCACACATGGATCTTCAATTTCATAGCAGGTGGTACTTAAATTGAACAAAACTGCACTTGTTATCCATACCTTAATATCAGGTAAAATTAATTAGTATCTCGCCAATATGGGGTTCTTTTTATCTTTAGTGGTTTAATGTCGCGATTATTATTATAAAATTGTTTATGACTTTGGCTGACCCTAACAGTTATGTATATTAGAAAGAGATCATATGTTTACTGTAGAACCTATTGTGATATTTTTATTACTGATTTTTTGCTGATCAAAACAAAGCCATAAAACCCTTTCGCAGGTATTATATTTAATTATTTTAGTTTCACGTAGTCTAAAGTAAAAAACGTAAACCTTTAGGCAAAAAAGTGAAAATTTAATACACCATTGTATACAAGTAATTATAGGGCTGTTTAAATTAGAGTAATTTGAATTTTTTTGGAGTAATTTCATTAAAATTAAAAAAGTGTTCTACCGGCGGGTCGTGGCGGGTGCAAAAGTATATATGGGGTTAAAGAAGACACCTTCGCCTTTCTTCGGGTGGTATACGTTTCTTGTTCCCTTTTGTTCCCTAGAAGTTCTATTCCACTAAAGTTTAAATTTTTGAAAAATATAGTAGTTTCATAAATATTTCATAACACCTCTAATATTAAACGCTAGAGCGGTAACCACTTACAACAACTAAAGACAATAATCCTACCAACATTATAAAAAAGACCGCAGGCCATTATCGATGATAGCTTGCGAGTAGTGACCATTAATTTTTGACAAAAAACTGATAAAAAAACACCTTTTACTGAAATAACAAAAAACAGTTGAGTTTGACAGCATGCCACGCCCACAATTATCAATAGTTTAACCTAATTTTTTGGCTACCTTAATATGGATATATTAGCTCCAAAATAGCGTAAAAATTTTTAAAATCGGTGACAAAAAAAATTCGAGTTTTGGCCAATGAAAAACGCTTTTCAGCCACTGTGCGTCGGTAATGTCCTCACTCGGTTTATATCGAGCTTCCTCATTGATCGCACTATACGAGTTGTTATAGATGGGATCTCATCTGACGAGTTCAAGATAAATTCAGGTTTACCACAAGGCTTCGTTCTTTCTCCCACCCTGTTTCTTATTTTTCTTAATGACTTACTATGTAAAACTTCCAATCCTATCTACTCATTTGCAGATGACAGCAGCATAAGCCATTCTAACTCATTTGACCATAGGCCAAGACCATTGGAGATTGGGGCTATGAGGCAAAATATGGTTGATTCAATAAATCAAGATCTTGAAACAATCTCCGAATGGGGTCATAGGAATCGAGTCGATTTCAATGCTCGGAAGACTCCGTGCTGTATGCTTACACATAAACGTATGACCATACATGCTGCTCCATCTGTAATTATGGGTGATATAAATATTGAGGAATCAAAAGCTCTTGACGTTCTGGGCATGAAAATTCAGTGCGATGTTCGATGGACTGAGCACATTTTTCATATCGCCAAAGAAGCATTAAAGTGCCTCGGTTTTTTAAGACGGTGTAAGAGATACTTCACCCCTTCTGATATCCTCACTATTTATACCACCTACATCCGGCCGAAAATGGAATACAACTTTCATGTATGGGCCGGTGCTTCAAAGTCTATTTTCAAGCTACTGGACCGAGTACAGGAGCGGGCGAAAAGACTCATTGGTGACAATAGTGTAGCCAACTCTATTGACTCACTGGAGCATCGTCGCAACGTGGGATGTGTTACGCTGTTTTATCGTTACTTAATGGAATGTGTTCTAATGATGTAAGGGAACGTATTCCCGAGATCCGCTCTTACTTACGTTCCTCATTAAGAGCACATCCATTTGTGGTCGATATAACAGCGAATCACACTACGCATTACAGAAATAATTCGTTCTTTGATCGAACGGCTCGTATGTGGAACGAGCTCCCGGCAGATATTTTTCCTGCCATACCCAGCGTTGAGAGATTCAAATCGAATGTCCACAACCACTACTCCCGCTATCTTCCGCACCCTATCCTATTTTCCTAGTTCCATCACAATGCACTGCATAAATAGGGTCATCGCCTGAGTAGTGGTCCAATTACAAAAAAAAGTACCAGTACATGTGTTTGGGGTAAATGCGCATTTTAAATGCTCAGCAAGTATGTTACCTTTTTCAGTATTGGTTCTTGCCCAACCTCCCGTAGAAGTGCGCAGTGCTGGTTTAAACTCAACGGGTGTTTTAAGGTTGTTAGCAGCGCGCCACAAGGATAGTTTTTAAGAGATGCAGATTTTTCAGATGAAAGCAACTCATGGAGTCGTTTAGTGCATTCTTTAAGTCTGTTTTTATGTAGGGTGGATCTGTGCTGTTGCCATTCCCTTCTACCTCTTCTTTTTTCACATACGAGACGTTCAATATCGGTAGAATGAATTATATTAAACCCAGTCTGCGGATGGGATGTAGTGGCATGTTTGGCATCCTGTTTAATATTTTCGGTAAAATTCGCAATATTAAATTCAATATCATTGGAAGTTCTTAGCTTGATGTTTTCCGTACAATGACTACTGATATATTTTTTTAACCCCAGCCAATTAACATGATTTATCATCTTCACATATGGGTGAGGTAAGTCACTTCCTAGTGGGCTACAAATTGTAATGATCGTTGGAGAGTGATCGGAGGAGAGATCATGAGAAGCTTCAACATGAATTAAATCCCTAGAGATATTTTTCATGACGCCATAATCTATAACATCCAGAATTTTTTGTACGCCAGTAGGCCAGTAAGTGGGTCCCCCGCTCGAAATGACATCCAAGCCCTTTTTTAAATTGTGTTGAAAAACGCTCGATCTCTAGAAGTAATAAGACGCGATCCCCAGAACGTATGTTTTGCATTGTAGTCGCCAGCTGCTACGTAACAAGATCCAAGAGTTTTGTAAAAATCCTCATATTGATCTTCAGTGATTGAAAATCTGGGAGGGGAGTAAATTGATGATATCACGAGATTTGTACAAAAATTTTCGATGCAAATATTTTTTGCTTGTAGATGGTGTTCACAAATGTTCTCAGGAATATAGTGCTTAATTCTTGACTTTATTAGAATTGCTGATCCTCCGCATGCTCTTCCTCTCGGGTCCTTTGAATCATACAAGGTAAAGCCATTCATTTTAAAAAGGCTTATCGAAGTCAAATGAGTCTCAGATACCAACATTATATCAATATTTTTCACTCTGAGGAATTGCTCATGTTCATTTTTATGTTTGCGAATGCCGTTTGCGTTCCAGAAACATACATTTAACGTGTTCGTGGCTTGTTAACTAATGCTAGAAGCAGTGTGTTCTGCATTCGCAGCATTTCTTGCATCATGCTAGTCATATTTGTTGTAAAGTTGTTTATAGTTTGCACCAGGTTATCAATAGTAGTTTCAAGGCGACTGAAATTAAAGCTTGCGTTTGCATTTGTTGTATTATTTGGTGGTGACACCTTTTGCATGGGACCAGAGTTGATCTTTACAGCGTCAGCATACGATACCTGTGTAGAGATTGGAGGGTAAGTGGCGAAGGATAAGTAGCGGAGCACGTATTTTCTGTATGAGCTGGGGTTACTTTAGGCTTTTGACTCATAGCCTGTTTAACGAAAGAGTATACTGCACTTTTTTCCTTCTGGTCTTTCGACTTATTGCAAATAGCAGTATCGTGCAATTGACTGCACACAACACAAATAGTATGTAACTTGCAATAGGTTTTTGTATGGCCATATTCTTAACAATTATGGCACTGCACGGGTCCAGCACGCTTGTGTGGTTCTTCAACTGTGATTTTTCAGTATAAGAGATATTTTAAATGTTTTAAATTGGATGGGTTCCATTTTTCTGCAATATTATTTCATTTGGCTCCAGTTCAATGCGAAACAGTGGTTGGGGTATCTTGTCCCTGTTTATTATGTTGAATACATTTTCTACCTTAAATCCTTGGAGGGTGAGAGCATCCTTTATTTCATCAGGAACAACATAATAATCTATGCCCTTCCATACGATCTGTAGGCCTTTAGCACTCTTAAGCTGGATTGTGTAGAAACTTGTTTTATTTTTTTCAAATTCATTAACCATTTTGCGAAAATCTTTTTCCTCATATATTTGAATCTTTGTCAATATTACCACGTTTTATTGGAACAATGTGAAATACTTTTTCACCAATGACCGGGATTAATTTCTTAATAAGGGTGTTCGAATTCTTTTCTCTCAAATAGATTGGTGGTGGTTTGGAGGTTTTTTTCGAGGATACTTCGGGTTTGTCATTGTCATCTTGCAATATTTTATATCTTGAAAACCGATGAGATTTTAGATGAATTTGGGATTCGGTCGCGCTTTACTACTGTAATATATCGGTCCATTCAGAAAGGCATCTTTGGTTTCTGAATACTATTGTCTATTCTAATAACTTGGTTAAGTGATGAACATGAGACCGGAGCGGATAACGGCGCGCCGTTCTGCCCCTAAGCAAACATTAGTGTTATATTACCACACGACTTAAATTGAGCTTTTAACGAAATTTACGGCCTTTAAATAAAAATCCATTGAATATCTATTATAAAGTTTTGGAGTCCATACGTTACATATATATATATATATATATATATATATATATATATATATATATATATATATATATATATATATATATATATATATATATATATATATATATATATGCTGTTTTATATGTATAGATCTTTCACTTATTGTACACTGTTGCACCTTAGTAAGCGCGGAATATCTTGTGTTATCGAATGATGTAAATATTTTGTAAATAAACCGAAAACCCGGATTTTTTAATGCACCATTTCGAAAGTTTTAAAATTTTGCTATTGAATCATTATTAACATAGATTTTTTGTAAATATCTTCGGAACTACATAACCGATTTAAGATACCTCGTTTTGAAGAACATGACAACGGCTTTCATAAAAAAAAAAATTATAATAGAATAAAAAAGCACAAAAAATAAATATATGTATGTATATGTCATTGCTTGTGCAATATGAAAATTGGATTTTGCCACGCCCCTCCGCCCACAGACAGTGTCACAGTGTTACCCTCCCGAGTATTCGAAACGTTCCCTGAAAATGTCGTCAAAATCACCCCAGCCGTTTTGGAGCCATTACGTTACATACATACATACACACATCCTATTTTATATATCTATCTATATATATAAAATAGGATGTGTGTATGTATGTATGTATGTAGGTATGTATGTATGTATGTAACGTAATGGCTCCAAAACGGCTGGGCCGATTTTGACGAAATTTTCAGGGAACCTTCAGAATAGTCGGCCGGGTGACACTGTGAAGTCTGTGGGCGGAAGGGCGTGGCAAAATCCAATTTTCATATTGCACCACTAATGACGTATTCATATAATATTTTTTTGTGCTTTTTTATTTTATTTTACTTTTTTTTGGAAAGCCGTTGTCATGTTCTTCAAAACGAGATATCAAACTCTTAAATCGGTTATGTAGTTCCGAAGATATTTTGAGCTGTCAGCTATATGTACATAAAAATTACGTGTATGTTCGTGATCCCTAAACTCAAAAAATACTGGACCGATTTTGACCAAATTTTATATGCATGCTCTATTAGCCGTGAGGAGTGTTTCTGTGTAGTTTGAAGTTCGTCCAACAGATGGCGCAATATTTAGTTTTTTGTGTGTGTTTTCGCACCGTAACTCAAGAACTACTGCACCGATTTTGACCAAACTTTATATACATGTACTGACCTTCGTAGACTAGTAGGTAGTGTACTAGACTCACAGTGCGAAGGTCCCAGGTTCGAATCCTGCCGCAGAAATCTGGCAGTTTGTGTCTGATAATTAAAGGGAGCGCACAACAAGCCTTCACTGGCTTAAGTGTATGTCGTATGACATGGGCTATCACACCCCTCCAATCAACCTAACCTAACCTAACCTTATATACATGTTCTGTGGGACGTGAGGAGTGTTTCTGTGTAGTTTGAAGTTCGTCCGACAGATGGCCCAATATTTTGTTTTTTGTGTTTTGCCCAATAGACATTAGCGCGGTAAGCCTATGCTGCATTTTGCTGTAGGCGTTGAGTCCTTAATCAGCATGTAGTAGGGTTAATAAGCCCGATACCAGTATTTGAACAATAATTGCTATGTCGATTTTGTGCAAATTTGAAGGCAAAACAACGTTTGCCCGGGTCATCTAGTAGATATATATAAGTAGATGTCTAAATGTGTGTATGATGACATGTGAATAAAATAGTGCACTGCAAACAAAATGAATATGGCCATCGCTATACTACTACATTATATTATAATATTAGTTTCAATATTATTTAATATGATAATCTAAACTAATAATATAAAGAGGAAACATTTGTGTGTATGTTTGTAATGTTTTCACACAAAAACACCTGAACCGTTTTCAAAAATTCTTTCACCATTAGAAAGCTGCATTTTCACTGAGTGACATAGGCTATATATATATATATATATATATATATATATATATATATATATATATATATATATATATATATATATATATATATATATATATATATATATATATATATATATATATATATATATATATATATATATATATATATATATATATACATATATATATATATATATATATACTGTTGTCATGTTCTTCAAAACGAGGTATCAAACTCTTAAATCGGTTATGTAGTTCCGAAGATATTTACAAAAAATCTATGTTAATAATGATTCAATATCAAAATTTTAAAACTTTCGAAATGTTGCATTAAAAAATCCGAGTTTTGGTTTATTTACAAAATATTTACATCATTCGATAACACAAGATATTCCGCGCTTACTAAGGTGCAACATTGTACAATAAGTTAAAGATCTATACATATAAAACCGCATATATGTATATATATATATATATATATATATATATATATATATATATATATATATATATATATATATATATATATATATATATATACATATATATGTAACGTATGGACTCCAAAACTTTATGATAGATATTCAATGGATTTTTATTTAAAGGCCGTAAATTTCGTTAAAAGCTCAATTTAAGTCGTGTGGTAATATAACACTAATGTTTGCTTAGGGCAGCAACTCGGACCGGGTCAGCTAGTCTTTTATACATCTGTGCCAATAAGTAGTAAAGTCTGATTTGATAGTTTAATAGGAGCGCATTTTTAAATTTGAAGTTGATTTGTTGCATCAAATTCGCTCTTTAACGCTGGGTATTATTCTACAAAGGGTCTTTCATTAAGCGATTTTTATATTTAAATAAAACAAAAGTTTGTGTGAGACATCATTTAACTTTTTAGCTATGTAATAGGCCTATCAATAACATTATATATCGTGGAAATGTCCGCCACGGCTTCGTTGGGTGGTGCGCATAGGAAACACATCACAATTCGGGATGTATTCGACCGGAGGCATGGGTTATGTTGGGTTTAATCGCCTATGTGACCTCTGACTAATTTATATAGACCCGCAACTCAAGAAAATTCCACAAGAAAACGTCGAAGGGGCCAAATCGCACGATCTCGCTCGTGTATTATGTCCAATGTGGCATGAGCTATGCGGCACGTAGCGCCACAAATCATTATTATATATACTTATATGTGTGTGTGTATATATATACGACTATGGTGATGTTGAAAAATAGACTCAATAATTAAGAGCCAGTCTGACAGATTTTGCTTCAACAATATGGCCACTATCAACTGTCAAAGTTTAAAAATACGTATTGGAAGATCCGTTACAATGTGTAGCTTTTCATATTAAGAATAATTATTTTACAATTCGCGAACTATTATGCGCACCAAAAAGATAAGCAGATATTTATTACAGTGTAACTTCCTGAAAAATTGGAAAATTAACGAAATTTTCGCTGAGGGGAAGTTTTAAAATGGTAAAATTACATGGTGCTATAAACTCGTTTTGAGCTAAAATAGACTTAAGCACATATTCGTTATTGCTTTAGAAATTATTACTTCAAGAGCTATCGTCGCGAGGCAGATTGGCAAACAAATGTGGCCGTAAGAGCGCAGGAAAAGAGTTCTCTCATCACACATTTCCCCAAATTTGTGAGGAATTTTGTATTATTCCCTTTCGTCGACAAGTTTATAAGATTTTTTTGTTGCAAATAAATGACAAATCATTTATTTCTCTTTTAGAGCGCATCTATTGTGTAAAAGCCAGATCAGGTGTATGTTTGCTTATTTTTTCTTCCTTATTGATTTTTCACTTTCTTTGCAAAACAATTTTTACATTTATTTCACAATTTGTCTTCTATCGTATACTCTTCAAATAAAAACTTATTGGACAATTTCAAATAAGAAATGATAATCTTCAAAAAGCTGATGACAAATGAAATTTAATAGTGACATTTATTGTATGTATAGTCAAAAAAATTTGTAACTGCACAGTGGGTAACATACGAAGATGGAGATTATTGAAAATTATTATATTATATTTTCGATCAACACAGTTAAATTTTGAATAAGTTATAAATTTAATCTCATACCTTAGAAACCGAAGCCGCACACGTGAGTGAAAGTTTAATAAATTCTACAGTTGCTTATGTGTTGAATTCATTTCTTTTTTTGGGTTAGAAGTACCAAATCGTTATTTTTTGCATTGTCAAAGCTAGAGAATTTTTCGCGGGAATCGAGTACAACCCTTCAGAGAAAAGGAAAATTTTGCCGCATATTACAAATTTTAATAGGAACAAAATATTTTTCGAGCGGTCTTTGCTTTTCTGATGACGTGAAGACCTAAAACTAACTTTTATATGAAGACCGAACTAAAATATATTAATTTTGAGCAAATTTATAGCGTGGCTTACGGCGACAACTAGTCATATCTCCATAGTCGTAAGTGGGCTAAATAAAGACACATACGGAACCCATGCATTGCACAGCACTACCCAATCAATTGGTTGCTCAATATTTGTAAACAATATACATAAGTACTATGTCGTAAATTTTCTATATACTACTCTGGGGAGCATAGCGCCGCAATATATGTAAAAGTAAACTAAACTTATACGATATTTAGTTGTAAAATAAATTTTTCTTGGCACATGAAAACCTTAATAAATTAAACAGCTTGGCATTCAATAATAAAAACAAAAATACAAAGATAATATTGTCCCCGATTCTGGAGGGAAATCATTATTGTGCATAGTCCAACCATCACAAAATATTGCCCTTTGCACAACAAAACCCAAGAGTCTTTTGATTTTTTCAATATATTTTACCACGTACTGATATAATGAATACACAGGCAATTTCATTGGACAATATCAATTATTGAAAAATGATGGAGTTTGTTCTTAAGGAATGACATTTTCATTGCTTCCAGTGGATCCATTAGTACATTTATTCGACATCCTATGATCCAGTTGACAAAATTGCAACTTCAAATAGGAACTATTTCTACGAATTTGTGAAAAATCGAGTGGAAAATGTATAAAAATTATACATATATATATATATATATATATATATATATATATATATATATATATATATGTATATATATATATATATATATATATATATATATATATATATATATGTATATATATATATATATATATATATATATATATATATATATATATATATATATGTATATATATATATATATATATATATATATATATATATATATATATATATATATATATATATATATGTATATATGTATATATATGTATATATATATATATGTATGTATATATATATATATATATATATATATATATATATATAAGCCTAGATCAAGCATTATTTTTCCTTAACAAATAATGATAAATTTACTGCAACATAGCAATAAATAAGTCGTAACTTCTGGCAAATTTGTACGCCTTACAAATGCCAAGCTTATTGTCAAATTTAATTTAAAATTATTTTCTATGCAACAAAATCATCTTTTTCTCCACATAATGAAGATAGCTTCCAAAGAGGAAGAGGTGAAGAGGAATCGAAAAAGAGAATATCTTGCAAGTCTATGATAAAGTGCTGAGAATTCCACTGCAGTATTTTCTTTTAAAAACGTTTTATAATTACGTTTGTTTTCTTTATTAAAAAATTTCAAGAAAAAGTTAGTTTACTGAATTACGTTTACTTAATACTACAAATAAATTATATTTATCAAATTCGTTATTCGAGATATTCTCCAAAATAACCATTTTAATATTCTATTGTTTGTTGTTGGCTTAGCTAGGTATATGCCTGCATTTCATTGGCGCTAACCAAATCATCAGTACCCCTTTTAGCCAAATCATGATTGAAAGCATTCAAAGCTCGTATACTTATGCCACAGACTACAAACACTATATGAGAATTCAAACAGAACTCAATCATATTTTTGTATTTGTAATCAACAAAAACACAAAAGTATAAATAGCTTTAGAAAGCTCTTGAACAATCACAATGAAATGCAGGCATATACCTAGCTAAGCCAACAACAAACAATAAAATATTAAAATGGTTATTTTGGAGAATATCTCGAATAATGAATTTGATAAATATTGTTATTATAAATTTTGTTTTTTCATTGCCTTATAAATACTTTCATTATCACCCAAAGGGCGATTAATTGTATAAAGGCGTAAAAAGAAAAAACAAAAAAAAGCAAGTCAATTATAATTGTTTGTTGTGTTGTGATTGTACAAAAGCTTTCTAAAGCTATTTATACTTTTGTGTTTTTGTTGATTACAAATGCAAAAATATGATTGAGTTCTGTTTGAATTCTCATATAGTGTTTGTAGTCTGTGGCATAAGTATACGAGCCTTGAATGCTTTCAATCATGATTTGGCTAAAAGGGTACTGATGATTTAGTTAGCGCCAATGAAATGCAGGCATATACCTAGCTAAGCCAACAACAAACAATAGAATACAAATAAATTATTTAATAAGAGTCTGAAGTAGTGCTTAAACAACTACATAATGTACTTTATTTAAAAATTTATTTTTTTTTTAATTTCTAGGATCTCAAAGTCAAAGCTACAAATCGGGTTCCCATCTTAAAAACAATTGCAATTCATATTCATCAGCTGCAATATCAACTTCTAGTGTCTTTCGAAATAACACTGGTTCTAATAGCACAAATAGCAATCGAGTATCATCGAAAATATCACTCTCGCCATCAGTAGCTGAAACGGCTTTTGGCCGTCAATACTTATCATTTTCAAGAGCATCAGACACAGGAACGAAACTGCCAGTTCCGTCATTCTTAGCTACACCGCCATTCATTTTTCCACATCGTAGAATAAAAGAAGAGGCAAATAATAATAGTCTCGCTTACTTTAATAATAACCACGGTAGTATCAGCAGTTCTACATCATCACAGGTTATTAACCACGATAATCTTGGTGTAGTTGCTCCATCTTTTCACGCCCAATCCCCGATCGGTTCGTCCACATCATCGTTTTCAAGTGTAAACTCTAGCGGCAACGGGGCCTTCCTGCAAGACTATGATCGGAAATTTAGTTTATTAAGTTTATTTAAAAATCCTTATAAATACGCTGATCGTAGAACCACTGCACAAATACCAACTGGTTTTGGAGAAAGTGCAGCAACAGGATCCATTTCTTCAGTATTTTCAATGGCAAGTCCAACTATGTCCTCCTCCGCATTTAACTCCACAGCTCATTCTAGTGCACTCAGCCATAAATTGCAAGCAACGAATTCTTCGACCACATCTCCCTGGAAAATTATGGCCGAAGCGCATCAAAGTTCTCCTTTTAGCCGCTCCTACCAACGAGCATTTAGTGCAATAAATTCTTCCGATGGCAGCAACAGGAAAAACGCATTCAGCAGCATTGTTGCTGGTGGCACCACCGCGTTTTCTCGTACCAACATAAGTACAAATACCAGTTTAAATGGTTGCAGTGACCCTTCCAAGAATCGAAAGGTTCACAAATGTGACAATGAAGGTTGCGACAAAGTTTATACCAAAAGCTCTCACCTAAAGGCTCACAAACGTACCCACACAGGTAAATTTCTTACGTATATGCACACATATGCGATCTATTCTCTAAGATCAATTCTTCTTCTTCTACAATCACTTCACTGCTCCAATCAAATATAAATTCACTACTCTTTATTTTTTTCTGAAAGGTGAAAAACCCTACGTTTGCACCTGGGAAGGATGTGTTTGGCGATTTGCTCGATCCGATGAACTTACCCGCCACTACCGTAAGCACACTGGAGTTAAGCCATTTCGCTGTCAGTTGTGCACCAGATCGTTTAGCCGATCTGATCATCTGTCTCTTCATATGCGTAGACATTGACTACGAACTTAGGCCATACAAGTACATAAAATCACTCAAACACTTATACATACATATTTAGCTAAATTTTGTTTCTTAGATCTAATCCTTTTACGCTCATAAATTATTTATTTATTTATTTGAATTTACCAACTCATTAATAATCATATAAATTACATATTTGCATCTCCATGTTATTAAACAATTCGGTGCATTAACTTAAGCAATAATATAAGAAACAAGATTTATATATTTAATAAGATAAATCCATAGTAGAAATTCGAACTTACTATGTCTAACTCAGTTCGTCGTCAGGGCGTTACAAAACAAAAAGTCTTTTGAAATTCCGGAAACGGAAGCGGGTTTAACGAAGAGGAATATTCTATCGTGTATATTAATTTCCATAAGAAGGAAAATTTATTTTGGAGGTGTCTTGGCCATCCCCATACAGGCTTGTCTACGGCAACGAATTTGTTATTTGTGTTTTAACAAAAATTAAAAGAATAATAATAAGACGAATAATTATGTTCTTAATCCAGAAGTTAAACCTTCTTAGAGAACGAAGCTACCTGCGATGATCTATCATCTCATTTTGAGGTTCAATTCCCGGAAATCGATTTATCGTACATACATGTACATATGTATATGTGTGTAGAACTTTGGGCTTTTTAGCAATCAAAACCTCGATTTCGCGTTGTAGCGTAAAAACAAAAAGTGTTTGCAGCTCTATAAGCCATTATTTCTCTGAGAAGTGCATTGCGGACTTAATTTTGGTTTTTGCAAAGGTGAAGTGTAGCTCGAGCCTCACATACCTGAAGTACAAAATTAGGCCGTCTAAACATGATTGGTACTCATTAGAATGTATGTTATTGTATTACATTTGATCAACTTTAATTTAGAACACGACTTTCTAGAATGTTGATAAAGTTTCACGCGTTCTGACGCGTATATAAAACGACGTGTTTAATTGTCAAAATGTGACTGGCATTATTATTCATCTTTCTTCTTAAATTAGTTCTTATTTTCAAAATGGCAATGCGAGATAATAACAATAGTACATTTTTTTCGTTACAAATTCCCAAGTGGGCTTTCAGTAGAATTTGTTAACAGGATGCTAAATTATATAACAATGTAATGGAATGGCGACGAACAGTTAGTTGTTGTATCCAAGATGAAAAATACATATATAAGAACATTTGTGAAAATAAGAGGCCTTGATTGTTTTTTATACATAAATAAAATACTTAGTACAATTATATAACATAATATAAATTAATATTTATTAAAACACATTTTTCAAATACTTTTCAATTTGATAACATACACACATACATATGTGTATGTATGCATGTATTTCGAAGTAATTTGTTTATAAACTAGTATATTTGGTAATTATGTAGCCAATTTTAAGTTCATACACACGTACATCCTGTACTTATCTTGCCTTAACCGCCAAAAAAGCTTAAGGGACAAACCCCAAATTTTAAAAGAGGTATTTTAATTAACTGCTTTTGCACTGAGTTGTATAGCTAATGCAACTTAATTTTGTTCTAAATCTGGAATGCCACTTCTAAAGATTATAATTTGATTTGAATAATCGTAAATTATCGAATGCGATCCGCGGTACGGGCAGGATATATACATGCAAATATTTATGAGAGAGGTCTTGTATATTGTAAATTATATATATATATATATATATATATATATATATATATATATATATATATATATATATATATATATATATATATATATATATAGTATATATATATATATATATATATATATATATATATATATATATATATATATATATATATATATATATAGTATATATATATATATATATATATATATATATATATATATATATATATATATATATATATAAATATATATATATATATATATATATATATATATATATACTACTATATATATATATATATATATATATATATATATATATATATATATATATATATATATATATATACATATATATATACTACATATATATATATATATATATATATATATATATATATATATCTACATATATATATATATATATATATATATATATATATATATATATATATATATATATATATATATATATATATATACTACATATATATATATATATATATATATATACTACATATATATATATATATATATATATATATATATATATACTACATATATATATATATATATATATATATATATATATATATATATATATATATATATATATATATATATACATATATATATATATATATATATATATATATATATATATATATATATATATACTACATATATATATATATATATATATATATATATATATATATATATATATATATATATATATATATCCAGGCATGTAAAAGCTAAATAATTGATTTTTATGAAATATTTATTTGAAGTATATACATATATAAGTAGATACATACACACATTCACCCATTCAATTGTATGAATATTAGACAAATACCCAACTTAAATGATATCCATTTATTGGTTTATATAAATTAAAATTAATTATTGTTTGTAGTTAGTTCAATTTTGTAAATACTCGTGAGAAATTAGTATTTTATTAAACATTAACACAATGAAACAACAGAAATTTATTTAGAAAATTTATCCGTAAAGAGACAATAATTTAAAGAATTTTTAATTAATAATAACGAAATCTAAAAACATCACTGTTCAATAAATGAAAATAAATTCTGTTAAATACACGTCAGTTTATTAATTTAAAACTAATTTGCGTAGATTTATGTATATTGACCAGGGTACGCATTTGCGGTCTAATAAATGAGACACGTACATGTGCAACATGCTTGGAAAACGGTCTCTTATTACATTGGTAACTTTTATTGCGACCCCATATAGTGATTATATGTATATGTATGTTCTAGTTTCTTATAGATTGGAGATTCGGATTTACGATGTGCACATATTTGTCACGGTCCGGACATTTGGACACGAAAATATGCGCGTAGTAATACATATAAAAAATGAGCACTTATGAGCAAATTCGTACTTTAGTATTAAGACAAGAAACTCGGTGTATTGCATATTTATGAACAGATGTAGGGCCAAATAATGTAAACAAAAAAGAATTTGGGGAAATTAAGTAAAAATGAATTAGTTTAGTGATGATGAGTGATTCCTTCCATATTTCTAAAAATTTATACTTTTTTAAAACATATGCAATTTCACTTTGAACACAATATGAATATAGATTTTTCTCTTCCTCATCTATAACACAGTTTAATTCGATAACATATTTAGCATTTGCAAGAAAATTTTCCATTTTTTATCCATAGTCCATAACGGAAAATCTCGCAAATGACCGCATACCGGAGACTAGACTAGAGGCCAACTGCGGAACATTGATCCCCGACATCCATTCCTGGTTGACCGACCCTTGGAACCAGATCCCCATGGGGCTTCATTGTTACACGGATGGATCAAGGTCGAGAGGGAAAACGGGACTTGGTGTTTATATAGAAAACACCACAGAACTGTTTTTCCGCCTGCCGGACTATTGCACAGTTTTGCAGGCGGAAGTTCGGGGGATAACGGAGTGTATCAGGGAACTCAACGTAATGGGGAGGTCAGGACTTGTGAATATATTCACAGATAGTCAGATGGCCATTAGAGCAATTTCAGAGGAACGCACTAAATCACGTACAGTTTGGGATTGCAAAAACGCTATTAACAGTTACTCGACACATGGTGAAGTGCGCATCAGATGGGTGCCAGGGCACGCGGGGATAACTGGAAATGAGAGGGCAAACTCACTTGCTTCTAGGCCAATAGAGTTAGGTAATATAAGCTTGGAATGCGCGAAACCTTTCGATGCAGTTAAATCCGAGCTAAAGACTTGGGCACATAGGGCCCATTCAACTCTCTGGAATAACGGAACCATGGGAATCAATACAAAAACTTTATGGGGAGATCCAGACGAGAGAAGAACGAGGGAGCTACTAAAACTTAGTAAGATGAAAGTAGAGCATGTGGGGAGGAGAGCGAAACATTGGAACACTATTTGTGCCAATGCCCCGCCTTCTCACAAATAAGATCCCGATATCTCGGGGGTGACATCTTACCGGACATAAGCCGATTACGGGGAATATGCTGGAGGAAATTAAGGAACTTTGTGAGTGACACGGAGTTTCTCTAGACCTTTGGGCCAATATGTTATGGTTAAGTTCAAAGGAGCGCGCAACAAGCCTTCACTGGCTTAGGTGTATGTCGTATGACATGGGCTGACATACCCCTCCAATCAACCTAACCTACCTAACCTAACCTTCTATTTTTTATCGTTTAGTATGGCAATACTGGAAGGCAAAAGCTGCACCTGAAAATATGAAATTCAGACTAGGTAACCAAACAGTGAAACTGGGTTCAATTTCTAGCGCAAAAAGTAGCCCCTAAAGTTTTTGTTATTGGATGTCTTTAAAGACCGATGCAAGAAACGAACCGCACACTTAAGAGTAACATTGTTTGAATTGTTGGTGTTATTTCTAATAAAGGCATAACAACAAAAAAAAATAAATAAAGTTTAGTCCATTTTATTTAATTTTTAAAAAGATGCTTGTACTCAAGCCGTTATATGTATGTGTTTATATATAGTATGTTGGATATTATCGTAAATGTCAACAATCTGGCAACTCCCTTTTTTATAATTAGTACAAATTTAACATGAATTAAATAAACACTCTCTTACTGCGTCACTGAATAAAAACGTGTCTTTTTCATACGAATATATGTAACAATATATATGTATGTAGATCAGCGGTGGACAAAATTGTTTTACACTTGTGTTAGTGAGATAATTTGAAGGTAGGGAACTAGGTAAGGAACTAAATTAAACGAAATCGTCTACATTAATGCTGTCATGACAGTTTTGTTAGAGCAGTATATGTTTCAAAGACGTGGAACTAATTTTATTACGTTGTTTACTAAAAATTAATTTTAAGTCCGAAAAAATTTTTTCACATGTGGTCGGAAAAAATTAAAGAATTTTTTTTGAGTTCAGGATAGGCCAAGGCGTCCAAAGTTTTTCAAAATAATAACCTGTCTATTTCCGGAAAAGCTTTTAACTTGCTTCGTAATATTACAAGTTCTGATTGTATTTTTAATTCATATTTAGTAACATCAATATTAAAAGGGTTTTCAAAAAGTTCCAGAAGTTGTTTTATGTTATCTATCGCCCATGTTCTGAGAACCGCATATCGCTTAAAATTTTCGTTTTCGATTTGAAAACGCCAAACAGGTGTTCTGGCAAACGAAAACGCTAGAAATCTGACGTTTTCAGACCGCTAGTGTATGCTGAAGCGATCTGGTCATTTTTATTTAAACTGCATTTGAAAGAGAAAATAAAATTATGTAAAATTTAAATTTAATATGTTTTGTTTTTATTTGAAGAAAAACTTTTAAAATTTTTTCAAAATTTTAACTAAAAATATGCAGTTTAAAATTTTGCTTTGTTTTTGTCAATTGTCGGTATCATTTGTTTACTTATAAACTGGCGATTTATGCAAACAGCTAGTCGCCAGCAAATCGCTTCGTTTTCAGAACATGCTTAAATGCGTTTTGCGTTTTAAAAACGATTTGCGATTTGAAAACGCAGCGTTTGCCAGAACATGGGCGTATATCCTCAAATCTATCTTCGAAATTAAAAAAGAGGTTTTCAAAAATATTAATATATTCCAGGGTTTCAACCTTTTCGTGCTTGTTCAAAATTAGGGATGTTTTAGGAAATTCTTTGAAGTCCCCTAACTTAATTTGTGATAAAAAATATAATTTAGTTTTGAATTGTAAATTTTTTTGGACAAATCGAATATATTATTTCCCTTGCCCTGTAATTCTAAATTAAAATCATTAAGAAAGCCAGTCGTATCTACCAAAAATGCTAAGTCTGTAAGAAACTGATAATTTTTGAGATGATCTGATAAGCTGTTAGCAATTTTTTCCAACACTGTCCATACCTAGCTACGCCCTTGGATAAAGTACGATTCGTTTTACTTTCACCCACCCCTTACTACTCTAATTGAAAAAGAATAAAAACATGGGGATGTCAATTGCAGAACGCCAAAAATGCTAAAGTAATCCACTTTCGAGTGAATTCGGATTCGAGAACCTACCCGAAAATGTAAAACAAACAATGAAACGGAACACTTTTAGCACTGTAACAATCGTAACTGTACTCTTATAGTTTAAGAAGGAGAATAAAATTAAGAATGTCCTCGTAAACAGCGTTACTCATGTGACTCTGCTTGAAAATGTTTTAAATAGTTGTGACCTCCTCAAAAAGTTACATTTATTATTGGATTTTATTCTAAATATGTAAAGGGTTATTTTTTAGAGATTTTGGATTTGATTTAAAGAAAACATACAAACTGAGAAAGGTATAAAATCTTTATTTCGGTCAATAGAACGATCTAAATAATTCAAGTGATGATTTCAGGTCAATGTTAACCGCGGCTATGCCTCAAATGGTTTAGACGCTGTGCCCGATTTTGGCATACTCTCTACAACATATCGGTCGGTATCTCAAAAATAAATTCTACAACATTGGCTTGCAGTGCATCAACCGTTGCAGGCTTGTCCATATAGATATAAGTCTTAACATAGCCCTACAAAAAATAGTCTCAAGGAGTTAAATTGCATGATCTAGGCTGCTAATCGACCGGCCCCAAACGTGAAATAAAGTGTTTACTAGAGGTGGAGAAACATCGATGTTTGCTACCATCGCTGTTTTCGATGTTTTTAAGCGAAACATCGATGTAACATCGATGTTTCGGAAGAAAATATACATACATATGTACATATTATTGTAAAGTATGCAAAATGAACGTGCAAATGATATACACAAAACTGGTAAAAATACCAATAAATAAAATAATAAATTTAAAATTTTATTTATTGAATAAAATAAAAAAAAACAACATTATAATTCAAGCAAGTTTATGGTGCGTGCAAAACATGGCAAATACTTAATTTCCAGAAGCTCGCATGCTTTCTTCATAGTGCAGTCGTTGTCGGTCACTATAGAAACAACTTTTTGCATCAGACCCCACTCCGTCAAAACCTCGCGAATTGAGGCTGCAATATTCGCAGCAGTGTGGTTGGTGGGCGTTAAAAGGGTAGCTGTTGACAAAACGGCTGAGTTTAGCTTGAATTCAGAATTAATAAAATGGCAAGTTATTGTCAAATAGCCCTCATTTGCTTTTGAAGTCCAACCGTCTGTTGTGATTGCGACATACTCCACGCATTCCAATACAGACCGAAGTTGGTCTTTTAAAGTCTCGTAAACTTTGTGAAGCGATACATCTCGTAGGTAGGTTTTACTAGGTAATTTATACCGGGGATCCATTTTCTGCATCAACGCACGAAATCCATTGTCATTGACAATACTAAATGGTTGCACGTCTAGTGCAATCATACGCATTACATATTCATCTAGTTCTACCTTACGCTTTGAATCAGCTGGATACTGCACATCTTTGACTAAAAATGCATCCAATTTCGTTGGTGCAGGAGGATTTTTTGAATTTAGATAATTCGGATGCGTGCGTTCAGATGATCCATAAGGTTCTTCGTATTGCCAGCCGTTTTTAACACTTTTCCGCAATGAGTGCATGTAGCCTTGTCCCTTCTTTCGTTCGTTGAAAATGCTGCCAAACATACGACCCTTCCCGACTGCGCTTTGAGGCCTCAGCCTCACGGACTTCCTCTGCCGTTCCTGTAAAGAAGAAAAAATAATATTATAGCCATATAATGTCGGACTTAAATGTGCACAGGAATTTGACAGCCTAAAAATTAAATTCCCGCGCACCACTCTGCAGCACACACGTTTGCTTTAACTTTTACTTACTTTAAGATGTTTCTCCATTTTTGATATATAACCCCACGGTTGTCACCAACACCTATATTATAAACCACGAAACAAATTTCCTATATGTTAAGTAAAAGTAATAAACTAGAAATAAATAAAATTTCAGTTAATCCTCACCTTTTGCGTGTTTTCTTTCAACTTGTCGATTTTTTCAGAGATGACAAAGAAAACATCGATAGTCGTCATTAAACATCGATGTTTAACAAAAAAGCAAAAACATCGATACATCGATAGTACCATCGATGTTTTCTCCACCTCTAGTGTTTACCAAACTCGCCTCTTAACTGAGCCATTCTTTCTCGTGGTATGTGGCGCGTGGCACCATCTTTTTCAAACCACATGTCAGGTAAGTCCAGGTCTTCTATTTTGGGCAAAAAGAAATTATAATCATCGCTTGCCATTCACAGTAACGCAATTTCGCTTGTTCAATTCTTTTACCAGCTGTCTTTTTAAAGGTTTTACACCCAAATCCATCCGCAAAATTTTCCATGTAGTGGAGTAACGGAGGTCCACCGTAACAGCTGCGATATTTTCCTCTATCCGCACTCTACGTATGCGTGTTGGTGGTTTAATGTCCAATAACGTATCAGAAGGTCACCATAAAATGGAAGAAGTTCACGATGCACTTTCTTAACCGAGCGTGAATTTTGATAATAAAATTCAATTATCTGCAAGCGTTGTTCGTTTGTCGATTAAGGGTTAAATTATAGAAAAAACTGAACATGTTTAATAGTAACATGTTACACGAAAACAGGTGAGCTGCCAAAAAAAGTGTTGCCAAGAGGAAATTTGCAACAAAAAAATCACCCTTTACTTTAACTCATGCTGTTTCTTCCACTGAACGGATTTTTTCTAAACTAACAGTGATAAAAAATACATTTTCGAATTAAATTGTCATAGAAAGCCTATGTCTCTAATTGTTTATTAGTATTTTTTATTAAATGTTTTTTTTTTTTTTTTTTTTGAAAACTGGACTTCCTTTTTTATGCGGTCATTCGTAAAACCATACAAAACGCAAAACTGAAAACGTTACAACGAAAATATATAATATATAATGTTTACAAATCTTTCTTAATATGAAATTTTGTAAATAAAAAAATTTAAAATATGTTTATAAACAGTAAGAAAATTAGTTCTGTTCCTTACAATCAAGCAATTCATAGACATTTCCGCTTAGTGTTGCAAGCGAAAGGTGAACTCCCATTTTTTATATTTTTTCCAAATTAAGTACATAGAAATTTCACGTCTTAGGTGTAACCAGAATTACAATTATATACATAAGTAGAAGTAAATTCAAGTAATGTCAGCTATTCACTTTCTAAAATTGTTTTCTTTTGATTTTAAAACCCGTGTGTGATCGACAACGGCTTAAATGAGTCCCATGTTAGACGGAGGATGGTTACATGTATCTAACATTTTAAACTCGTATCTAACATTAAAAATATATTTGCAGAGTATGCAAAAGACAAAAATAAACATAAACAGTTTACATACAGTGGTAGAAGATTCATCTTAAGCATTTTCCTACATTATTTATAGTTCCAAGGCCATATTAATAATGTTTTATAATTTTTTTTTTGTGGTTTTTACAACATCTTACCCGAAAGTCTCATAAGTTACGTATTTTCTAGATTTCTTATTAAAATTTAGTTTTATTTTGACTTCTGTATCTCACCTTTCTATTAAAATTATACCATCATTAATTCTTTATTATCTTTTAGGGCAAAAATTAACAAAAAACTTTTAACATATTTTTCAAACGGTTTGTTTAAAACGGTAACGGTGCTTGTAAAAAATACGATGGCACTCACCAAATTTAAAGTCGCCGGTAACGTGCAAATCGAAACGTCTTGTTCTTATTATAGGTAAATATATAGAACAAATAGTAAATATATTGTTATATACTCGTATAGTTCAGGAGTCGAAATGAAGGACATGAAAAATAATTTTTCGAATTCTGGCAGATCGGTGGACTCCTAAAAATATAGTTTATTTTTTTTGATTTTAAAAATTATTTTGCTAATTTACGATCAATTACGAATATTTTAATAGTTAATAAAAAATGCTAAAGGCATATTTTGCCTAGTGTAAACTTATGTGATTAAAAATTTGAATTCTATTACGCACTTGGTAGTCGCTATGATAGACAAAATAAAATCAATTAATTCACTTGGGAAACTCTGGTTTAGACTGTAACCTTTCCAGCTAACACACTCTCATGAAATATAAGACTTTAAGTGCACTTGAGTCTGTATGTATGTACGTGTTGTAGCCTCCACTTCGAATGTACATGGAACGTTTGAGGTGTTAGCAAAATATTGTAAAGCATAAGCGTTTTTAAAGTGAATGTAGTTGGATGGAATGGAGTGATGAGGCCATGAAGATGATTAACACGTTTTGTATTGCTAAACCAAAGTTTTTGCTCAGCGGCACAATATTCATGCAGCCGCAGGTTGACGATGATCAACAAAGTTATGAGCAGACAGAAAACATGTAAAAAACTGAAAATATAAAAAGCGGGGCAATTAATTCAATTAAAATCCTAATACTTTTTATTCATTTGACAATTCTAGCCAAGAAATGTCCAAATACAGATAAAAGTAGTAAACAGTCACCCCGTGTGATATAAGCTGTAATTGTGTGCAGCTTTAAAGAAACATAAATCTTTATGTACGACTATTTGTTTGTCTGTCCGACCGTACATTTGTACAGGTACGTACGTGTGTAACTATGCACGCCAATGAAGGCATTTCTAGCGCATCATAGTTGCCTTTTGTAAATTGTTAAATTAAAATTCCAAACACACCAGCAAACCATAAATCATCTTTTATCTGATGTAAGAGGAACCATATCACCAGAGTGCAGGGTGCACGCCTCAAAAACAAACAGCTCCACGACCATTATTATAAAGTTGGGCATCATGTGGTCAGTTGTCAATAAAGAGAATTCTTATAAACATTTAATTGTCATTAGGTCATTTAAGGAGATTATTAACTGACAATACAAAAAACTGCAATAGTGTTCTAAGCACCACAGAGTATGTTTGCATTTCGTCTAAAGCAAAGATTGTGTCCACCAATTAAAAACATTAGGATGGACCTTTTTTATGGAACAAAAATGTAAAAATTTTGGAGCATAATTTACATATACTGTATATAAATACTAGTGATGTAACGAATGTCAATTTATAGATATTCGCGAATACGAACATTGAATTTGAAATTTTGGAAGTTCGCATTTCGCCTACAAATGCGAGTGCACCCTGGTGGTGACAAAAACTCAGCACCTTAACTTGGTTGGTGCTAGATATCTCCCAACAAATATCAAAGCTGCACTGACTGTATTCAGGAACAAATGACTCATATTAACAAAGTCATTAAAGAATTAATAAAGGCATTATATCATCTACTCATAGGATATTATAGCGATATGGTGCAAAGGAAGAACTTGGTTCTCATTTCGATCTCAGTACTATCCAGTAAAAAAAGCTCTTCTACAAAAGCTATGAAAAGTTAAGGATAAGGAATTAGGGCGAAATCTGATCATTTAATTTTTTTTTTTGCTTTTTCATGAGGAAACGCCTGAAATTTTTCGATATTAACTTGCCATTATTTTAGGATTTATGTTTTTGTGGGGACTACTGTTACTGGGAAAATATTCAAACACACCCTTTGACAGTAAATTGGAAACAAATAACCATACTGTTATATTCAACATGGCGACATACCCTGTCATACCGAAAATAAATCACTTTTTCTCATTCGTAATCGACATTATTTTTGATTATGTAATAATTGACAAGCTCAATATTTCGTATGTTCAAAGTACATCACAAATTCTTTCTCTCTGTAAATTACTACTAGAAGCGGTGAAGAATCAAAATTTTGTCTGAAAAAACATTTTTTCTTTTTAAAAATGGATACGCATACAATCGTGAGATACAAATAAAAATCTTCGTCATGCATATTTGGTAATGGACAATGAATTAGATCAGTTTCATCAATGATTTTTTAAGCGAATTAAAAAAGACGAAACTATATATTCGTCAATATGTGTTTTTTATTTTATTGTAAGTACTCGTACAGCGATTTTTCCTTCATATGTGTACTGTTTTTCAGATATGAACCCATTTTAGCCAATAAGTGATAGCACTAGGGGGAAGAGCTAGGAGGGAGGTTAGGTTCGCATGCAGCTTTACCTCACTTGGCTAAATTGTGTGGTCCCTTTGTGATAACCGTAAGAGACAGAGAATGGAAAACTGGAAACAGGTGAGTAAAGAAGACACAAAGAAGTCTAAGGTACGAATCGACTTTGTGGTCCTCTATCTACGATCCTACAGTATTTTTTTGGATTTCGTCGTTAACAGAAGCAATTGTACGAATCTTTCTCATTTGGGACAAGAGTGTATCTGCTAGTTTTTGTAAGTATGCAATACGCAACAGTGGGACACACAAAAATCTTTGGAATGCATACATATGTATGTGAGAGGGGGTGAAACAGCTTAATCCCATTATATTAATTTGCGTGCATGCTCCGATGGTATTTTTATATCGATGATTATTGCGATTCTGGGAATTTTTTCGCATTAATTATTTTTGTTCCGAGATTTAATAAAATATATCATGATGATGGAAATAATAATAATAATAGATTAACAACAACAACAACATATACCCATCAATATGTAAAAAAAAAGTATTTTTACATATGCCTTTGGTTTCCTTAATTAAAGCAATTCTAGGAATTTTACCAATTTTTTGCCATTATATATACCCACCCACAGCACAACTCCAGTCTTGCATTTGCCCACTAGTGTTTGTCCCAAAACAATTATATCGAGTCTTGAACTCGAAAAAGCGTAAGTGCCACAAACATATTTTTACGGGAGAAGTTTTTTATTAAGTGCCTTTGAACTCATTTGCAGAGTTTCAGTACATTTGATTTTGCCATAAGTTTTTGATTTCTGCTTGAGACTTTTTAAATACTGATTTTAATTATTAAAAAAAATTAAAATTGAAAATTATATCAGTTACACTTTTCTGTCGGTTAGGTCTCGGTATGGTTTTCAGTCTGTATGCCTAATATACATGCCAGGTGGAACAATTATAAACACTGCACCGGAAAAAATGTAAGTATTTTTACTTTTAAAATTACTAGTGGAGCTGTGAAAACCTATATCTTAGTGCCAGTTTACATTCAACAATTTTTGTCGCTGCAATTTTTGTCTTCCTTTCTTTAAAATTGCATTTGCGTTTACATTGAACGATTTTCGTCGCAGATATTTTATGCATACATACATACATACGTATGTAATTTTTGATATTTTCTTTTTTAACTATATTCTTACGGTAAACAAACAAGGAATTTACGTATTACGAAATGCGGGAAAAAGGAATTGCAAGAGTACATGCCTATGTGTACTCTTTTTAGTTTCTCTCTTCCCCTATTAGCTCTATTCCCCCTATTTACCTACAAACTAAGAATTGCAGCGACAAAAATCGTCCAATCTAAACAGGCACTTATAGAAATAATTACACAGAAAGAAAAACCTCGCTCTAAACGAACGATTTCATTGCCAAGCCTTCTAAAGAACAAACAGCTTACTTGCGTCTCAGTAAGAACTGTCAAATACATCTGCACATACATAAGTACATATGTGTAGCAAATTGTAAAGCTGTTATTAAGAGATATGTATGTATGTATGTATGTCACACAATGTAAACAAAACGACATATCAAAAATAACACATAGACACTCACGGTCTGCATACAGAACTTGTGCACACTAGGCTAGTTTTTTGTCAAAATTTTTTTTTTTGATTTTCATGCAAAAGGTTATTTAAGGGCCATTTAGCCGACCTTAAATGTAGAAATGTAAATGTAGCCGAATCAGCTGATCGTTTCTGTTGTATGAGAATGTATGCAAGCACTTAGCCGACTTGAAGTGTCACGTTGCGGTAACGTTTGAACCTGTTGAAAATAGAATTTTATTACGTTCTTACGTGCCAGATGTAGACAGTGATAGGTTGTACGTATGTTGAATGCAAATGTGGCGTTGTAGAAATTTTTGGTACTTTTTTATTTTTAGATTTGAAACTTTTTTTAGTTCTTAAATTTATATACGCACACTATAAATAATCCGTTTAAAATATTTTTTTAGCCGGAAGTCTAGTTTTTTTATATAAAAATTAACAATTTCTAGTTTATATTCATTATATCGTTTTTCTTTAGAAAACTTCTACAGAAATATTCGTTTATAACTGAATAAAGAGCAAAGGAAATAGGATCAAGATAATTTAATAAATTAAATATATAATTTTTTTTATTTCTTAATACGCTAATTAGGCATAAATTTTCCAATGTAAGATTTAAGATACATTTTTCCCCAAAGCTTATCAAGAAATTACATGATACATGAAGATTCGCCAAACACATACTACCAAATAAACTTAATAAATAATAATAAATTTTTAGAAATAAATAAATTTTTATAAAACCTACCAAGTGCTTTTCCAATGTCTGTGTTAATATTTTGCAAAATTTATTTATATTCAAAATTAAAAAATAAACGTACACACAGTGTAGAAAAATATGAAACTAGCTTTCTCCGACAACTTTCTAACTTTAAACTTTCATCTTATTTTTCAATTTTGTATCGTTCTATCTATTTTTTTTTAATTTTAGAGCTATATATGTAAACTAGATTTGTTCCATTTCCATACTTTTTTCCTACAATCATAAATATTTTGTACACATTATACCATCAATGTGTTGGAACAGCTGTTTTGCATTTATAAATAAATAAAAAAACGCTCCAACTTCTTATCCGGCATGTACATTCCTTTTTGTATCGTCTATGCACAACCGCAAGAAGTTCAAACCAATGAACAAATCGTCCATATCCATTAAATTATATATTTTTTTGATACACTCGAAATAACAAAAATTAAACAGCAACACAATATTATATTTTCAATAATGTCCATAAATAATATTTTTCTGCTTATGTCAAAAACACATTACACGTTTTTAAGCATTCTATAAGTGCTGCAAACATTTACATTTACGTTACATTTATATTTACGTTACATTTACGATTTCTATAGTCGGCTAAATAGGCCTTTAAGTTTTCTTAACACCTACATGAATGCCACAGCTTCTCCAAAAGTTTTTCCGAATTTATTGATTTTTTTAACAAACCAAAACAAAAGATTTAATTTTTATTCTTGTGTTGGTTATGAGTGGTAACTGGAAAAAGCTTATAATAATATCATAGACTGAGAACCAAGCTTAAAACGGGTATAACCCAGGAACGATAAAAGCAAATTCAAAAATTCTTTATTATTTAGAATGAATTTATTTTTCAAACTGAAATTATAAAAGTTATTAAGCGTTATTTACAATATTTATGGACAAATTACGAAAAATTGTAGATTAGATAAATCAAAGATTTTTGATAATATATGATATAAAATAGTTCATAAAATATATAATACAGTAATAAATTATTCACTAAGACAAAAGATAAAGTTGAAAATTTTTAAATTTCTAATCTAGTTTACAAGTTACCATTCGGTGGTAAGAATACTGATAGATGTGATAAAGTATACTTAAGTACCACAAGGAATAAGTTGAAGAGTGGGCTGGCAGGACACAAGTCAGACCAGAAGTATTAGAATGTTACAACTTCACAAAGAACAGCTTTACGAAACGTTGTTTTAATTGTAATCATAATCGATAGTTAAACTGACCAATAGGAGGGAATATATTTTTTGTACTATAGTTAATTTAATTTCTTCAAAACCTGAACATACTTTTTGTTTTTGTTTTTTTTTTGTTTCTTAAATTTTTTTTTGCTTTCGTTTAATTTTTTTAAATTTTTTCAAATTTGCTGATGTATGTACATATGTATGTATGTAAAAAAAATTTAAAATTATTTCATTTGTTGTCACATTTATTATAAAATTTTTTCCAGAAGAAGACGCCCAGAAAGGCTTCAAGATATTGAAATTAAATAAATTTCTTTAAAGCTCATTAATAAAATAAAAAGAATATATGTGTAAAGCTACGGTCGCATATGTCAAATATTTGCTTCAAACATGTTTGCCCATATTTGCCTGAAATTTTTTTTCCCCACTAATTTTTATTTTTGTATCTTCAGAACTGAACTAACAAAAAGTGTTCAAATCTTAAATATAGATAGAATAATTAGGCCCAACCAGTGTCGGACATAAACTTATTGATAATAATTAAAAATACATAAATGTCGTGTTAAGCACAAAATTATTTTCAAAGAATTTCATCTGGAGTGTTGCGTATTAATGCCGTAGTGTCCCTCTTTTTTAAGCGGATGTGTCCAGGAAAGTTCAAGATATTTCGGGCAAGCGGATTCGGATGGGACTCGAGTTTTGTTAAATATTTGCCTGCATATTTTGCAATTTCAGCGGTCACAAGTGGCATATTTAAATCACGATGTAAAATAGAATTTTTCATGTACCAAGGAGCCGATGTTATTAACCTTAAAATTTTGTTTTGCATACGTTGTATTCTCTCTACATTGAAAGCTGAAGCAGTGCCCCATAGCTGAATTCCGTAACACCATATGGGTTTCAAAAGCGACTTGTATATTAAAAGTTTACAATCTAGACTGAGGGTAGAATTTCTACCAATCAGCCAATGTATCTGAGTCAATTTAAGTTTTATTTGTGTCAGCTTAGAGTCAATATGGTTTTTCCATGTGAGGCGTCGGTCGAGGTGTATACCAAGGTATTTCACCTGTGAATGTTGAGGAACAACTTGATTGTTGATTCGAATGGGGGAACAAGTGTCTCTTCGTAGGGTAAATGTTACATGAACACACTTTTGTTAATTTACTTTTATTCTCCATTAGTTCAACCACAATTCCAACAGGTTAATATGTTCCTGAAGATAACGGGATGCCTCGTGAGGGTTTTCATGCATACTAAGGCAGGCTGTATCATCAGCAAATGTAGAAGAGAGGATATTACTGCTTAATGGCATATCACAGGTATAGATCAAATACAAAACTGGACCCAGTATACTCCCCTGTGGCACACCGGATGAGATAGTTTCGGGCTCACTCATGAAGTCTTCTTCCACAACAGTGAATTTCCGGGCAAGAATATAACTTTCCAATAGATTTACAATGTTTATTGGCAGATATGTCTTCAATTTTACAATTAGGCCTTCATGCCACACTTTATCAAATGCCTGAGAGACATCAATAAAGAGGGAAGAACAATACTTTTTTTCTTCAAATGCTTTTCTTATGAAATGAACCAATCTATGAGTTTGTTCAGTGTTGCTATGCTGACTTCTAAAACCAAATTGATGGTCCGGTATACACCCATTATTAGTTAGAATTGGGGACAATTTTGTCATGAACAGCTTTTCAAAAAGCTTTGAAATTGTTGACAATAAACTTATTGGCCTATATGACTCAGCCTTGGTAAGATCTTTGCCCGCCTTTGGAATCATTTTGATCATGGCAAGTTTCCAGCTGTGTGGATAATACTCCAGTCGTAAAATACCATTAAAAATAAACAACAGGATTCTAATAGCAACACGAGGCAACTGCATCAGCATCTTGTTACTAACGCCATCAATACCCGGAGCTTTCTTCTGGTTGGTTTCAGCAATTAGTTTTTGTACATCACGCATCTTGAACTTCATGGGTCGAGGGGGTAGAGCAACTACACTCGGCAAATCAACAGCACCAGTACATGAGTTTGGGGTAAATACGTGTTTTAAATGCTCAGCAAATATGTTATCTTTTTCAGTATTGGTTCTTGCCCAACCTCCGGTCGAAGTGCGCAGGGGTGGTTTAAACTCAACGGGTGTTTTAAGTTTTCTAGCTGCGCGCCACAAGGAGTAATTAGATGCTGCTGTGACATCGAGACCTTCCAGATAGTTCTTAAGAGAAGCAGATTTTTCAGATGCAAGCAACTCATGGAGTCGTTTAGTGCATTCTCTAAGTCTGATTTTATGTTGGGGTGATCTGTGCTGTTGCCATTCCCTTCTAGCTCTTCTTTTTTCACATACGAGACGTTCAATATCCGCAGAATAAATTCTATTAAACCCAGCCTGCGGAGAGGAGGTAGTGGCATGTTTAGCAGCCTGTTTAATATTTTCAGTAAGATTGGCAATGTTGAATTCAATATCATCGGAAGTTCTAAGCCTGATGTTTTCCGTACAATGACTACTGAGATATTTTTTGAACCCCAGCCAGTTAACACGATTTATCATCTTCACATATGGGTGAGGTAAGTCACTTCTTAGTGGGCTGCAAATTGTAACGATCGTGGGAGAGCGATCGGAGGAGAGATCATGTGAAGCTTCAATATGAATTAAATCCCTAGGGATATTTTTCATGACGCCAAAATCTATAACATCCGGAATTTTTTGTATGTCAGTAGGCCAGTAAGTGGGCTCCCCGCTAGAAATGACATCCAAACCCATTTTTGAAATTGTATTGAACAATGCTCGACCTCTAGGTGTAATAAGACGCGATCCATTGCATTGTAGTCTCCAGCTGCTACGAAACAAGGGCCAAGAGTTTTGTAAAACTCCTCATATTGATCCTCAGTGATTGAAAATCTGGGAGGGGAGTAAATTGATGATATCACGAAATTTGTACAAAAATTTTCGATGCAAATATTTGTTGCCTGCAGATGGTCCTCACAAATGTTCTCAAGAATGTAGTGTTTGAGTCTTGACTTTATTAGAATTGCCGATCCTCCGCATGCTCTTCCTCTCGGGTCCTTTGTATCATATAAGGTGTAGCCACTCATTTTAAAAAGGCTTCTCGAAGTCAAATGAGTCTCAGATACCAACATTATGTCAATATTTTTTGCCGTGAGGAAGTGCTCAAGTTCATTTTAATGTTGGCGAATGCCGTTTGCGTTCCAGAAACATACTTTTAACGTGTTCATGGCTTTTTAACTAATGCTAGAAGTAGTGTGTTCTGCATTCGCAGCATTTCTTGCATCATGCTAGTCATATTTGTTGTAAAGTTGTTTATAGTTTGGACCAGATTATCAATAGTAGTTTCAAGGCGACTGAAATTAAAGCTGGCGTTTGCATTCATTGAATTATTTGGTGGTAACACTTTTTGCATGGGAACAGAGTTCATCTTCACAGTGTCAGCATACGATATTTGTGGAATGATTGGTTGGGCCATTAGAGGATAAGTGGCGGAGAACGTATTTCCTGCTTGAGCTGGAGTTACTTTAGGCTTTTGGCTCATAGCTTGTTTAACAAAAGAGAATACAGGACATCCTCTGTAGTTAGCAGTGTGATTGCCTCCACAATTACTGCACTTCTTTTCCTTCTGGTCCTTCGACTTATTGCAAATAGCAGTGTTGTGTAATTCACCGCACACAACACAAACAGTAGGTAATTTGCAATAAGTTTTCGTATGGCCATATTCTTGACAATTATGACACTGTACGGGTCCTGAACGCTTGTGTGGTTCTTCAACTTTGATTTTCCGGTATAATAGATATTTTAAATTGTAAATGGGATGGGTCTCATTTTTCTTAAGTAAATTTTTTAAAAGTTTGTTTGATGGTCACATTAGGATCAAATATTTCATGAAATTTGTTTTGCCAAACAACAAGCAAACAGCTTGAAATATAAACTGCGTCAAACATGTTTTGCTTGCGGTCACATTGAAACAAATATTTTCTATAGTAATTTGTTTCATCAAACAGTCAAAAAATATAAATTTGTTTTATCATATATAAAATTAATATGTAAGACTGGGAAACAATATTTTTGTTAAGTTGTGGAGCAGCTTTCCAACTGGTTTTGGAGGAAGAGGAAACCAATAATAGGAAGAAGAGAAGGCAATGGGTACGTAAATGGGTTCAGCATCGTAGAGAGGAAGGATGTTGTGCAAGGCTACTGAGGGAACTACGATGTGAAAATCCAGATCTTTACAAAAACTTTATACGGATGGATGCAGATGATTTTGATTTTTTAGTATGTATTGCAAAATTTTAATAGAAACAATATTCAATATTACTTTCATAGCTAAGTTTAGTTGCACCGCTCATAATAAAAAAACTACAAAGCCTATATCCCCCTCGGAGCGTTTGATAGTTACACTTCGGTACCTAGCGACTGGAGAGAGTTACAGATCTCTTCAGTATGTTTTTAGAACTCCACACAACACTATTTCAGGAATTATTCCTGAGGTATGCAATGCTCTATACAAAGTGTTACAGCCGAAATATTTGAACGTAAGTACATATGTATGTACATACATACATACTTATAAAGATTAACAGCCTTATTCAAAAAAACTTAACACAGGTTGGTAAACCAACTTTAAGCAAAATTCCTTAAAGTTTCATTCAAAAACGATTATTAGCTTAACACACGTACTTTAAACCAACGTTAACATTAAAGAATTTAAAGCAGCTACTCACCTACTTTAAAGCGATGTTAAAATATTTTATTGTTTTGACAAAGTTTTGTGAACAAAATTATTGATAATATTTGAAATTGTGTGGATTTGTGAAATAAAAAAAATGGATATATTAAATTTAATGAACAGAATTGGTAAAATTAATTATTATTTTATGTGAAAATTATTTTCCAATGTAATTTGTTATTTAGAACGTGCCGCAATTAACGTCTGCCACATAAAAATTTAGAAAACTGGTGGTGATGCCGTGCAATATTGCAAGAAAATGCTATACTTAGAGCATTTATTGAGAAATATTTTTAAAATCAATTAAATTAAAATACATAATTGGAAAATATATATTGACATACATATATATATCTTGATTTTATTTTGTTTTTCATTTAGAAATATTTATTTAAATACATATGTACATCCTTTTAAGTTCTTGTAATATCAAAAAATAACAAATAAAATTAATAAAACAAATACTAGTTCAAATATTTCAATGTAAATCAAATAAGGAATTGGTTTTATTTTAATTTACTTAACGTTTGTACTAATGCAGACTAGGTTACCAAAACAAAAAACATAATATTAATATTAAAAAGTTTTAAATAACTTAAAAGTAATTCCTTTTTTCACTGGTATTATTCTCATTGCTTATCTGTAGAACGAAATTTACTTTCAATGCTTTTTAATGGTGTTTCTATAATTAACATACTCGTATGTATGTAAGTATATTTCTTAAGGTGAATTCACCCGTTCGTTGGGCAGGAAATTTTCGTTGAGAGACAATTTTAGTTTACTGAGAGTTTGCTCACAGAAGATTCACCCGCATCGAACAAATATTCTGTAGAAACAAAGCTACCATATGCAACAACTCTGTAAATGTTTTGTGCTACTTTTACAAGCCGGCAGCACAGTGGCAGTTGATTGCATTTTACTTTGTTTTAAATTTAACAAATTTTTATAAAATAAAAAATATCCAAATGAATAAAAGTCGAGTGCATGTTCTAATAGCTATTTTGTTAAATAAATATAAAAAATTTACAAATATACGCTGTATATTATTATACATACATATGTACATATAATACGATGTGGCAGCTCATTTCAGTTTTGCATAGAAAATTTATGTATCTGGCAGCACAGTTCAATTCGTTCCGGACGATAATTAAAATTAATCCAATTCAAGCAAAAATTGTTCGTCATTAAATTTACTCTCTTTCTCTCACTCTCTCAAAAATAGAGACGTCAAACTACATATAAAAAAATCGTTCGGAACGTTCAGATCGAACGGGTGAATTCACCTTTAGCAAAATAATGTAAATATACAAAACTTTATAGTGATGTACATACAACCAAAACGAGTAAACAAAGCTCGTTCTTCAAGTAATCGGTTTAAAACCTTTACAAAAAAATAGGCGTATTTATTTTACATTGCGATAAATCTATTTAGTTTATGTTTTTTATGTACTATACATATTAATTTACATCTTAAATAACGAAAAATTAAATTTTTTATTAAAACTATGCAAAACATTATCAATATATCCGACTATCCGGATGAGTAATACTCGTTTGTTTTGCATCGTTAATTATAAAGAGACAAGAGAGAATGATGGTGTTGCCAGTATCAACATGTAAAATTTATTAAAGCATACACTAGCTAAAGTACTGTTTTTGAATAGGAATTTTTAACATAGGTTTGTTAGCCTTAAAGTCTTTGGTAACTAATGTGAACTTCAAGCCTCAATTAAGTTTTTTTTTTTTTTTTTTTTTTTGAATAAGGCTGTAAGGCTCTAATTTTGTGAAAGGCAACGTCGAAAAACAAGAATTCCGTACAAAATTTTGAAAATTTGATATTGTTTCTCATGCGAATTTTGGCGTTGCGTTGCATTTTGCAAAATTATGGGTAAACTGCACGTTGTACGTAATTTAACTTCAGATTCCATCAAGCAATGAAGAGTGGGAAGGCATTTCTGAAGAATTTCTGCGACTGTGGAATTTTCCTAATTGCATTGGCGCTTTGGATGGAAAACATGTTGTAATGAACGCACCACCTCATTCTGGAAGCGTTTACTACAACTATAAAGGTAGATATATACATACAATGTTAAATACTTTTTATTTTGCATTTTGTTAACTACATTATTTTGTAGGAACACAAAGCATTGTGCTCATGGCCATTTGCAATGCATCCTATAAATTTTTGTACATTGATGTAAGTTCAAACGGCCGTATATCTGATGGGGGTGTCTTTAAGAAATGCAAGAAGTGTGCCAGTGCCATATGTGCTCGTCGCGGATGATGCCTTTGCATTAACACGAGATATTTTAAAACCTTTTAACGCAAGAAACTTGAATGCGATCCAAAGAGTTTTCAATTATCGACTCTCAAGAGCTAGGCGAGTAATAGAAAATGCCTTTGGAATTTTGTCTGCACGATTTCGCGTATTGAGGACCCCAATTAAGCTAGAACCAGAAGTAAGTAAGTAAGTAAGTAAGTAATGAAATGGGGTTTGGCCCAGGATAGCCTTTTGCACTGCGACCATTGCTGATTTATTGTGCTTCCCCTGTCCTTAACAGTTTAATACGTTCGCAAATAGAATCAGCTCCTTCAGTGGGAGCATTAGCAGATCCTCTTCACTCAGCGTATATGCATGTAGAGTCCTGTGTCTCCTGTGGCAAAATGCCCCACAATTTGTTATCAAGTGTTCCATCGACTCCTCATCTTCACCGCAAAATCTGCAGATGTCCGTGTCAGATAAGCCCATTCTGTATAGGTGGGCTTTGCAGGTGTAATGGCCTGTGAGCGCCCCTACCAGCGTCCGTAGGCTTTTACTGTCCAGTCTTAGAGCCAGATCAGCCCTCCCAGCGTCAAAGCGTAGGAATTTCTTGGAGTGACATAATCCATTGATGTCATTCCAATGTTGTGCAATCCTGGACGATGTCCATTGCGAAATCTTCCCTTTAAGGAGACTTTTGTTGAAACCAAAAGAAGGGGTGGGTCCAATGAAGTTCCCCTCAGCCCCTCTTCTCGCACAGATGTCCGCCATCTCATTCCCGGCATGCCCATGATGCCCTGGTACCCATATCAGAGTAATCTGATTATGAGTCGCCAGCTCATTGAGCCTGTTTTGACATTTCAGCAATAATCTGGACATGTACGTACAGCCTCTCAGGGCCTTAAGAACCGATTGGCTGTCCGAGAATATCTTAACCCGTATTCCCCTGTGTCCTCTATCGGATAGGATATCCACAGTTTCCAGTATCGCGTAAAGTTCCGCTTGGAAAATTGTCGTATCCTTGCTCAATGTTATAAACCTGTGTGCTTTAGGCCCCACTATTCCTGCCCCAACTCCTTGGAGCATTTTTGAGCCGTCCGTGTACCACATTTGCGATCCATCTCTTAGCCATCCTGGGTTTGCGCACCATTCTTCTCTTGTGGGGAAGAGGACCCTGTATTTCCTCTCGAAACAGTATACCGGGTCCATATGGTCGCCCGCCTGAGACATATCAAGTATGTCCCCGATTCCCCTGAGGATAGCCAGATGATCAGTTAGGTTGCCCGCCCTAAGGTTCTCTTTTCCGTAGATAGAGATTGCCCTTATAGCTGCCTCCTCTTGTATAGCTAGATGGAGCGGTGCAACGTTCAGAAGAGCTTCCATACCCAACGTTGGGGTTGTTTTCATGGCCCCTGTGACGCATAGGCATGCAAGTCTTTGTAACCTGCACAGTCTCGATATAGTTTTCCGTTGCTCAGTCTTCCTCCACCATACCAGAGCCCCGTACAGTATGGTTGGTCTCACCATCTGGATATATATCCAGAAGGTCATTTTGGGGCTCAGATCCCAGGATCTACCAAGTAGTTGCCTCGCTGTCCAAAGGCTCCTCGTGGCCTTTCCCAGTACTGACTCGAGGTGCGGTTCCCAAGTGAGTTTCATATCCAAGACGAGACCCAGATATTTTACCCTCTCCTTGGGAACTATCTCGATGCCACCCATCCAGAGACTGGGTAAATTAATCACCCTTTTCCTGGTAAATTGTACAATGATCGTCTTCGCTGGGTTAACAGATAGCCCTTCCGAAGTGCACCATTCATGCATCTTGTCTAGGGCGTCTTGCATTTGGTCCGTAATCGTCCCTGCATGGTTCCCCTGATTATTACGGAGATATCGTCCGCATAGCCGATGGTTCTGTATCCCCTCCGGTTAAGTAGCCCGATCAGGTCATCCACTAATACAGACCATAGAAGGGGAGATAATACTCCGCCCTGTGGGCATCCCTTAAACGCGGTGACTGTGAGATCCGTGGATCCAAGTGAGGCCCTAATCGACCTTTGGTTCAGCATGCAGCTGACCCATCGTACTATCACAGGATCAGCTCCTCTAATAGTGAGTGCTGTTTCCATTGCGAGGAAGTTCGCATTGTCGAAGGCACCCTCAATGTCCATGAATGCACACAGGGCTATTTCCTTCGATTCCATGGCCTTTTCAATATCCCGAACAATATTGTGCAGTGCCGTGGTAGTTGATTTGCATCAGTTAGTCTCTCGACTGATGCATCTAATTCCTCAGGTGATGTAATGGAAAATGTGTTTCCAGTGATGGACTCTTCACCAATCCCCTAACTTCAAAAAGGATGTGTTTATGATCCGACATGGAGTCCTCTTCAGAGACCTTCCAATCCCTGATCATATCAAGTGATTTGTTAGTTATAAGTGTCAGATAGAGAACCTCTTCTCTGATGGCGTTGCAAAACGTTGGGCTATTCCCCCTATTTGCAATCCCCATGTTAGTAAGTAATAAGTATTCTAGGAGTGACCCACCTCTTTTATTTGTATCAGTGCTTCCCCATACTGTATTGTGGGCATTCCATCACAGCCAATGATGAGGGTTTTCCTATGGCATTTACAATAATCCACTAGTCCCTTTATTTTCAGAGGTGGTGCTTCGTCTGTGTCCCCCGGGAAGTAGGCTGAGGCAATAACAACCTCTATCCTGTTTCCATTGGAGTCCAACTCGACTAGCGCCACTGCACTGTCGCCATCCATAAATTCTGTAAGAGGCAAGTAATTAATATTGGTGTTTATGATAAGCGCAGCCCTTGGTTTGACTGCGCGCGAGTCATAAATTACCTGGGTGTTTTGTACATTGAGGCCTCGTATGCGGCCTCTTGATATCCAGGGCTCTTGTATAAGCCCTATGTTGATAGTGCCAGCAGCAAATCTTCTGCTAATTTCGGCTGATGCAGCCTTAGCATGATGAAGATTTGCCTGGATGCACCTCATTTTGTAGTTTCTGATGTGGAAGGAGGGCTTTCGTCCTCTTCTTCCAACTCCACTGCCTCCATCTGTTGAACAAGCGCATCCGCATTTATGTTCTCAGCCTTGAGCCTGAGTACAACTTGGCCAAACCGGAAGTTTAGCTTCCCTTTTGACTTCGTCACACTAGCTGCTGATTTTTGGTCCACGGAAAGAACCAACGTGACCAGAGAGCCTTTTTCGGCTCTTTTTAATAAACGCCACGTTTCGACGAGGAGACCCTGATTCTGTCCCTGTAAGAGATCCAAGATCTTGCTCGTCTCCAGCGCAGTCGAGTTTAGGAAGTATCCCACTGCAATGCGAGATTGAGGAATCTTATGTTCCTCTATGGCATTCAGTGAGATTCCCTCCCATGGTGATGTGTCGGTGATATTTGTTTTCACCCACTCAGCTGACATGCTGTCCTTACAGTGCAAGACTAGGTATCCTGCCTTGTAAGTACAGCCAAGAAAAGCAGGTTTTATGGCCTGATCTTTGCCAGCTACAATTTTTTCCAGAATCATATTCTGGATGGAGTCCATTTGCTGGGTTGTGAGGGACGTATTTGGATAGTCCCATGCTAGAACCGCAGTCTTGACTCCCATTGTTATGTCCTTATTTGAGGCAGTGGGCCGCCTCTGTGTGGACACCGATGGGTTGTCTGACTGCTTTGATTTAGCAGCTTGCGAGGTGGATGGTTTTTTATCATCCTTTATCCTCTTTTTCAGTGAGGATTCAGGTGGCGTCTCCTCTTCAGACCTTTGCCTTTTTGGGCCATGTTTAATGCCCCCAGGTTTCTGGTCCCTCTTGGATTGGGGTTTATTTAGAGTTTTCTCTCTTAGCCTGACTATATTTGCCATTATTCCCCCTACATAAGCTGGCAGCTAGACCACCATAGAACCAGAAAAAAAACAAGTCACACTTAATTGCATAATTTTTTGATAGCCCGAAGAAGTTCTTTATACTTCAATACACAACTTGTAGATCACTATACTTCAGACGGAACATTAATTCCTGGTGAATGGCGCAGTGATAACAGCGCGTGTGGTTTAGAAAATTTGCAAAGTCAACGCTCGTATATAGCAAATGAAACATCAGAGATAAGGAATGAATTTTCGCGATATTTTGTAGAAGAAGGCGAAATTGGTTTTAAATATAAACACATATAACCAGAGATTCCCAGGGTATTGTAAAAGTTTCAAAAAATTTCAATTAATATTATCAATAATATCATTCATAAAGAAATATAATTCTTGGAAATAACAACAATTTAATTATTTTAAATAATTAGAGTAGAATCTCAAAAATGGAGGGATAGCATGCAATATAAAAACAAAAGTCAAAGTAAAGGCAATTTATTAATTAATAATAATAATTCATTGGTTACAGATAAAAGAAAAAACTTAACAAGTAATTCAATAACAAAAACTAATGTGAAATGAATGACAATATTAATTCATTTCTCAAAAATTATAAATACGAAAAGAAATTTATTTATTTTGTTCAAGTTTAGTTTGTTTCGTTTTTTTGCAAGACGAAGAAAATTTTGTTTGCACCTGCGATAAAAAAATTAGTTGTTAAATATTTTTGTACTTATGCACATATGTATATGTACTAACCAGTGTTGCCATTAGGATACGAAAGATACATTTTTCGTATCTTTTGATGACTTCAGGTACAATGTATAATCCTGACATTTTTCGTATCTTTTGAATCTGTACGCAAAATTTACAGAAATAAAACATTAAGCTTTCCGTCTCTGAGAAAGTTTTTTTAAAGTTATCATTTCGTTTTGAATACAAAAAAAAACAATGACAACTAAATAGAAAAATAACATGTATTTTTTGTTAAGTTTTGTAAGTTCTTCTGTCGTCTGCTTATTCCTGTGTACATATATGTGACAGCGCATAGAGAAAGGGACCGAAGGGTAAAAAAAAAATCAATTTTCACTTTTTTTATGTGGACAACATCTGAGCACCGAATGAGACCGATCCCAAAAGTGTTCCCTCCCAGAGATATGCGCGTTTTATAAAAGTGATGGTACACCAAAGATACACGTATTTAAATCTTTAAAATGGCTCTCCTCAACAAAGCCGATTTTTACCCTTAGGTCCCTTTCTATTTTGCGCGTCACATACTTATATACATACGTAGTCTACGTTCAGACGAATCATGTCTTATTGACATGATTCTTACCAAGGCGAATTGAATACTAGGTGGCCTTGTTACTACAACAATACAACAATACAAAAAACAACACGCAAACTGCCTTACCACAACTTTACCAGTCTGTCAAAAACATCTGAATACAAAACAAATTATTTTAAATATATTTTTCAATAAATGTGTTCGAGGAGAAAATACAAAGAAGTTTTCTTACAATAATTATTAGATTTTTATTAAAAACGATATATACAACAGCTCAATATTAATGATGAGCAAATAGTCTTAAATGCAAGTGTTCCTATAATTGCAAATACGGTAAATATGACGGTGCAGCAGAATCTTATTGAAAGTGAAATTAATGTATGTGTGTATATATCAATGCTGTTTCTTATTCTCATCCTGTCGCAAATCCGTTTCATGTAGGTCATCAAGTTCAACATAGTACGTGTGTTTCGACATTCCCTTTGCCATCTAGATGCTCAGTATTTTTTACTAGAAAAGAAAAATTACTAATATAATAAAATATATGTTTTCTAATATTTACCTAGAATGTACTTTCTCAGCCTACTTTTTAAGTCCCTTGGCGTCGGATGGTCATTCAAACCACCTTTGCATCTCATTGCAACAAAAAAAGTTCTATAGTACATATGTATATTTGTTGAAATACATTTTCCTTCTTTTTTCTTGTAATTTTTAATTGAACATGAAACAAAAAAATAAACAATTTTTGACACTTGGGGTTTGAATAATGCAGTTTTCATCAGAACAGCTGATAATCACCTGCGCTAATGAGGCCACCTGTTTTCAATTCGCCTTGATTCTTACTTTTTCTTCTTTGAACTTTCTTTCGCGTTCACACAAGTCATGTCTTGTTGACGACTTGTTTTTTTATGTATGTGTACATAAAAAACGTTGTTTGAGCATTTTTGACATTACGAATGAGAAAGCAAAACGTACTGACAGTACATGAACTTGTGTACTCGTTTCTTTTCGCCTCGTCGATCTCGCTTATAAAATATCAATCATGTCAGTAAGACATGATTCGTCTGAACCAGTATTGGGCAAAATACATGGGATGCGGTATTTAAAATACAAAATACAAAATACTTGCTGATCATGTATTTAAAATACAAAATACAAAATACTTACAAATCTGTATGTATTTAAAATACAAAATACGTATTTGTATTTTAAAAACGTATTTCAAATACATGTATTTCAAATACTGCCTAGCCCTGCATGTAGTATCTTTATATTTTAAGTACTTAATTTTATAATTAAGTAAAACAAAATTTTAGAGTTGGGCTTCGTGTAATATACTTACTGTATCCACAGGAAGAAACTTGTAAATCGGTTAAGTAAACGATATGCTAAACTTAACACGAGGCATTAAAAATAGGTATGAAGCTTACATTAACTAGAAATATTTTTTTGGTGCTGTTAAGGATAAAACAAAATTTCAGGTTAATTACAAATAATTAAAGGGGTCAATTACACCCAAATGGCGCAGAAGAGCTATAAACGACTTCCACTCATTTAAATTGGGCAATAACATGTTTTTGCTTTAAAACTGTTTCCAAAACAAAGCTACTTTAGTGTACTATCCTGATTAGTAAATCCTAGAATAAAGCATTAAAGGGCATAAATATAAATAAATTTATGAAATTTAGTGCCATCAAGGATTTTCTATTAAAATTTTTTGTCACATCTTTTCGGGATACTATCCCAAATAATTTTGGTAGATGTTAAAAGGAACAGTTTATTTTTAGTTTTTGCCTTATAAACACAATCTTTTTTACCCAAAACGTGGCTAATTACACAAAGGTAATTAAAATACAAAATACTTTCAGGATATGTATTTAAAATACTTACAAATCTGTATGTATTTAAAATACCAAATACAAAATACGTATTTGTATTTTAAATACGTATTTCAAATACATGTATTTCAAATACATGTATTTCAAATACATGTACATATTTCAAATACTGCCCAGCCCTGGTCTGAACGTAGACATACATTTGTTAAGATGACATTTTAGGAAAAAACAACGATCTTTACAGTTAATAATTTCAGATCGTTTTATAAAATAAAACAATTTTAATCCTGCAATTAAAAAAAAGAAAACTAAAAAAGCTGACTGCAAAAATATAATATATTTATGTACATACATACATATGTATGTATAAACAAAATGAGTGAATTTTACATTTTAAACAAATTTTATGTACATACATACATACATGCATGCATATGTATGTTTCTATATGGAATTATTGGCATTTCGTTATAATTTACAGGTCATTCTCCAAAAAAAGACCCAGTACAATTTTAATGATAAATGGCTGTTAATAAAAGAGTACAATGGAACGTTAATAAAAAAAAATTATATATGAAATAACAATGTTATGTTAATAAATGTATCTTTTTGGGAAAAAATGTATCTTTTTGGAAACCAAAATGTATCTTTCTCGAAATTTCACTGGCAACACTGGTACTAACGTGTAATTAATCAGTCACATTGCGGTCTTTCTTACGTTCTTCTTCCAAACATTGTAAGAAAAAATTTGTTGTTCTTTTCCGTACTACTGCAGCAATCTCCGAGTTTAATGCGGATAATTCACTTGCTAGGAAATTTCCGAAAGCATTGTTGGGGTCAACAGCACTTTCCTTCCTTTGCTTCATGGCATTGACTGCCTCACGCATGGTTTCGGCTATTTGTGTGGCTGCTGATTGTGTAGAACAAATTGCCACTTTTCGCAGTTTCGATGGGGTGTGCAAATTTATTTATACATACACACTTACAGCAATCATTTTCCTCGTCTACACTCAAAACAATGTTTGAAACCGTCTGCTGTGTCTGCTTGTCCTCCGCGCGACCCACAAAACTCATGGCATTATAAAATCTCCATTTAGGAGCTTCCACAATGCCCTGGCCTGATTTCGTCTTCGCTCTGGCAACATAGCCACGGAATTGTATCCTCAGATTTGTCCACTTTATATTTAAATCTGCAACACCATATTTTCCTTTGAAATGTTCGTTTATAATTCTCCATGAGCAGTCCCTTGTAGATTTATTGTGGTATGCTTCATCCGAAGCATCCCACAAGCATTTTTGTGTTTCAACAAGCCCAATTAGCTTGTAAATGTCGTCTTCTTGCCACTCTTTGGTAATTTTGGCTCCTTTTCTTGACGCTTTCGGAGGTGAAGGCCCCTTGTTTGCACTTACTTCTTTACTTTCCGAGCCATCTTCAACAATCTGGAAAATATTTTACAAGGTTTGTGTATTTATTCCAAAACATACAAATGTATGTACAATGTTTCTGCAAAATAAAGAAAATTGATTACTTACGTCCATACCACTCTCCAAAAGTTCAGTATCGCAGTCAAATACAAAATCCTGAAATAGATTTATTTATAAATAAATATATATGTATATATGTATATGTATATATGTATATATATATATATATATATATATATATATATATATATATATATATATATATATATATATATATATATATATATGTATATATATATATATATATATATATATATATATATATATATATATATATATATATATATATATATATATATATACATATATACATATATAAATTTCTTTATAAATGAATAAACTTACCTCCATATTGTTCATCAAAAAAAAAAGAAATTTTATTTTCAATCGCACAGATGTTTTGAATATTTATGTTTGCTTCTTAGTGTTAACAACTACGGCATTTTTTTAAGTAGTAAATAGAGAAGCTAAAACGTCTGATATACATATTATTCTGTCTATATAACAATAAATAGATCGAATTTAAAATTAAGCATACCACGATAAATCCATACGGGACTGCGCATGGAGAATTATCAATGAATATTTTTAAGGAAAATATTGTGTTGTAGACTTAAGTGTAAAGTGGGCAAATCTGAGGATAAAAAAGAAGCCTTTCTACATTTTTTCGTCTTTTGCTTTTTTTCGAAAATGGCTTTTATGTTTACATACATAATGAGGGTTGGATATGAACGAGACTTGTCCAATTTATTTACTTTAATATTTTCTTCACTTCCTTACAGTATATGGACAATAGGGTAACGTTTGCGAGATATAACGTCAGCAGTAAAACACCGTTCTGCAAAAAAAATTAAAAACATGTGGAATGATACACAGTTTTGCTTTTATAATTCTTGAGCTTATTTCAAGTCTATTCAAGTATTTGTGTTTTTTGGTGATTTTATTGAAATATTGGTAATTTATTTTTATTAATTACCACACTGCTTGCAACAGCTGTTATTTGTCTTTGTTTGTTCTTACAAAAACTTTGTAAGGTCAAATAATTATTTTCTCAAGAAAGTGGCAAATATTTGACAGAGAGTGGTCACACTATGGTCACATTAGAGTCATTTTTATTTGATACCAAACAAATTTGTTTACTCACAAACTTGTTTCCACCTACCAAATATTTTGTGGTCACATTACAACAAAGAAATATTTGCTACTTTTGGGCAAATGTTTCACAAATGTGACCGTACCTTAAGTATACTGGTTTGATTTCAAACACAAGCTTCATTTATAATTTCTTTAACTTAACCGCAAACGGATTTTTAGATCTTTTGAGGCCAATAGGATGCCATTGCAAGGAGATCTTTCTGCTTTTCGTCGCTTACTTTTATTGGTTCCTCCAAAAGATTCGGTATTGAATATTTTGTCAACATTGAAGAAAGCTCTGTCCAGACAATGAAATCATTATCCAGTTGTTATTCTGTACAACACATCTATCGGACCATTTATTAATTTTCTTTTTTTCTCCCTTTTTTAACATACTATAGTTACATGAATTATACTTCAAAATACATACAACAAACAATTTTCGCAGGTCCCCTTTTCACAACAGCTTTGTGCCATGTCCATATCGACCTTGTTTTGTGGAACAGTATGTACTGCGAAGTTATAATTAGAATATTGACGTTGAAAAAAAATCAGAATGAGTAAGTTTTGACATGAAAATCACTTGCTGCATGTCAATATTATCAGAATTAAGGGCAGCGTTGGAATCTTCTCTAAGTAGAGCATAGCTTCCACTTTTTCGTGATGTGTAGTGACAGATTTTTCCGTTTTAGCAAATTGTTCATTGTCAGTGGCTGCAAACGTTTACATAAAACACTTATCAAAATCCTTACAAGTATCGCTTCTTGGAAAACGAAATCGTAACCTGTGCTCCATATTAAAAATTTGCCTGCATGTATTACTGGTATGAGATATTAAGGAATAGGAATATTTTACATGAATAAATTATACATTGAATTGATGTTTAAATCAGGGCTTAAGCGATCTTTCTTTGAACAGGAACGACTATAAAGGGTTTCTCGGCGAAGAAAGCTTAACATGTGTTTCGTAACACTTTTTTTCTTTCTCTACGATTTTAGGAGGGCAATTTTCATGCTTGCCACGTTGGTCAGTTAAATTATTTAATTTTTTTAGTTTTTCAATCAGCATTTGTATTCTGCGTTGCTTAATCTATAATTTGCATTAAAAATTATTGATAAGTAAAGAAATTTTTAGCTTGTCTAAAATCAGTTGGCAAATTAACTTCGCAGATTGAGAATAAAAAATTTTTTGTGTGGGCTATTTTCACTCCTTCTAAATAAAATAAAAACACTTCAAAAGTTAGTATAAATTCCATCGGTGAGTTGGTTTATATAAAAAATCTCTGAAACTCTATTGAGACTCGGTTGGTACAATAAGGAGTTAAAAATTACCGATGCATGGACTTCCTATTATAATATATTTGCTTAGCCAAAATTTAACTGGCAAATGATCTTTTTGCATACTCTTTTTTTCTTATTCAGAAAAACATAATTGACAGTAACATTTCGATAAAAAAATGTCTTCTTTAACTTTTCTTCTTTCAGCCTCCCTCAATTCAAATAAAGACGATAAGAACACCGTTTGTTCCTTGTACCTTTTTCATAGAATTTGTAAAAATTGTGCTTGGTCTGACCATTAAAGTAGCATTTTCAATCACAAACCTTTATACAGTGAAACATATTCGTATAAACGCACTCTTATTTTAATTTTGTTACTTTCTCTCTATTTCAGCAATGCATTACACAAAACAAATTCTAACTGATATTGTTAATCTTATATTCGTTGTTGTTGTTATAAGTGTATAAACCATTCCAGTTTAAATATTTCACCTAACGATCCAAATCTTCCCGAGCTTCCTTAATGGCCAACTTGAGCTCTGGCGCTGTTTTGTAAAGTGTGTAACGGACTTTTTGTTCATAGATTTTGCATGACATGCACCCCTAAAAGTTCTCCATCGGATTCAAATCGGAACTGCATGTAGGCCATTTCATTAGTGGGATGTTGTGCTCTTCAAACCATTTCAGTGACTCTTTAGACGCGTGAAGGGCAGCGTTATCATGCTAAAAAATGCTGTCTTCATCCATTTTATCATCCAAAAATGAAATTAGAATTACTTTTGGGTGGCAATAAGTAAATATTTAAATTACCTCTCGATGAAAATGCAGCCCACACCATAAAACTGGCGCCACCAATGTTATTTTGACATACGTACATCATTCCTACGCAAATCATGCCAATAACAGCTGTAAGAGCCTGAGTTTTTTCTCGTCGGAAACCTCAACAAAAATAGATTGACCACATATGGCTTTGGGCGACATCTAAGCGAGTTTTTTTGTGATACGGTTTTAACAAAGGCTTGCTCAACGGTTGTTTTCTATTTATTTTTCTTCTATTTGATTTGAGTGTAAAAAAGTAGTGTTGGCTTCCTTTATAATCTAATTTATCTGGCGAATATTCAGTTTTCAAATGCCTTTCGTGGGTTTTTTTACTCCAGAATTTTCATCATTTTTTTAATAAAGCGTACAACTGTTTCCGATCAATGAGGTATTTTCCTTTTGGCATTTTGATAATATCTTAAAAACATTTCAAAATTAACCAAAACCACTAATATGTTTCGACCTCTCTATTGTGATGCGTTTAAACGAATACTTGTTTTTAGCGAAATATTTAAAATAGAATGATTAATTTATAACAACAACAACGAAAATAGTTTGTTGGACTTAATTCAGATTTTTCTTTAGTTTAATAAACAATATCAGTTAGAATTTGTTGTTAGTAATGCTTTAATGAAAGAGAGAGTAGGTAGCAAAATTAAAATTCAGAGCGCCTTTATACGAGTATGTCTCACTGTAAATTACAAGAATTTTAGTAAATAATAACATGATGTTCACATAAAACGTTCTTCCACATTACCTGCTCTGGAGCGTTTTTTGGAGGTACACTTCTATTTTTTTGTTGTTACGTATGTATACCCTGCCACTATTTCTATTCCCTTTAATTTTTATTTATTTTATTTATTTTTTATTTATTTTTTTTCCACAACAACTTTTCTTTTTCTATCTCTATAACACTTATCAATCACTTTCGACAGTTCCGTTCGTATCATTTTGTTAAAACTTACAAAGTTCTTCCACTGCATAATTTTGATATTTTGATGTTTGAACAAAAGTAAGAGAGTAATGTTAACGGTAATCTGCAGAAAAAACAGGGTTTGCAAATTTTTTCTTTTAAAACGCTAATCGCGGCGTTGTTTCAGTTGAAGAACAGATAAGTCTGAGTCCATTTTAGCATTTATAAAACTCAATTACGAATAGCCTGAATGTTTTATGTACTTATAAGCGAGTATTGTGATATTGATATTTATATACATATGTTCCCCTTCCACTCATGGAGGGAGCATAGGGCTTCTACAGTTGTTTTCGCATTGTTATTATTTATTGTTTGCCTTGTATAAGTTTTGGTAATCGTTTCTTGTTCCAGCTAAGTAGATGATTGGTCTGCTGTAGCAGGTCTACGATAATGGGACTGCCATTTGTCGTTGCCTAGAAACAACGCCCCAACTGTATTTTGGTGTAGTGGTGAGGAACCTCGCTAATCTTTGATTCCTATCTTTTTTTCCCAGAAAGTGGTGGGCTCTGCCTGACCTTTGTTATAACAAAAATGTCTATGATATAACAAAAATGTCTATGAAATATTTGTATAAACTAATGGCATAGCCTCCAAAAAGCATAATCAGCTGTTCTATCAACACCACCTGACAGAGTTACTTTGCATTGATGTTTACCATTTTATTAGTACGTATCAAGCCGTATCAAATACTTCAACTAGAAAGTTCAATAGACATATGTACATGGGCAGTAATTCTTGATTTAAAGTGTCATGAATTGTTGTAATGCTCCTTTAACATTCGGGACACCTATTGCTAATAATACAAGTGCATTTGATGCATGTATAATGATGCAGTACCCTCCTCAGCCTCTTTACACAGAGTTCCGTCCAACTACTTCCGGTTTGCCATCAAGCGCAACTTCAACTGCATTACAACATTGTTGATAAAATATTTCCCTCCTAAAAAGGTAATTGGATGCATATGAGAAGGCCCTTAAGTAAATTGGAAGAATATATGCCAATATAATAAATATAAGCCAATAGTGTCATTCAATGCAAGGAGAAGAGTGTAACTGATAAAGAGACATGCATTTGATGCATGTCTAATGATGCAGTACCCTCCTCAGCCTCTTTACACAAAGTTCCGTCCAACTACTTCCGGTTTGCCATCAAGCGCAACTTCAACTGCATTACAACATTGTTGATAAAATATTTCCCTCCTAAAAAGGTAATTGGATGCATATGAGAAGGCCCTTAAGTAAATTGGAAGAATATATGCCAATATAATAAATATAAGCCAATAGTGTCATTCAATGCAAGGAGAAGAGTGTAACTGATAAAGAGAATTGATGCGAAAACATTGTAACGTAAGTAAAACCTTAATACAGCAAATAATATTTAACAATAAAATGATGTTTTATGGTAGTTTCTTAGAGGCTCAAACGTGAGGATTTTCTTATTTTAGCCAATAATCTGGTGCAAGCATTTCTAAATCAAATAGCGTTAGCACAGCCCCAAATTAAATGGCACATGCAATATTTGGAACGCTTAAAATCAAAAAATTAACCTCTTGGGCAGCTCTGGCAGTCGGGTGATGAAGAGGATAGTGAACTTCTTCCATTTTATGGTGAGTACGGGCGATCTTCTGATGCGTTATTGGACATTAAACCACCAACACGCATACGTAGAGTGTGGACAGAGGAAAATATCGCAGCTGTATCGCTGGGCCTCTGTTATTCCACTACGTGGAAAATTTTGCTGAAAGATTAGGGTGTAAAACCTTTTAAAATACAGCTGGTAAAAAAACTGAACCCACACGAACTACCAAAACGATAAACGTGTGGTGAGTGGGCGGTGGCAAAGTTGGATGAAAGTACATTTTTCTATGCCAAAATTGTGTTCAGCGACGTTTCTCATTTCTGGTTGAATGGATATATGAACCAGCCAAATTGTCGTATTTGGTGTGAAGAGCTGCCAAAACCATTGCATTCCGAAAAATTAACTGTTTGGTGTGGATTATGGGCCGGTGGCATTATTGGACCGTACCTTTTCAAAGACGACGAAGCCAGCAACGTTACTGTGAATGGCAAGCGATACCGTGCGGTGATTACAATTTTTAGCCCAAAATAGAAGACCTGAACTTGGCTGACATGTGGTTTAGCCTTTAGACAATTTTTTGTGGGGCTATGTTAAAGCTGATGTATATGGGGGCAAGCCCGCAATGGTTGACACACTAAAAGACAATGTTAAAGAATTTATTAGTAAGATACCGATCGAAATATTGGAGAAAGCATGCCAAAATTAGACCCAACGTATGAACCATTTGAGGCGTACATATCATCTGTAAACATTGAATTATATACATAGATCGTTCTATCGACTCGACTTTGCAATTAACAAAAAGTCAATTTGAGTTATTTGTTGATTACAGCATCTTGGGCTTAGGTAACAACAGCTATCTAACTTTAAACAATTTCTCTTGGAACAAATAATGTCACAACACAAAAAAACATATTGCTTTAATTTCGTATTCAATCTGTCGTAGTATAAACACTAAGTTGAGCGTTTGCGAACTATATTTATTTGCATAAGCGTAGTAATAGTGAATCGGCATAGGAAATCTTGTAATCCGTACATTTTAGTCATAAGGTGTGTTTATGTGATACGATGCGAGGAACTGTTGCTTAGAAAGAGGCGCAAGACCCTCCTGTCAATCATCAAATTGGCGGGCTAAAGTATGCCACAAAATAGTTGTCATAAAACTTCACTATTTGTCATCGAATACACCAAAGCTCTAAATTCAACTTGAACGCCAGATTGAATAGTGACACAGCGGGTCAAAATATACTATACAACTACTATTATAAAACTTCAAAATACCGATATAGAATCTTAGTTAGCCGACTAAAGAATCCGAAACAAAGAATTGGCCAAGAAGATTATCAATAAAACTTTTGTGAGCCATAATACCTTTCCACCAGTAGTTGAAATAGAATTTAAAATATTGAATTGCATTTTCTATTTAATTCTTCGATCTTTATTATTATTTAGGTCACAGACAAAATTCGGTTAATTGTAATAATATAAATAATTTGCATTGTCTATTTAATTCTTTGAACTTTTTAATATCAATAATTCGCACTTTCTGTGATTTGCAATTTCCACGAAATTTATAATTTGTAATTTAGTTCACAAAAAACAATTCAATTAATTGGCGTGTGTCAACATTTATTACATTTGCATAGATTAAGTATACAAGAAAAAACGAAAAAATATAGATCATTTGTGAATGTGAACTAAAACTTAAACTTGTTTTTTTTTACTGATTAAAATTACTATATCATTTGTGGCGCAATCGCTGGGATACCGTGGAAGACGTACTATATATATATATATATATATATATATATATATATATATATATATATATATATACATATATATATATATATATATATATATATATATATATATATATATATAGTGTTGGGCAAAATACATGGTTTGCGGTATTTAAAATACAAAATACAAAATACTTGCTGATCATGTATTTAAAATACAAAATACAAAATACTTAAAAATCTGTATGTATTTAAAATACAAAATACAAAATACTTTCACGTCATGTACATGAATGTATTTAGGTAATGTTAATACCAGTACCGTATCTTCTATTCAACGTACGAGCCAACCCACTCAATTGTCTACAGCCGCCGAAAGATCACCTGTTAATACTTTATTAACTACTAATTACCTATCTAATAGATGTACTAGTCCTGCTCAAACTAGAATCGAAAATAATACTGCAGGTCTTATTACCTATCTAATAGATGTACTAGTCCTGCTCAAACTAGAATCGAAAATAATACTGCAGGTCTTATTAGAGGTATGTGTCGTCCAGTAATAATTTATAGTTTTTCCATGAGGTGAAAAATCCCTCAGAGAAACAGTACTGTGCACCAAAAAATTCAAATAAATTTTTTCGATAGACCAAAATGTTTTTGGTAAAAAGTCTTTACATATAAGAAATCTAGGATGAATTGCCTTTAAAATGAGGTATGTGTTACAATTCTTTAGAAAAAACTATGCTAATTCTGATCCCTTTGTTAGAGCTGCAGGGAATTTAATAAATTTTACTCTTATATTGATTTCTCATTAAATGATAATCTAATAAAACGTAATATTTTGTTTGCATACTTAAATACATATATAAATATACCTATGTACTCAGTCTGTAAGAATTGTAAATTCATAGACTTGAGATAAATAAATAAAAAATAAATAAAATAAAAAAAATACGAGATACACACACCGTTTTGATTTAAACCATAAAATACATTAGATAAAACTAATTAACAAAACAATTGTTTCCTTTCACAAATATCCGATTTTTGAATGTAGCATCAGACAAACAGTTTCTTGCTGGAGAATAAATAAAACCTGCTGAAGAAAATAATTTTTCTTCAGGTCCCGATGAGCAGTGTTGTGCAAAATACATGGTTTGCGGTATTTAAAATACAAAATACTTGCTGATCATGTATTTAAAATACAAAATACTTTCAGGACATGTATTTAAAATACAAAATACAAAATACTTAAAAATCTGTATGTATTTAAAATACAAAATACAAAATACTTGCATTTATTGCACGTATTTCAAATACAAAATACTTTCACGTCATGTACATGAATGTAAGTAGTATAAATATGGGGATTCCGTATCAAAAATCCCATACATTTTTGGGATCATGTCATAACCCAGCAAACCATATAGTCTGATAACGATAATAATTTGTATGCAAACATTTCCAATAGCCTACTGTATGGTTAGCTGGGTTATTTCTATTAGGGCGTATCCGATCGCTGAGCAGCTGTGTACATACATATGTATGTACATATTTCTAAACACGCGTACATATGTATGTATGTATGATTATCTTTTTGACGAGCGCCTCTCGGGCACATTTTTGGCAACTGGGCTGGCACGACTTGGCTTGGTTTGGCTTGCCTGGAGTTGGGTGGGGGGTTTGGGTGGTGGTTTGGCTGAGGTTTGGGTGGGGTTTGGCTGGGGTTGGTTGGTTAGGATTTGTATTATAATTTTGTATGAGAAAACTAACAACGATGATATAAGTGCCACCCTATTGTATTGTTGTTCTGTTGTGGTTTTTTCATTGATATATATGAATGTGTTTGAAACAGTTGATTTAATTAAGTTGTTTGAATACAAAAGCTTGATTCTAACCATACACAACAAAGTTGATTAGAAATAAAAATCAAAAAAATACTATTTATGTATATACATATATTATTTATTAATTTGTTTGAAAATTTTATAACATAATAAAAAAAAGAAAAAAAGAAAAAAATAAATCTCATATTGAAGTATATATAATATTATTGAAGTTCATCTTTATTGATCCAAGAATTATGTTGATTGGAAAATCCCAACCATTTTACGTACGCCTGGTATCCCTTAGTTTTAATAACTTTTTCAATCAAGTATGTATTTGGAAAATGTGTCTTTAATAGTTCATGTTCATAGAATCCGCCAACAATCGGATTCCTTTGATAGTCTTCCAATAAATAAGTAATGGGGTTTGTGTTCTGTAAAGTACGAATTTTAAAAATTTCAGTTGTCCAGTTTGGAGTATATCCTTTTGAAAAAATATGTTTATATTTGCTGATTCGAACGTGATCTCCAACTTTTAGTTTACTAAATTTATATATTTTGAGATGATTATAGGCTTGCTTTAGTATAGAACTTTCATTTTCTGTGTTAACAGACTTTGGCTTCATTCCAATTGTTCTATGCTTTTTATTATTATATTGATTAATTAAATCCTTGTATATATGTATCCATTGATAATTTCCTTGTAGACTAAACTTTTTCCACATCATTCCTTTTAGAGTTCTATTAAATCGTTCTACAATAGACGCTTTCATGATACTATATGTGGAATAGTGATTGATATTATATTTTTTCATCAGGTTTTGAAATATTTTATTATAGAACTCTTTACCATTATCTGTTTGCAAGTTTTTTGGAATTCTCTTTAGCGAAAAAATAGATTGCATAGCATTGGTTATATCTTCACTACTTTTAGATTTTACGGGTACATCCCAAGCAAACTTTGAAAATGTATCTATAACTGTTAAAATAAATCTATAGCCTTTGTTATATTTTGAGTAAACACCCATTTCAACAAGATCTGCTTGCCAAAGATCATCAATTCCCTTGATTACCACTCGACGTCGAATGAAATTTCTGCGTGCTTGTTTGTGAAGCTCCTGAACCACTTCTTGTCGCTCCATTTCTAACGTCTATCTTAGATTACATCAATTTAAATGCTGCTGATATTGAATTTAAATCAAAAACGATTTATATATCTATGTTTAAATGGTTTGTAATGAGCTTCGTTTTTTCATTTAGACGTTCTTCAACTGAATCAATTTTGTAATTAAATAATGATCTCATTTCTTTTAGTGATTGATTGAGATTACTTTGTATTATACTTTGATCATGTATTAATTTACTTAAACGTGTTTCTACATTATCAAATTTTTCTGTAATCAACACGTTTTGTTGTTGTATTATTTCGTTAAAACGATCCTCCATTCCCTTAATTCTCTCCATATACATTGTATCCAGTTGTTTCTTTATTTCACTTAAATAACTTTTCATGTAAATTTTGTTTACAGCATCGTTTTCCAATACAGGACTAGCAATATTTTTTATTCTCCGCAAGTTAAAGTTGAAATTACGATCACTATCCAAATGAATCTTGAAATGTTGATTTTGGTATCTTGCAGATTTTTCAATATAATGTCCAAACTTATCGATAGGCATTTTATGAATATGAATTGTTAAACATTTTTAAGTCTATTTATATAATAATTTTTGCTTCTCTCAATTCCTCAATAATTGATACAATTTCATTATTATGATTTGAGTGACCAGCTGTTGTTGATGAAATCAAAAGACGCAATCTATCAACCAATTCATTAGGATCATCCCAATAAACATAATTAGGCTTTTTTCTATTCAATTTCATTAAACCTTTTCCCTTATGAATTTTCTGTTGTTTAAATAGGTTTTTAATAATGGTTGTATATTTAATTGAACGATTTCCTTTAATTTGACCATTAATACTGTTATTTTGTTTATGAGCATTAGTCATCTCCAATATTTGTTTATAATTATTTAAATCTGTTTTATTATAACTGATTGGTTTCTTATAAACTAACAATTCATATAAGCCTGATGTGAAGGGCCATTTTAAATTACCTACAGTAATATTGGTTGAATTGAAAGCGATGGGTTCATTACCCAGTCTCCATATTTGATGTTTATCCTTATGAGGACCATAGGTTTTATCATATATATTTAAGTTAATTTTTGATAAATTGTATTGAATACTTTGATTGGGATGTATTGCAATGGTGTTATCATCATCATTGTTATCATCCTCATTATCAACATTATCATTATTATCATCATCATCATCATCATCATAGTCATCATGATCATTTTCATCATCAAGTGATTGAAACGTGTTTGAACTTTTCTCGATTTTCTTGTTATTAAAGCTTGGAGAAAACGTGTTATAATCAAGCTTACTCTTTTTATATGGTGTACTGAAGGCAACTTTATTATTCTCAAGATCATGTTTAAAAGAGTTATCCGGATATTTTTCATGTTTTACAATGTTATTATTAGTTGATTGAACTAATTCTTTTAATGGTTTTGATATTGGTTTAAATGTCTTTTCCAACAATTCATCATTTGCTATTTCTCCAAGCAAAATATTCTTATATTTCTTTTTTAAAATATTTCGAGTTTTAATAAGATTATTAACTAGATTTGTATTCATATTTATAGATTGAATTAGAAACAGATCCAAAACAGATCAGTTTAGCAGTTAGCGGTTTTATAGTTGAGAAGCTATTAGTTTAATAATTAATCTTGTACTGATTTTAAAATATCTGTAATATTTCTTTTATAGATTTATAAATATATCGAAACCTTTTCTATATAGACCATTATTCATAGGATCATCTTTGTTAATAACTATAAAACCATATTTTTCTTTCCAACACTCGGCACATAACTTATGAAATGTTTTTAAAGTCATATCAGAACCAACATGATCATTGTAAATATGCTTAATATTCATTACATCCTGTTTAAAAATTATAATCATATTTGCATTATCGCGTATCAAGTGTTTTGGTATACGTGTATAAGTTTGACATAAATAAAAACTGTCAATATCTTTATGACGACCCATACAGAAGTAAGAACGTACATGATTTTGGTTCTCACAAGCTATATCGTCGAATATAAATACTGAATTTGGTTTAACTTCGTCTGGCGATAGAACATCATTATTATTGGAAAATGATGAAAAATTTATTTCCTTGATAGGTTTAATTAGATTTTCTAAGTACTTATATTTCGGTTGTTGTGTTGACTTTGAATATAAGTAAATATTTTTAAATTTCAATCCATGAGGACTTTCAATAAGACTGATCATCACATTTGTTTTTCCACAATTTGATGGGCCCACAATAAGAGCTCGAATAGAATTCGGTAGTAGTGAACTATGACGAATTTTATTTGATGAATCAAACTTTGATTCGATATTCTTTACATCAATCCTTTTATGTTGTTTAAAAAAACGCATTCTGAAATCTAATGATACCATAATATATAAACCAGTCTCTTTTATTTGTTTTCAATCAATTTGATTTTAATCTTTAATCGATAAAGTATCAATAGATATGACAATCATTTATAAAAAGATATTCAGTCGTCATCCATACTTCATCGGTAAAGGTTTTCTGAATAAAATAATTAATAAACTTCCCATTGAACTTCATCTACCCGGTTATCAATTTTGCGGACCTGGTACAAAATTAAAGAAACGTTTAGCTAGAGGTGATCAAGGAATCAATCCATTGGATACTGCTTGCAGAGAGCACGATATAGCATACTCAAACAATAAAGATTTAGAGAAAAGACATATTGCTGATAGAATTTTAACTGAAAAGGCTTGGCAAAGGGTCAAAGCAAGCGATAGTAGTTTGGGTGAAAAATCAAACGCTTGGTTTGTTGCTACTGCAATGAAAGCAAAAACAAAATTCGGTATGGGTAACGTTATTAGTAAAACTAAAAAGTCGTCTCCAGTAAATACCCACAAACTATTTAGACATGCATTAAAAAGTGCAAGAAAGAATATAAAGAAAAGTGAAAACTTGAAAGATGCTATAAAGATTTCACGAAAAGTTGTAAACAATATTTTCAAGGGGAAGAAAAAATCGTTAATAAAAACACCTCGAATAATACCGCTACCAAAATCTGGAGGTTTTCTTCCACTTGCCCCTATATTTGCTGCACTGGGTGCACTTGGTGGTTTAGCTGGTGGTGTATCTGGCATTACAAAAGCAATCAATGCAGTCAAAAATGGAAAGGAACAATTGGCTGAAGCAAAACGACATAATAGTACAATCGAAGCCATTGCGATGGGAAAAGGCATGTTCTTAAAACCTTATAAAAAAGGTTTTGGATTATATTTAAAACCTTATCAACAAAATTTTTAATGAAGCTACCTAAAAGAGCTCTTTCCGATGTAGACTTGAGAAAATATGCAAAACATATTCCAAATTTTAGAGATGTGTTTATGTGTAACACCCTTCCAAGCAAACCATTTAAAAAAGAATGTGGAATAATCAATCTGGATACTTCAAAGGGACCTGGCACACATTGGGTAGCATACTGGAAAAACAACAATCAAATCGAATATTTTGATAGCTTTGGCAATTTGCAACCACCAAAACAATTAATAAAATATTTAGGAAAAAACATTAATTATAATTATGATAGATATCAAAATTTTAATACAATAAATTGTGGTCATTTATGTTTAAAATTTTTGTTTTCGAAGCTAAACTAAAAAGAAAACTATAAATGTTTTAATAAAATACATTGATTAAGAATTAAAAAGATCTTGTTTTATTTATATACATATATAATTTTTTTTTTTTTTTTTTCATTTATTAAAAATTTTAAAAGAAATATTATAATTAAATAATTTTTCTAATTTCGCTTGTTAGAGGTGAGTATTCAATTAAGCGATCATGAATAACTAAACAGTATGCTGATGTTTTTTCTGGAATTGGTTTGTTTGCTTCAGTATCAAATTCAATTCGTACATCAATAGGTCCAATTTTAACAGTCTCATTTTGATGTGAAACATCAACAACAATAAGCGGTGCGTAAGACTTGTAATCATTAACATCCAGCAATGGTTCAGGTTCTCGCATGTAAAAGCTTTGTTGAAATTTTGCATACATATTATATAGTACAGAATACTGACCATTTTCAAAACGATTATTTAAATCGTCATATGGATATGATTCTGAGTTTAGATATACTTTTAAATTAGAGATATTACAATGGTCAAATATATTTCCTTGTTCTTTACTTTTCTCTTTTTGTAAACCAATTATAAGAAATCGTGGTCTTTCGTTTTGTGGAGAAAGCTTCACATTCCATAAAACCTTTGTATTCGTTGGTAGTGCAGGATTTACATGACAATCCCAACTACGAAATGCAATTGGTATAGAATTTTTGCTGTTGATTATCTTAAACATTTCCAATTTTGCAAAGTCTGATAGTTGAATATGTGGCATTTTCCATGTTATATCCAGAATTGTTAATTTCAACTGATCAGTTGTATTTGTAGAATAATATGATCTTTCATCGGATGTAGAACGTTGAAGAACGAGCTCATGTTTCGAATTTAATAGTATTTTGTTATAATCTTCAGCAAACCCCATCAACATTTTCAGAGGTATACAACAACTAAAATGACTTTTTTCTAAAACAAAAGTTTCGTTAAGACACCAACCAGCGTTTTTTAGTGTAGCACTTTCATCCTTATTCAATGATACAAAATTTTTCATGGTGGATGAAATTCCAAGTTTGCGTGTACGATCAACTTCAAAACCATTAATTTCATAACGAATTTCATCAAACAAATATGAAACAAAGTTGTTTTTAAATTTCACATCTATAGCTGGAACCTCTTTGTTTGCTTCCTTCTTTACTATAAAACCATGTATGTAAATCATACTCTCACTTGGTAAGACAAAGAGATCCTGATTTTGAATTGGTATACGAATTTCATCATTGTTGTTGAATGATTTTAGATATGGAGAGTAACTATGATATTCTCTTTTTACAATACTCTCATCATATATAGGTTTTTGAAGGACATTTAGTATTTCATTCATGATTGAAGATTAAATCCTAATGATTTTAAGTATTCTGTATTATATGATGTTAACGGTTTTTTATTTTTTATACTTTCTCGAATGTGAGTTGATGAGGGATTGAATGGAAATCCTCTTTGCATTACGTTTTTATTGTAAATGATCATTATTCTGGTTTGAAGTGGAGTCTAAGAGTGATTTTTTCTCCTCTAAAATTTATAAGTTCACCGTCTTGATTTAAGATTCTAATCGTTATGTTGTTTATTTGCTGACAGTTGACAGGAAAATAAATAACATTTCGAGGTTTTTCGCTTATTTTATATCCTGGAGGAACATCAAGAGGAAATTCATGAATAACATGATTCGAAGTATTATTAATAAATGATCCGGTTGTTAAGTTGCTTTCAATGCGTATTGTATTAACATCCGTAATATGTGCAGGTAAGTCAGATTCAAATAACCTTGTAGTATTCAATTGATTAATATCTACAATCATCACTTCCACAGATTTATCATTTTGAAGATTTTGATCAGTGTTATAATATTCGGTTGAATTTACTTCTAATTTTCTTTTGCTAAATCCGAGCAAATTTCCTATACTGTTTGGTTGTGAAAAATCTATATCCATTGATGAGGTTATTTCAGTTTTAAGTGTGTTATTGTTAGCTTCAATTATTAGATAAATTGGTTCATCAATATCGTTTAAGCTTGAGTTTAAGAAAAAGCCAATATCCTCAAGTTCATATGAACCAACCGGAATAGTAATAATATGATTTCCTATATGAAACAAATTGTTGTGAACATCTACATTGGGTATGGAATTGAATGTTACAAAATCAATAAGTCCACAAACATATTTTGTAGGGAGTTCAATTGGAGGAAAATATTCTCCAACCAGAGTTGAAGTGTTTCCATTTAAAGATATTGTTATTGACATTTCAAGTATTCAGAATGAACTGATATTTGATGATTATTTTATCTGATTTAAGTGTTTTGTGTTTTCTTTATTAATATTTGATTTAATAAACTTTCTTAAGAGTATTACATTTTTTTGAGCACATATACAATATTTTCTATGATAACGACAAACATTTACAGATTTATCATTTTGATATAATGTTTTTAAATTTGGACAATTTACATCATCTAGGTTATAAAAATTAATTTTATCCTTAAAAATATTTTGAATCCACTTAATTTTTTCTAATCCTTTAGCATAATAAATAAAATTTTTATTTTTAACATGCGCAATATAATATTCCATAATATCTGTTAAGGTTGAATCACCATCTTTCCATTTTAATCCATGATGATGATTATAAAGCCAATTAATTGAATCTTTTTCTTTTGTTGTCAACAATGAATATGGAAAAGGTGGTTTAATAATAAATGTTTGCACTTGTATATCGTTAATTGAAATACTCAGTTCTTTTTCGATAAATTTATTGTTGAGATAAAAACCTTATACATCTACAACTAATATTCTCTCCTCAGACATTGTGCAATACTAATCAAGTCACAACGACGACGACGAGTGTAGAACTGTTTATAAAGTCTATGTTTTTAAATTATTATAAAAATTCATTATACATAATGCTTGTTCCCAACTTTTATCGATAAGGGAACATTTACAGGTATCAGGTCCACAAGTTGTTTCATTGTTGGACCACACACAATTGGTGTAATGACATCCAAATTTTGATTTACTTTTCTTATAAAATGCATATTCATCGAATTGAGTTTTTAATTTCTTCAAAATAATCTCATGTTCATACCACAAAAACCTTTCTTCGTTCAAGAAGTCATGTAAAATTTTTTAGTAAAAACATTATAATTACTCCTACACTTGATTGTAATGTATTAGTTTAATGATGTTCATTTTGAAAATTGTTTTAAATTGAAACAAATTACTACGAGTTGTATTAGAGATATTAATATATACCGCAGTAAATGAATTTTATTTATTAAATACTAGCAAAAAAATCACAGACTTTCGTAAACCTCCCTAATGTAGTTTAATTCATATTGTATTAACCCTCTAACGAACACATTCAATGTTACGACTTCACTTCAACAAAAATAACATCCACCACGATTTCCCCCTTACTTTGAATGATAAAGCTGTTATGATGTTAATAATAATAATATAGTATTTCTATATAATAAATATAATTTAAAATAAAAAGTAAAAATGTTTGTTTTATTATTATTTTATTCTTTATTCTTTTATATTAATTCATTTACAATTATAAATTCTCATCAACTTCTTAATCTATATATTTACATCTAGGAAAATTTGATTATCATCATCATCATCATCTCGCATAATATCACTATACAAAATTAAATTTGATGATGATGATGATGGTATTCTATAATGTCCCCATGCATAAGTATTAATACCATTATCTCTTATAAATCTCTTATCATCTAAATAGCTTAACGATAATTTACTAATATGTTGAGTATAAATGTTGTGAACCTTAGATCTAAAGATATACATGGAATCATAATATAATTTTTTATCTAACAAACATTTTCTAAAATCAACTATACTCAATTTGTTAGTGACACACTGCTTAACCCCTTTAATTTTTTTAATTTCTTTTTCTTCTCCATCTTTTTTAACTGAATACATTTTTGCTCTTAAACCAATGAATTCTTTGATAACTTTACCATTACACTCATCCTTCATCACGCCTAAAACTTTCTTATTGAGAAGTGGGATATTGTAGACATTATCTATCGGATATGCAGACGTATCAAAATGAGTATTTATATCGCCTTTAATATCACTGTATAGATCATCTGTTTTAATATCATAAATAAAGGAATCAGTATCCATATAATTAAGTTTAATGTTTTCACGATATTTTGGTTTTATGTAATCATAGTGAAAATTATACATTTTCCATTTAGATATTTCTAAAACAGAAAATCCAATATAAATGGGTTTATTGTACACAGATTTAATTCTTTTCATTTGAATGGCATGCATATTATCATGAGTCTGAAGTGAACTATGAAAATTTGGTTTAGCTATAAGAGCCCTAGCTCCTAAACGTTTACCCCTACTCTCCCATTGACATACTATTTTAATATCTTTTCTCTTGTCGACGTTTTCCATAGTCTTTCCATATACTGAATTATTTAACAATTTAAAAAAATTTTCTTCAAATGAATTTTTAGCCAGAGACCTATGATGATTATTTAAATCAATATATTTTTTTATCCAATCTGATTGATTAAATTGAAGAATTCTATATATTTTCTTTAAAATTAGTCCATGCTGTATACACTGCTGCAAATTACGATAATGTATTATGTAGTGGCTTTTATTATTTAAATCAGTTATTAATTTCTTTTGTTTCATGCTTTCGATTTTCTTATTTTCAGAACAAAATGGAAAATCATTATGATAGTCATGCAGCATAGATGGATATTCTAGATCCACTTCTAATATATATCCAAGTGACGAATCTTCTGCTATATTATTAACGTTAAAATTTTCCAAATTCTCAACCCATTTGAAATTCTTATAGGGCAGGTATTGTGACATTGCATAACCATATAAGTTATTAACATCTAAATATATTAGATAATTTGATTCTTTGCTAGAATCATAATCACTAATATATTTATTATTAGCTACTGAATGTCGGTTAGAACACTGTACAATACCACCCCTTATACCTTGAAGAACAAAATTGTAGATATTAATATCTGTCAACAACTCTAATTCTACTTTGGTTGTTTTTAGCATTGCATCCCAGGATAGACCTGGAGTGGTATAATATTGACATGGATCTAAATTATATATGCTTACACAAACTTTACGGAAATTTTCAAATATGTCACAAAGTAAAAGAATATCTACTTTTAGATATAAAAACAAATAATCCTTTAATGTTATACATTTGAATGTTGACCATACTTTTTGTGCATGTTCATAATCCTCTACACTACATGACTCATTACTTAATTTATTGAAGAATTCTGAACGAGGTGGTAATTGAATTTCATCAAGTCGATTAATTGAACTTAAATAGTCGTACGGAAAGACTCCCTTACGTCTCATTAAATTGAATTCTTCAGGATTTGGATAGCTTGACTTTACTCTCGATAAATCACTATCGGACAAATAACTGGCTAGCTTTGATATACTCGATGGCATAAACCTAAATGAATCGAGAAAACGTAACTCAAATGTATCTTTTTTTCATTGACTGCAATACTCTTTGATATGGATACATAGAGCTCCTTATTTAAAGGTATTATATTTATATCACCTTCAATTGTTGAAAGCTCCCTTACAAAGAGATGACAATCATATGCTGAAAGATTGTGTAAAAATATAGGAATGAATTTTGGTATTTGATATTCTAGATTACAGTGGTTATGGGCTGCACCCCTATATTGACCAGTTAGATGACAATGATCAGCTACTTTAGTCTCATTAGTTAAAGGTTCAGAACAAATATGACAAGTCTTGCTTTCATAATGTTGAATCTGTTGAAGGGTTGTTAAGGGATTCATTGGCTTGACAATACTCAGATGCCCAGTGTAAATCGATAAAATGTCATGAACTAAACTTTTAAAAAAATGTTGCGGTGCATCAACACCACTGTAAATTCTAAAAATATCTAAATCTGAGTTATAAGAACACTTAATGTAGTAGCTATAAGCAAATGGAATATGTTTTTGTACTGATTTAACGTTAAACGAATTTTGTATATTAACTGATTCGAGTATACACTCAAAATCAGCATAGCAGACAAAAGGTATATTCATTTGCTTTTTAAAATTCTTAAAACTAAGCTTACTGTTTTCTGCGACGGGCATATACGTCACTACCCTATTACATTCTTTTTTATGATTGAGCAACGATGATTCCTCATGAAAATGTATTAAACAGCAATTGCATATCCAGACTTTATTTTTATGGGGTGTTAATTGGCTTCTAATTAATCTGTTAAAAGTTAAATATAAAAATGAAAAAATTAATTAGTATACTTTTTGTTAAAAAGTATAATATATGTATTTACCTTGAAATATTTTTAATCCATATATAATGTGATTTTTCAACGTCCTCAAGCAACAACAAGTTGATATGATTAGATTTTTCCTTTTGTGTAAAATAATATGGACCGATTACTCTATTATCCACATCTAGACCAAACACGTTAATACTAATATCACTGTTATTGGCTTCAAAGATTTTGATTTCATTAATCTTAAGTGGAAAATTCAAGTTTTTAAAATTTAAAACAATCCCGTTTTCCAACACAAGTACTTCATCTTCAATATTGATTATTTTGTATGATGTACATCTATTTGAATTTAAAACAACTGGATTCAATGCTGATATTAGTGCCCATTTAAAACAATACTCATCGTTATTTTGAACATTAATACAGGCCAACTTCTTCAGTATTGAGGGTGGTAGTGGAATATAGTTCGAGCCTTTTATACACTTGTATTGGTTAATATTCACTTCCAAATGCATAATTCGAATCAATGTCCAACCACTATCTCGCTCCTGGAATTCACTCATCTTTTTCACTATAACATCACATTGTTCATTGTAAATATTAAGAATATGATCTCTTGTTGAATACATTCCAAGAATTATCATTTTAGTCTGATGTGACTTTATATCAATCATAGATGAATTACCAACACCAACATCATCGTCTTCCTTTATCAATATATATTCAGCGAACAACTCAATGTTGAATTTTATGTTTTCATGTTTTTGTATGTGATTACATAATAATCTTATAACCTTTTCTCTGATTGAAGCTAGAAAACTATCAGGTATTAACTCATTCTCATTCTCATTTTCAATCAAATATGTTGCGATACGATTGCTGAATGAAGATTTCATACATTTTAAATTATCAACATCATCATCTTTATCTGATCTCTTAGAACAATTATATTTATGTTCACCACTTTTTTCTTAAAATCATTTTTTCACAATCATCACAAAAAATATTTATATTTTCATCATTGTTATAACCTTCTGTTTCAGTGTGTGTGTGTCGGTGCCATTCCTCTCTATCTGAGAAATGTCTTTTACAGGTTGTACACTTAAACGATGAGGAAGGACCATTATGAAACCGTTGAATATGACGTCTTAAATTATTATTCAATGTAAATAATTTTTTACAAAATTCACAAATAAATCTACCGTTCATTTTTTACGTTGGTTTCTTTTTAGAACTTATTACGTGTGTGCGTTAGAAAGAACTTTTCAATAATATTATATATACTTCAATATGAGATTTTATTATTTTTTATTATATTATAAAATTTTCAAGCAAATTAATAAATAAAATATATGTATATACATATATACACACATAAATAGTATTGCTTTGATTTTTATTTCTAATCAACTTTGTTGGGTGTGTGGTTACAATTATGCTTTTGTATTCAAACAACTTAATTACCCAGTAAAAAATAGGATCATCCAAAGAGTAATCTTGGAGCGCTCCTTTGCGAGTAATGGATTACTCCATAAAACTCCGGACCTCATTGGATTTTTAACACAACATGTCCGCAGACACGAGTACTCCTTTTAAGCTCCTTATGGAGTACTCCCTTTGATCTTGAAAATGACGACAGAGGGAGTAATCGTTTTTGTCTCCTAAAAGAGCATAAAGGGAGTAATCGTTTTTGTCTCCTAAAAGAGCATAAAGGGAGTAAACATTCATATAAAATACAAATTTGGTTATTTATTTAATGTACGAAATCTGAAATATATTAAAATAGAAAACAAATAATTAATAAATTTTGCACATTTTTAACAATTTGTTACTATACCCGTAGCTTTTGCTTTTTTAAATCTTTCACTTTTTAAAACTAAACTGACTAAATTGAAAAACAAAACGAAAACGTCAACAATTAACAGTTATGTCAAAGAAAAAAAAAAAAACAAAAACGAACTGATACATCCCTCATTGATCCATTTGGAGTATTAAGCGAGGCATAAACAACAAAACAAACAAAAAGTTTCGATAGCTCGCTTGTTACTCCAAATGGATGACCAAGTCATTACTCCTTTATTGCTCGATTATGGATTAATCCATATATTTTTTACTGGGATAAATCAAACACATACCAAACACATTCATACATATCAATGAAAAAAACTCACAACAGAACTTAAAAACCACAACAGAACTTTTAACAACAGAACAACAATACAATAGGGTGGCACTTATATCATCGTTGTTAGTTTTCTCATACAAAATTATAATACAAATCCTAACCAACCAACCCCAGCCAAACCCCACCCAAACCTCAGCCAAACCCCCACCCAAACCCCCCACCCAACTCCAGGCAAGCCAAACCAAGCCAAGTCGTGCCAGCCCAGTTGCCAAAAATGTGCCCGAGAGGCGCTCGTCAAAAAGATAATCATACATACATACATATGTACGCGTGTTTAGAAATATGTACATACATATGTATGTACACAGCTGCTCAGCGATCGGATACGCCCTAATAGAAATAACCCAGCTAACCATACAGCAGGCTATTGGAAATGTTTGCATACAAATTATTATCGTTATCAGACTATATGGTTTGCTGGGTTATGACATGATCCCAAAAATGTATGGGATTTTTGATACGGAATCCCCATATTTATACTACTAATGTATTTAGGTAATGTTAATACCAGTACCGTATCTTCTATTCAACGTACGAGCCAACCCACTCAATTGTCTACAGCCGCCGAAAGATCACCTGTTAATACTTTATTAACTACTAATTACCTATCTAATAGATGTACTAGTCCTGCTCAAACTAGAATCGAAAATAATACTGCAGGTCTTATTACCTATCTAATAGATGTACTAGTCCTGCTCAAACTAGAATCGAAAATAATACTGCAGGTCTTATTAGAGGTATGTGTCGTCCAGTAATAATTTATAGTTTTTCCATGAGGTGAAAAATCCCTCAGAGAAACAGTACTGTGCACCAAAAAATTCAAATAAATTTTTTCGATAGACCAAAATGTTTTTGGTAAAAAGTCTTTACATATAAGAAATCTAGGATGAATTGCCTTTAAAATGAGGTATGTGTTACAATTCTTTAGAAAAAACTATGCTAATTCTGATCCCTTTGTTAGAGCTGCAGGGAATTTAATAAATTTTACTCTTATATTGATTTCTCATTAAATGATAATCTAATAAAACGTAATATTTTGTTTGCATACTTAAATACATATATAAATATACCTATGTACTCAGTCTGTAAGAATTGTAAATTCATAGACTTGAGATAAATAAATAAAAAATAAATAAAATAAAAAAATACGAGATACACACACCGTTTTGATTTAAACCATAAAATACATTAGATAAAACTAATTAACAAAACAATTGTTTCCTTTCACAAATATCCGATTTTTGAATGTAGCATCAGACAAACAGTTTCTTGCTGGAGAATAAATAAAACCTGCTGAAGAAAATAATTTTTCTTCAGGTCCCGATGAGCAGTGTTGTGCAAAATACATGGTTTGCGGTATTTAAAATACAAAATACAAAATACTTGCTGATCATGTATTTAAAATACAAAATACTTTCAGGACATGTATTTAAAATACAAAATACAAAATAATTAAAAATCTGTATGTATTTAAAATACAAAATACGTATTTGTAATTTAAATACATATTTCAAATACATGTATTTCAAATACTGCCCAACCCTGTATATATATATATATATATATATATATATATATATATATATATATATATATATATATATATATATATATATATATATATATATATATATATATATATGCTTCGTAGACTAGTAGGTAGTGTACTAGACTCGTAGTGCGAAAGTCCCAGGTTCGAATCCTGCCGCAGAACTCTGGCAGTTTGTGTTTGATAAATAAAGGGAGCGCACAACAAGCCTTCACTGGCTTAAGTGTATGTCGTATGACATGGGCTATCACAATCAACCTAACCTAACCTATATATATATATATATATATATATATATATATATATATATATATATATATATATATATATATATATATATATATATATACACATATATATATATATATATATATATATATATATGTACATATATATATATATATATATATATATATATATATATATATATATATATATATATGTATATATATATATATATATATATATATATATATATATATATATATATATATATATATATATATACATATATATATACATATATATATGATCAAAATATTAATACGTCCTTCCATCATTGTTATGATTAAACGGACAATCAGCACAACTAAGAAGTTGTAGTAAAAAAAAATAATACAAGCCTGTGTTAGATAACACGGGCGCATAGGTCAGACGTAGAATACGTTAGTAATTTTGCAATTAAAATATATGAATTAAATATAATTTTTGATAAATGATTTAAATCTATTTAATATATACGCATACAGCTGATAGCTAGTTATTAAGTTTTTGTAACATAAGTAGGCGTTTGCATGTATTAAAGTTAATTAATTTTAGATAGGATAAGTTATGTGTGATAAGTTATTTTCTGTATGTACAGTGTAATTTTTAGTAAAATAAGACAACAACAAAACTACCAAAATGAAAGACAATTATTTTATAGGGTATTTTTTATATGAAATTAAAATTTATTCTTTTATATTTACAATGATTGGTTTATGGTATGAAAAGTACGATATGTATGTATGTGTGACAATTAATATCAATATTTCTGCTGAAAACCATATCAATACATGTGCGTATACATCGCCAATCCTTTGTATTAATGTACATACACACACACATTTACACGCTGCTCGCAGAAGTAAACAAACGACAGCACACACAAGTGTCCACGCTCCCCTCCCTTCATTTTATGTTCCCCACTAACGACCTTACAACCGACCGATCCACAGAGGAGTATTTGACCCAAAAAGCTGGCCAAAATTATTAAGCGTGTTTTTTGTTTTAAAAGTTTAACTTTTTTGATAGTTTTAGCTTTAGTTTGATAGAAAAAAATTTATCGGCAGGTTATTATTGGGTTAGTGTTATTTTTGACACCCACCGCCCACCACCCACGGCCAACCTCCCACCCACCTTTTATAACTTTGTTAGATTTTTTTTCTTTTTGAAGAGAATTTAATTTTATATATATATATTAATTTATTATCCGTACACGGTATGCCGCGCTACACGATTGTTGTGTGTTTTTATAAAAATTATTTAGTATTACGTATGCCGGTCTTCCCTTCGCATTTCGCCAAAATTTGGTTTGCAACTGTACTTTATTCTAATAGCAACTCAAATTAAATTTAGATAGTCGAACTATTGTAGTTGTGTAGATACAGGGAAATAAAACAGGTTTTTATGGATGTTACAATGTCCCCCTTGTCAAAATTATAATTTATCCAATATTAAATATTAAAAAAATTGGTCTCGTAGCTTGACTTCCTATAAGGGATACACAACCAAATACACAAAAATATATCCACTTTTAATATTTATTTTATATCATTAAATACTCATCACATGAAAAAATTAAAGTGATTAAAAAGTTCAAATTATGGTCATGTCATACGTATTTCATCATGGGCGGCATCATCCGTATCAGGAAGAAGTAGTTTTATAGTATCTGATGAAAAATGCTTTTTTATCTTTCGTGCTTTTTGTGTATTGCAGCTTAAAAAAGGGTCACTGCTCAAAAATAACCTATTTAGAACATCATTTCCATGTTATCTCTCAAAGTTGCAAAACTCTTATAATAAGAATTCTGGGCAATAAGTCATATAAGTATGTGTATTTTTCAAAGTGCATTTTAGTTAACAACCTTTTTTATATACATATACCATTTTTAAATGTAATTTGGATTTGTAATGTTTTTAAATTAGGTATGTACATATCTAACTATATTTTCACAAGAAATAAAGTGTCCTGGAAACGATCAAGTCTTATATAGATCGCAGGTAAACAAAAACAGTTTAATAGGTGTGTATGCGTGTGGTTGGCTTCTAATTATTCCTGATAAGACAGTTAGTAAATTTGAATTTATCAACTAAGAACTGAATTTTAAGAAATTTTTTTTTAAGGGCAGGTAATCCATCACATTGGTAGTTGTTAAAAGTGATTTAAATAATATTTCACATCAATAATTCGAAAAACACAAAAGTTTATGACGACAATAAAGTATAAGAAAAAGTGCCTTATGAGCAAAAATAGAAAAAAAGATAAAATTTTCAAAAAATCACCAAAAATAATGGCGCAAACATGCGCAAACTTTTTTCCTTTTTTCTTAAATTAGAGATCTCATATTTTATTGTGGTATATAACATTATTTGTAGAACAGCTGACCTCACTTTCAAAAACCTTTTCCTTTTTTTTGGTAAGAAATTATAGATATATGTATGCATAATTTTTTTTATAATTAATATTTTTAAAATAAATATTTGAGATAATTTTTTCTTTTTAAATATTAAAAATAGCTGATTATGAAATATTTCAGGTAAAAAAAAAATCAATGTAATACCTCTTTTCGTTTAGCCACAAAAAAATATCATATAAATATCTTGAAGTCGAAAAAATTCAATAAAAACGCATGCAATTTTTTTCACTTTCCTGACTTTAACAGTGTCCCACAACTACAAATATTAACTTACAATCTTTAAAATGCACGATATGATGTAGAATTTTGTTTTCTATCGATCTGCGTAATTACTTCTTAGGATTTCATCAAATTAATTTTTGCCTTTTTGGCCAGCTTTTTGGGTCAAATACTCCTCTGTGCGATCCAACAAAACGAAATGTACACACACACACATTTACACGCTGCTCGATAAATAAACAAAGCACAGCAAAGCCAAAATCTTTTGATTTCACAACAACAACAAAAACAATAGCGGCATTTACAAACCAACAACAACAGCGGCATGTACAAAAAAAGTCTAAAATATTATGCTCTAAAATATTTATTTCCTTAACTACATAAAACTTTTATATATAGACATATAAATTTTTTTAATGTAATTCGAAACAAAACATATTACCAAAACTGAGTAACATATAAAACTTGCTAAAATATGTTTTAATATATAAGTAAAAGTGGGTGAAAGTTGACAAATATTTTCTCAAAATTATGTGCTTCAGATCAACACCCCTACCTTACCGTATAACGTATTCTACGTTAAAACTGAATTTAATTATTAAATCAGCTAAAATGAATACAAATATAACAATAAAAAATACCTAAACGTAGAATCTTCTTAATATTACTAATGGTAGTTAAATTAACGTGACAAAATACATATTTAAATGTATACGAGTATAGAAAAATAGAAAAATTCGGAATAGACGAAGAATTAGAAGCTGTTATCGAATTTTATATTATAAAGGAAGAAGATAGAAAAAATATAAGGAAACTGTTGCGCGGAATAACATTATTAAAAAAAACAGAATAATTCAGCGAAAACATATTAAAATATGAAAAACTGGATTTTCATTTGTAGAAGAATATCTCTTTGCCTAAGAAGATTTTAGTGAAAATTTAATATATGTAGCTTTACCGTACATATCCACATATAATAATGCCCAGTTTTTAACTTTGTATTTAAATGCCATTTAGCTTTAAATGCCATTTAAATCCGAAATACAGTTCTTCAAGGCTTATTTAATTGCAACTTAAATGAGCAACATTGGGCATTTAAAGTTTATTTAAAGTCCAGAAGTTAACATATGATTTTGCCGTTTGTTTACCTCTCAATTTCTTGGCGTCAAATTAGAGATGGGCGCGTGTTGGATTTTTTCAACACGACACGAACACGAAACCCAAGATGTCAAGCACGAACGAAGGTTAGGTTAGGTTAGGTTAGGTTGATAGGAGGGGTGTGATAGCCCATGTCATACGACATACACTTAAGCCAGTGAAGGCTTGTTGTGCGCTCCCTTTCAAACTGCCAGAGTTCTGCGGCAGGATTCGAACCTGGGACCTTCGCACTACGAGTCTAGTACACTACCTACTAGTCTACGAAGGTCAGTAGCACGAACGAAACACGCACGGCAAAAAATTTCAAAACACGAGACCAACCAACACGCACGAAACTAAATTCAATAAAAAAAATTTTCAACTTAAATTCACTTATGTATGGATGTACATACATATGTACTTATGTACATACAAATATATTTTTGTTTTAACATAAAAGAATCACATAAACTTAAATATACTTAGTTATTTGCAAATAAATATCTATGTGTTATTTACATATTTTTGTTAAGAAATAGTAACTTATCAAGATTTACACTTTCAACACGAACACGTCGTGTTGATCGTGCATGTTTCGTGTCATGAAAAAAAAACACGACTCGCGCCCATCTCTACGTCCAATGAAAGAAATTAAAACATATTTTTTAGAAATTAAAAGTTGTTAAACAAAAGAGAATATATACGTAAATTAAATTAAAAATTATAGATATATGTATGTAGGTATATACATATGCTCATATATATAAATATAAGTATATTTATAAATAAAAAAGGCAACAAAAGGGATTCCTATCAAAAAGACAGCTGTTTTCTTTGAAACTATCGATACATTTTTTAACATTTCATAGTGCTACCATATTTTCATTGCTATTTAATAGCAAGAATTATTTAATACTACATTTACACCTACGCAAAATCTAGTACTTATGAGATTTTGAGGGAAATCTAGCTCTTTTCTACCAGATTTCCCATACAAAACAAAATCTACTTACGAACTAGATTTTAGCAAAATCTCACAAAATCTTCAAATACTGAATGATGCAACTGTGTATTTTTTGGTATTATACTGAAATATACAGCGCTGAATAAGAAAATTTTGACAATTGTAAGGAAAAAAAGCGCGATAGAAACAAAAGATTTGCGGTAACAAATGCTTCTGTTTTTTCTTACGTAGCAATACCAGCTTCATTTGCATTTTTTTATATGTAGAGGTATAATATATTAAAATATTGTTTTTCCCTTCCATTTTTTGAACAAAATAAAATAAAAGTTTGGAGACAATTTTTTATTTATCTTTAGTCAGCTGTTTGTTATGAAAATGAAATCCAATAATACGTCAAAAAGCAGTGGTCTAAACGGCAGAGATTTTCTTCGAGATTTCAGCTGAAATCTATTAGATTTTGCGTAGGTGTAAATGTAGTATAACACTGAAAAACCTAAGCTGTATTTAAATACAATTTAAATTTATGTTAAATTTAACTAATTGCATATTTAAATATTAAATTAAAAACTGGGCATAAGTAATACACTTTCTTTTCTATAAACATAAATAAAAATCGTAGGCCAAACTCCAGATTTTTATGGTGACAATAAAGACTTACAAATGTTCATAACCTGACAGAGGACATCCATACTTACAGACATACGACGATTTATCCCAGCTACTTTTTCCAGACGTTCTTAAATCAAAGTTGAGAGGAAAAGCAAGGCAGACCATTGAAATCAACTCCCATGCCACCTCATGGATTAAAAACAAAACTTTTGTGGCTCATGCGACAAACTATTTGACGAACTCAGGGGAGTAACTTTTAAAAGTAATACAATAGAATTTTATAACGAGGTTAAAAATAAATTTCATTGACTTAATAGTAAAAAAGGTTGTAATATTTTGCCAACAGAGGCAGCCAGACAGAGGTAAATAACATACAAACAGAATAAGATTCCAGAATCGATAATAGCCATGGACATTTTATTTCAGGCATTTTCGATTAAAAAATCTTAAAAAATAAGGTAAAATCTTACTTCTGGCAGCGCTGGCCTTAACATAGCCCACCAAAAAATAGTCTTAAGGCGTTAAATCGATCTAGGCGGCCAATTGACTTTATCCAAACGTGAAATAAACTGTTCATCGGACTCGTCTTTGAATTGGGCCATTGTTTCGTGAGCTGTAAGGCATGTCACACCATCTCGTTTAAACCACATGTCAGCCAAGACTCCCTCTTCTATTTTGGGGAAAAAAATTGTACTCATCGCATGGTAGCGCTGGAAATTCACAGCAACATTCCTGCTTTTGCCATTCTATTATAAATGGATAGAAAGCATTGCCTACTGTGCAGTTTGCAGGGCATTGACTATTTCAGTGGTTCTAACTCAAGAGTGTATTCTGTGATGTTTTATATGTACATACGAGAATATAAATTTTTCACAACTTTTTTCCAATAAAATACATAAATAAATAATCATGACCAGATTCAAGATCCAGAAAATTCCGAAGTCCCAAAGAAAGTACTACAACTACTACTAAATAACTCACTACATAAATACACAGTGCATTTTCTAATGTTTGTTTCTAAATTCTTGAAATCGAATTATCTTTATTGGCAATTTTCCGTTTGTTTATTTTATGTGGCGATAAGAGTTATTTTTTAATAGTTTTAGTTAATTATTATGTTTTTTATAGTTTCTTATTGATTTAAATTACGATTCGATTTCAGTATACAAATAAAAAAAATTTATGAGAATTTGCTTGGACAGACGGTGACAGTTTTTTGCAAAAACTTTGAAAACCTCATTGTAAGTTTATAGACGCCAAAAAAGAATTGTGCACCACAAAAAACGTTTTTTTTTTATAAATATGAATGAAGTTGATTTGAAATATATTAGTTTTTGATTTAAATCGAAAAAATTAATTCAGGAGCACTTTCTTAGTAAACGAATTGAGGAAAATTAAAGCTTGCAAGAAAAATCACAATGGGTTTGAAATTTATTTGGACCACTGATAGTCCTTTGTGCCTGAGGACTAACTCTTCTCCTATTGATATTTCAAGTTTTATACAATTTTAAGTAGCAGCTTAGCATCTGCCGTTTTTTTATTTATCAAAATATCTCACTGTGTATTGGTAAATTTTCTATTGCAAATTCATAATGTTCATCAAATACTCGTTGTATACAAACATCGGTTTCACCGATACCCCTAATACAGATTGAATTTACAATGCAGTGGACACTATTGTAATATGTTCATCCAGTCTTTGCTTCATCGAAGCAGGTGTATGCAGTGGGTAATGCCATAAATTGTGACAATAACTTTTTTTAATTCTTAATATCAAGCGAACAATAGCCACATTAAATCGACCGCCACCATAGTCTGACACAGTGATTCTCAATCATTGTTTTTGTTTACTTTGTTGTCAACCTCCGTACAAACGTGTCCACGCAGTGTACGAGCGCTATGAACCTGAAAGTATTTCATAACGTAATTATTTTTTTTAATGGAATGTTGGATAAATCCCAATTTTCGCACTTTCCGCACAACAATTTTTTTACTCTTCTTGTGAACACAATAACAAAAATCAGCACTGTGTTTTTTAAAATTTATATAAAAAGATTGCCAACAACTTGCTTTATGAAAATTTAAAAACAAAAATAAAAATTTGTGAAAGTTGTTCTTTCAAAAGCATTGATTTTGGACTTAAATTGTTTGTTTGCGAAATTATGAAATTCCAAGTAGCAATTACTCTCTTAGAATTGCGGTGCGAATTAATAAAATCCCATGAGTTTTGAGATCAAAAGTCAACTATAGAATTTTAAATGGAAAATCTTTTCTTTTAAAAAAATTAGTCTTGCTTTTTTTAACGCAGTCAATGCTGCGAGTATATTATTCACGTTTTTGCATCAGATGTGGTCTAAAAGGTTTCTATAAATGTTGCCAAAGTTTTGAGAAGATTTATTATTCAAGAGGAGCAAGCCTTCTTTTGACTTCAGGCTAAATCTCTGCATAATAAACAGGGCCCATAAAAAGAACTTTTTGAACCGCTTTTAAAATAAGTTTTGTGTGATTTTTACTAATCAAACCAGCATGGCTTATGAAGTCTTAAGACTTCCTTTGTTATAGATGAATTTGTGTATTTAATGAACTTTTTGTTTATAAAATTTGCTTTGGTTACAGCTGAACTCTTTTTATATTGAAGAACAGAGCTTTTATTTCATAAATAAATCATCCTTATCGTGAATAAAATCCGAACAAAATTTCATGTGAATTATTCCCCTTGAACACAAAGTAGTAAAAAATTCAACAAAATGGTACGAATAGAAGACAAAACAATATTAAACTTTCCTTCGAAATTTTACGAAAAGATTTCACGTAAAATTTTATTCAAGATAAGGACGATAACATTTTTTATTGATTCAATTAAATTTTTTCTTTATGGTAACATTTTGTTAAATGAAATGCAAAACCCTTTCTAATATTTGTACTGAAAACAAGACTAATTTTGACTTTTTCATTGGTGTTGTCAATACAGACAATCGAAACAAATTTAATTTCGCTTCACAAAATATTTTCTTTTTATTGAAGAATTTTTATCTTCATAAATAAATTTCTAGAGCAATATAGAGTTTCATTTTATTATTAAAATTAATTTTTTTTTCTAAGTTGACATTACGTTCTAACATATATTTTCAACTATACAGGTAATACAAATATTTTGTTATGAAGCAATAAGAAATTTCGCTTTATTTTCTGGCTTCAAATTTCCCTTTTTGACATTATATCCAAGTTGGAAACTCCGACTTCCTACTTCTATTATTTTGAAATCTGGTGACGCCATGAGTACGAGTTCTAGTTTATTTGCTAAATCGGCAAAAGATATGCTGCGGATGATAGATATTCTCGGAAGTTTCTAATCGAATCAATGTCTATACCATCAATTTAGTTGAAAAAAGAACTTCAAGCTTTTTGTAATTTACAAAATTACTCTCCCAAGCTCTCAAAAATAGAAAAGTGAATGAACGCTTTACAATTTGTAATTAGAGTAGCTGATCTGCCCTTTTCAGCTGTTTTAAACACATTCGTTTATTGTTAAATTTTTATTGCTCTTGTGCACCTTTTAGAAATTTTTAAACGGTAATGACGCATTTAACTTCAACTTAAAATAATATTCACAACAAAAATTATAATTTATTAAAACATCTTAAACTGGATACTAAGCTGCACAAAACGCTGTATCTTTGAAAATTATTTAAAAAATACTTCAAAAGAGAGAAATTAAAGATTTTTTTCTATCGTAATGAATTTTAACTTTTGCAGTGTTTCCAAAAGATGACAATTGATTGGGAACCACTGACTGAGTGTGTCTAGGACGTCTTCAAATTTCAATGTTTTTATGTTTTGCGACATTCAGAACCTGCTTGTTTACTTTAGAAAACATTATTTGGCGTTTTCTACTACACAAACACACGCCGTCGCTGTTATTGCAAACAGTACGAACACTTTAGGTGTATTTTTATGTGTGTACGAGTAGATAATGCATACATACAGATATTTGGACGTTGGTTATAAGGTGGTTCGCCGTTCTTGCTTTTATTTGTTGACTTTAATCACTATAGTTTAATTTGAGATGCTGTCGATCGCTAACTGTTCGCGAGTTACTACAGATCTTTACACTGCAAAAGTTTTTTCTTTTACGTACATACCCTACATCATCTATCGAAGTTTATATGCATATGCATTGAAGCAGAGATCACTACTGTTCTTTTGGTTAAGTAAAAAATTTCGACGACTATTTGCGATAAAAATAAACAACTCACGAGAACAATTACTACATATATTTATAGCACGTCAGCTCTCAACAGAGCAGGCGTCTAGGGTACGGTTTTAACTAGTTTTACATACACTGAGAAGTTTTAAAAGAAGAAGTACGGTAGTTTTCCGGTACAACAAACGTTATATTCTGCGAACATCGCATTTAACCGTCGCACAGAGGAGTATTTGACCCAAAAAGCTGGCCAAAAAGGCAAAAATTAATTTTATGAAATCCTGAGAAGTAATTACGCAGATCGATAGAAAACAAAATTCTACATCATATCGTGCATTTTAAAGATTGTAAGTTAAGATTTGTAGTTGTGGGACACTGTTAAAGTCAAGAAAGTGAAGAAAATTGCATGCGTATTTATTGAATTTTTTCCATTTCAAGATATTTATATGATATTTTTTTGTGGCTAAACGAATAGAGGTATTACATTGATTTTTTTTTTTACCTGAAAGATTCCAAAAAATAACACTAACCTAATAATAATCTGCCACTAAATTTTTTCTATCAAACTAAAGCTAAAACTACCAAAAAAGTTAAAATTTTAAAACAAAAAGCACGCTTAATAATTTTGGCCAGCTTTTTGGGTTAAATACTCCTCTGTGCATCGGTCTATTTTTTTTTTTTTTTATTGAGAATCTTATGTAAAGACAAAAATAATTTTTTACCCAGTTTGAGGAGCAAATAATATATATGTAAATGATATATTTGATTATAGACATTCATATGTATGTAAGTATATTTTGACAAAATTAATAAAGAACACAGAAAAGAAAACACGTAAAAGTTTTTATAATTATCAATATTCGATACTCAATGAATATCGAAATATTGATAGTTATTTTTAATTAAATTTTTTTAAAAATAAAAGACCTTAAGCTTAAAAATTAAAAAACGGATTATTATAAAAGAGGTCAAAAAATATAGATACGTTTTTATAATTTATTATATTTTATTTTACTTCACAGCCTGATATGAATTTTTCCTCTTTTATATTTTTTTTATATATATTTTCCTAGTGAAATTTTGTTTATAAAAATTATTTTGAAGAAATGCAGAACTGCTATTTTAAGTAGGTGTTGGAATTAACGAACATTTCAGTGCATACAACAGCCCTGACAACCTATAGGTTCGTTAAATCGGAAAACTGTAGTATTTTTTAATTTTTATTTTCGTCGAATACGAGTATAAGTACTTTGTTAAGCTGATTGCCCTATAAGTATATGTATAATTAAATTGCCGCAAGTGAAATCATATATTTCTTCAAATAGTTTTATATTATTGTAATCGGTGATAGATATATTTGCAGATACATATGTATGTTTGAATGGTCATAGAATTTTCGAACCTATTAATATTAATGTTATTATGATATGGTAATAACTATAGTATTTCTCGAATATTTTTCTTCAGAAGTTAAACACCTTAAGACTTTCAAGTTTGCGTAAACATTTTGCTATGTGTATACATTGGATTGAAATAGATCCAGAGGGCTATCATTTATAATGACAAAACTATAGTCCCGTGTTTCTAAGGAATCAATATTTAGTAAAAATTTCTTGAAAAAAAATCCAATGTATTGTTAAAGTGCTAAAAAGAATATTATATACTTAATTCAAAAAAATATATACATTAATTTGAGTAGGGAATCCTTGAAAATTAGTTGAAGTAATCAATTGTACTGTACAAGAGAAATTTTTGCAATAGAAACTGAAGTTGATTTATAAAAACGTATCCTCTTTTTTAATTCAGGTCTTATGTTCGTTAGTCTATTATATCCGGAATAAATTGTTATGCATTTCACAAAATAACATTCCAATTTCATGAGTTATTGTTCTAAATGTAATTGTACATAAAAACAGACGAAGAGAAGTTCATTACACTATAACTTTCTGGGCAAAATTACCGATAATTTGCTGAGGATACTACTTTTAAGTGACAAAAAATTTAAGTGACTATTGACTCATTTTAAATTTAAGCTAGCTTATGCACTTGTTCTTCATTGTCACATATATATATATATATATATATATATATATATATATATATATATATATATATATATATATATATATATATATATATATATATATATATATATACTAGCTGACCCGGGCAAACGTTGTTTTGCCTTCAAATTTGCACTAAATCGACATAGCAATTATTGTTCAAATACCGGTATCGGGCTAATTAACCCCACTACACGCTGATTAAGGACCCAACGCCTTCAGCAAAACACATCATAGGCTTATCGCGCTAATCTCTATTGGGCAATACACAAAAAACAAAATATTGGGCCATCTGTCGGACGAACTTCAAACTACACAGAAACACTCCTTACGGCCCATAGAGCATGCATATAAAATTTGGTCAAAATCGGTCCAGTAGTTTTTGAGTTTAGCGATCACGAACATACACGTAATTTTTATGTACATATAGCTGACACCGTCAGTACAAAATATCTTTGGAACTACATAACCGCTTTAAGAGTTTGATATCTCGTTTTGAAGAACATGACAACGGCTTTCCAAAAAAAGTAAAATAAGATAAAAAGCACAAAAAATAAATATATGTATATGTCATTGGTGGTGCAATATGAAAATTGGATTTTGCCACGCCCTTCCGCCCACAGACCGAAAATCAAAAATTAGACTCCACAGTGTCACCCGGCCGAGTATTCTGAAAATTCCTTGAAAATTTCGTCAAAATCGGCCCAGCCGTTTTGGAGCCATTACGTTACATATGTACATACATATATATATATATATATATATATATATATATATATATATATATATATATATATATATATATATATATATATATATATATATATATGGATGTATGTGTGTTTGTGGCAATGAAGAACCAGTGCTTAAGCTGGCTTAAGGAAAAAGCATGCAATCCTTCAAAGGGCTTAAATTCTTTCAATTGAAAAATTGAATTGTGAAGGCAGTTTTAGTAACAACAAAAATCATGTTGCATATTACTATCTTTTTTAATGTATTTGGCTGCTTCTAACGTTGTCAGAAGTTAATTTTATTTTTCATTTCGAGCTGCACTGTATCACATCAAATATAGAATGTGAATGTTCATTAATACCTATAATTAGTAGGGCGTCACATAAGTCAGTTTCAAAGGCTGCATACACTCTGTTTGGCAGCTTTTATTTGCTGGCTACTTGTGGCATGCTATTCTACATACACATATGTTTATCTGAAAACGTATGACCCATCTATCGATCTACAATCCATTTGTTTGGCAAGCAAGACTCTTTGGGTAGTTGATGGCTTTATGTCGCCCCATGTTAGTGGAAACAACAAACTACATAATACAATTTTATAGTTTGCTATACATATTTATACATACGTACATATCGACTGCGTAATATGAAAAAGGCATATCTCGACTTTTCCTTATTTTACAGAAGAAAGAAAAAATCTGAATAAAATCTTCAAAATCTTATATTCAGGAGAAAACTGAATTAAATTTTGGCTTGAAGACTTAGTTTTTTTTAATTTTCTGCTTTTATTGGAATTAAGGAAATAAATTTATTACTTTTTGTAGTTGGTTCAAATTAAAATAATCTAAAGCAATAATCCCAGTTCTTTGTAAAAGAGAAACTTATAGCAAGCTAGAAACTATATTTTATCATAAAAATATTAACAATTTGTCATCAGTAAACGTCGACCTCTGAGGGAGAATATTAATTTTAGGGTCTATGAAATAACTCCCACGAAATAAGTTCCACTTTTAAAAACGAAATAAGTCCCACCAAAAATTGCTTAAAAAAATGAAATAACTCCCACGAAATAAGTCCCACTTTTGAAAACGAAATAAGTCCCACCAAAATGAAATGATTTAAAAATTTACTTGAAATGAAATAACTCCCACTCAAAATGAAATAACTCCCCCTTGAATAATATGTTTCTTAAATGAATTAAGTACCACTTTCATAAACGAAATAAGTCCCACTTTTTCACTGTTTAATGCGATTTCAAATAAGAAGTATTTGGCTCTTCCAAAAAAACACACGTCGAATAATATGAATAATCAAAGCAGAGGAATAATAAAGAAAAATCGTATGCAAGCTTGCAGAAGATTTCTTAATGGAATGGATATTACGAATTTTGATAGAGTTCCAGAATTTATTATTAATTCTTTTTTCGGTCAAGGAACGTGTAGAGAACGCCTACTAGTAACAACGTTTGGATTCGTAAATGGATTAAGTACAGATCAATTGTTCTTATTATTAAGATGGAAACCGTTTCGGAAGGACCATCAGATTAAAATTATCGACCTTTATAAATGGCTTGAAGATCCAGTGCATGGTAGACGGTATTATAGTTTTAACGTGGCATTGGGATTAGTTGTATTTTGTAATGGTGATATTAGAAAACATGGAACACGAATTCCAATTTCCTACTAAAAATATAATAAAACACATACATATGTAATTACGTCAACCATTTTTTTTTAATATTGTTTTTCCAGTAGTTAAGTTCTGTACCTATTTGTACACATTTCTTTAAAGTTTTTTTATTATAGTAAGTATAAAGTAATTAATAACAAAAAAAGGAGAGCCATGAGAGATAAGGACAAAAAATTATAGTTGTCCCTTTTACGAAATGTCCAATATATAACTTTTTGCATAAGAAAAAAATGAGAAATAAAGCCATAATGGCCTTATATTTCATGGCTCTATCGCACCCCTCCATAAAGAAATCATTTATTTATCAGATAAATATTTGAAGGGTTTCATGAACTTCTGCACGACAGAATGGACGTACTAGTTTACTGGTTTGATCAATTTTGTGAGTTTGCATTGTAAGACAGCATTCACTGCAAATTTTCAAGTGCTTACAAGAAAAAAATATGATATTTGGCTGCTTTATGAAACAAACCACGCACATATTATTATTAATTGTATTCTGGTTGGTTTCAATATGGTTTAACGACTCGTTTTCAATGTCCTCTTCCAAAAATGATAATTCTTCAAAAAGATCTTCATCAGGCTCCATTTGTACAATTAAATTATTTTTAGATAACACCAGTTGGTCAAGGAATTTAGAAGGAGTTATAGTACCTTGTAGGACTTTTTAATACGCTTTTTTCCCACACTACCATTGGTATTCATCAATAGTTCAAATTTCCTTACTTTTTCAAATTCTTGCAACTGTAAAAATGCAACAAATTTGAAAAAAGTAGCCTTGTTTGGAATGCTTTTTCCTATAATAAGCTTCTATTGCAGACGTAGTGCGGATTTCAGAATCGAAAACTGAAAAGTTATGTGGACTGATCTGTAATAATGAAATCATAACACCTTTTTGTAAATATTATGTAAAAGGGAATATTGTACCTTTTGCATTCATTGATTCTCAAAATATTTTATAAATGATTTGAATCTATCTAAAGTGTTCAATTTTCCTAAATCTTCGGTTAGTAGTTGGAAGCTATCCGAAATGTGCATTCCAGGTAATAATGGAAGAGATAGAAATTTGTGATAAATTCTAGACGCTTCTTTATTTTGCCGAATATATTGAGCGAGCCTTTTGTCCTTCATGGTTATGAATCGACGCAATGCCTGGCAATAATGGAACCAGCAACCAAATATTTTTGAATCAGCGAAACTTTTTTCAATTGCGCTTCTCAATCCTGTTTCATAATCTGTTATAAAAGTTGCTTGTGACAGATCAATAATGCTCCTTTGTATATAACTTAATAAATGCTGATATGCTTTTAGAAATAACTCCCACTTTACAAAACGAATTTATTCCCACTCAAAACGAAATAAGTCCCACTTAAAATAAAAACTCGTAACGAAATAAGTCCCATCAATTGACGAAATAAGTCCCACTTTTAAAAACGAAATAACTCCCACTTTCAAAACAGCAATTTTTTGTGGGACTTATTTCGTTTTTAAAAGTGGGACTTATTTCGTGGGAGTTATTTCATAGACCCTAATTTTACAGTAAATTGATCTTGACTGTGGGATCTGCAGTCCTTCTGACCGAAATTAAAATACAAATTTGTATGTCGATTCTTCACTTGCCAAATTTTTAAAATTTAAAATAAGTTTCTCACAAAATTACTCTACGGATGGCTAAGATAGTGATTCTAGATATTGCAAAGAGATGTTATCTAAAAATATATATTTTAAAATAATGAGGGCTTATCCGAATAAACTGAGTGAATGAACCATTATCTAAGCAATATCTAGATTCTAGAATCATTATCTTATCTTAAATCCCCATTTCTTCCAAAACACACATAAAGTATATGAAGCTCAGCTAATCTGCGACAAAATTTCTTCTTCCTCAAGGTAAATACACAAAACAGATTAAAACAAAAATTTACCTTTGAAAGAATTGTGGATTTTCCTTTTAAGAAATAATTAATTCTTTTAGGGCTTGTTGTTAAGTGGCTAGAATTTCGTCGCTTGCAATAACAGTCCACTATATGGTGATAATTTTGAAAACTAGATTTTAAAAACTTCGAGATAGGCGTTTTCTATGTTAAGCCAATAACTGAATGCATGTTTGTATGTGTGTGTATATGTATATGTTTGTGCAACTGTTTGAATACCGCCGCAAAATGTTGCCATTTAATTGGTTATAAATTAATTAAACGTCGATTAATAATCCGGGTTCTTGTCAGTTTAGCTAAAGCAATCGTTTTATATGCAGTTACGTTGAATTACTTTGTTAAAATGCTTTGTAGGAAATTCTGGCGGATATTCGTATGTACACATGCACCCATACACAAAGCCATGCACTTGTTAGCAATGTGTGATTATGAATTTGAAATTAAACTTATCTTGCAGGCTGTGCTCATAAGTAATCCCAAGGTCAAAAAATACTAACTTCAGTGCGACATGATGGAGTCACGATTGGTACACATATATCCTTTGGCGGATCATACTGATTGCCTAGGTCCAATATATTCACAGCGGAAGTTGCTCACTAGAGCAATATGTGAGTGATCTCTATGATCCCCTTAATTGTTTTCCTTAAACGCTAACAAAGTCCGCTGCAGCAGGGAAATGTGTCTGCAAACTTTAGAGCTACTGCTGGTTCTTCGAGCGCAATTCAGGTGGTTGGCGATATTTGAGGTACTCAGTAACTGTAGGTTGAAGGAGATGTAACAACTGGATAGAATAATTTGAAAGGGTTTAGAGTAAAGCACTACGTTAGATTATATATGTTGTTCCAGCTCTGCAAGGACTTTGGGCAATTATTAATTATTATTGTTAATTGTTATTCAATATTGGTAATCTTGCACAAAAATTACTTAAATTGGGTATAAAACTAATCACGCCGCTGGATAAATAGCATTGGTGTGATTCTAGAGGGCAACTAATAGGGATATTCGAGCTGCCAAACGGAACCCGCTTGTTGGGTATTCTCATGCATAAAAATGGCTTTTAAAACTTGTATACGCGAAAGATGAAATTGTACATAAATTTGTATGATTGTTTGCTTGCTAATCCCTTTGTATTATTTCCAATATTTACTTATGTCCTCATTAAGCATATATACAATACTTCTAGCTATATATTATGGGCTTTTATAAATAAGAAAAATTATTTAGTGTTACAAATATTAGCGAAAAATTATTAACGTCTTCAGAGACGATTTCTTTATGGCGAGAAGCAAATTTTTATTTTCATTTATTTGCAATCTATTTGAAATGATAATGAGCAAATGTGGTAATAAAATACATAATTATTTTCAAAATTACAAGAGAATAATGTGATAGCTTTTCTGTCAATTTCTTCACTGACATCCAAAATTGGGAGTGCAAGGTTTCGATGCAATTTTTATCTTTGACAAAAGTTGACAAGTTTATAGTCACAGAATCTCCGTCGCAACATTTCGTACTAAACCATCTGATTTTCTGTTTTAATCTACGTATTTTTAAATGTATTATTATATTTCTTATTATAAAAGTAAAAAGACACTTGCGTTCAGTATGATGGTCATGTATTGAATGCCAAATAGAAAAACAAAAGAGAATAAGTTAACTTAAGATAATAAAATACAAAATACATACAGGGTGATTCTTAAGATTATTACATTTCTCTACATCTCCTTTTTTTTAAATCTTATAGGTTATTTGTTGTAGTAATTTGATAATAGATAATATAATATAATATATAAGGTATTAAAGTACTATAAATAAAGAAAATCTAGAATTCAATTACATATGAGGCTCATTTTTTTTTTTTTTTTAACTAGGATTTGTGTATATACATTGTAGATACATACAATCAAATTTTACAAATTTCATTTTAAATCAATTCAATTAATTCATTCTTATACATTTTCTGTTGTAAGTAAATGGTTAATGAGGTGCATCTTAAATTTATTTATTAGATATAGGTTATCTGTAAACCTATGATATTTATAAGCGCTTCCGCAAGTGATATGAATTTCTTCTCAAAATTTTGCCATTTTGTACTATTATATAGGATCGAGGCGAATTATGTTTTTGCATTACTTTAGCGGGAACCAATTTTTTCCATCTTTTACCCATACACTTTCCCCTTTTTCAAACGTACTTCGCTCTCTTGCATTTCGATCATAATATTTTTTATTGTATAAATTATTACGACGCAAAATTGGTAATATTTTATCACTGAACTCATTATTTCTATAAAATTCAGACTTTCCGGGCACCAGGGTTCTAGTTTGTCTACCAAATAACAATTGAGTTGGTGACAAGTTTGAATTTTTAATCGGGGTATTTCGATACTCGAGCAATGAATGCCATAAATTACTTTTTTCTTCGCTGCTTTTCAGTAAAAGCTTTTTTGCTATTTGAACCATTCGTTCTGCAAAACCGTTAGACTTTGGATAGTGTGGACTCACCGTTGTAACTTTTATATCTAATGTCTTCACCCATTGCCTAAACTCAAAAGACCCGAATGGAACGTTATCTGCTATTATTTCTAGAGGATACCCATGTATAGAAAAAATAATATTGAGTTTTTCAATTATTGCTTTGGCCGTCTTTTTCGTCAAAGGCACTATGTCCAAATATTTAGAAAAATAATCGCCTATGACTAAGTAATTCCTACCACTGATTTCCATAATATCCATACCAATTTTCCCGTAAGGTGTTTCTGGTATCTCGTGATTCAACAGTGGCTCTTTTGCATTGGCTGACCTTTTCTTTTGACATATTTTACATTTAGCTACCAATATTTCTATATCATTATCCATGGATGGCCAATACAAAAGTTCCTTTGCTCTCTTTTTAGTCTTCTCAATTCCTAAATGACACTTATGAAGATTTTCCAGAACCGACTGTTGGAGAGATCTAGGGATAAAAATTCTAGCATCAAAAAATACAAGCCCATCCTCACTGTATAAATTCATCCTCTTCCCCCACAGAAACTTAACATCATTTTCTACCTTGGTCTTATCATTAGGCCATCCGACTTCACAATATTTCAAAACTTTTCCCAAAATGTCGTCCTTACTAGTCTCTTCCTTAAACAAAATTCTCTTTTCATCACTCACATTAATTGTATGTACCAACTCATCTAAACCCGTTATTGCAACATCGTCATAATTATTTTTGGAATAGCTTCTGGACAACCAATCTGCTAAATATAAGTATTTACCCGGTACATAAATAAAATTTAAATTGTATTTTTCTAATTTTAGTTTCATTCTCTGTAATTTTGCAGACGGTATCTTGTGATAGTCCTTTCTCATAATTCCTAGCAATGGCTTATGATCGGTTAGAATTTCTACTTTATATCCGTAAATGTAATTATGAAACTTTTTACATGCGAACACTACAGCTAACATTTCTTTTTCAATCTGAGCATATCTTGTTTCAGCATCAGATAGACTACGCGACGCGAAACATACTGGTCTTTTATTTTGCAACAAGGCGCATCCTAAGCCATCTTTTGATGCATCTGTTTGCAAAAAAATTTTTCAGTATGGTCAAACGGTTTCAAGTCTGGTGCATTCACAATTAAAGTTTTTATATCATCCAAACATTTATCATGTACTGGTAGCCATTGGAATTCGACTGAATTTTTTAATAAGTCCCTGATTGGTTTACTAATACTTGAAAGGTTAGGTACATAGTCTCGTAAATAATTTATGAAACCTAACAGCTTCTGAATATCCTTTTTGCACTTTGGAGGTCCTAAATCCTCAATGCCTTTCAACCTACTCTTATCACAACCTATCCCCTTACTCGAAATTTTATGCCCTAAAAATATTACTTCCTTCTGTTTCCATTGAATCTTTTCCCAGTTGAACTTCACATTCCTTTCCTTAGCCCTTTCCATCACTAATTTTACAGTTTCATTATGCTCCTGCTCATTCGCTGCGGCAATAAGTATATCATCAATATACACTATAACGTTTTTAATATCTCCAAAATTTTCCTCATTAATCTTTTGAAATGCTTCTGGAGCTATTTTAATACCAAATGGCAAGCGTCTAAATCTGTAGCACCCAAAAGGTGTGCTGAATGTGCATAAACTCTTTGACTTGTCATCAAGGGCGATTTGCCAAAATCCATCTTTAAGGTCTAGCACAGTAAAAATTCTTTTATTTATTAGATTTGTTTTGAGTCGTTCAAAAGTTGGAATTTCATAGTAATTATCTTTAATTGCATCATTCAGTTCCCTAGGATTTATGCAAATTCTCAATTTTTTGTTAGGTTTTTCTACAATAACTATGTTGGAAATCCACTCACTCGGGTTTTCAGACTTTTCAAAAATACCTTTCTCACATAATTTATTCAATTCCTGTTTTAAGGCTTCCCTAAGAGCTAAGGGTATTCTATACGCTGGTTTAGATTTTGGTGTAGCATCTTCTTTTAGTTCAATAGTAAAATCTTTTTTGAAACAGCCTAATCCTTCAAAAAGTTCATGATATTCCTTTTTTAGACTTTCTTTACTAATTACTTCAACCGAATATATGCGCTTAATCAATCCAAATTCTATACAAGAATTTAGGCCTAAAATAGGAACTGCGTTGTTATCTTTTACGACAAAAAATTTGATTTTTTCCGATGTTTGTTTTATTTTACACAGTAAATTCACAATACCCATGTGTCTTATCGTGGTACCATTAAAAGCAACTAAATTATCTGAACTTTTCTCAACTCTAATATTATGAAAGTCTTTCAAAATATTAAATGGCAGTATGTTAACCATAGCCCCTGTGTCTAGCTTGAACTTTATAGATTTATTTTGAATTTGGAGACATTCATACCACGTGTTGGCGTCATTTTCATTTCTTATTTAATCTATATATAAACTACTTACACTACTTGTATTACATGTATTATTAGTTTGAATTCTTAATTCACTTATGGATTTTTTCCTACACACGGAAGAAAAATGATTTCTTCCTCTACAATGATTACATGTTTTGCCATATGCTGGGCATTTGCCCTTCAAGTGCTTTTTTCCACAAAAATTACAGTTTATACCTTTCCGACAATTTTTTGAACTCTCATGAACACTATTCTTTTCACTACTTTTAGTTTTAAAATCAATAAAATTACCTTTAAATTTTTCAGACTTCTTACTAACTAAATTAATGTCTGCTTCTCCACTTCGCATAGTATTCATTTGCCTATTACTCACTTCAGCCGATCTCGCCATATCGATTGCCATTTCCATTGTCAACTTTGGTGTGTCTAAGAGTTTTTTCTGCAACGCCTTGTCACTTGTTCCCAGTACAATTCTATCACGCACCATCCTATCTTCTTTATCAAAGCCGCATCGCCGCACTATTTTCTTAATATCCATTAGAAAATCATCAAAAGGTTCACCATGTGCTTGACATCGATTATGGAATACGAAACTCTCATGAACTTCATTGCACTTTGGTTTACAAAATTCTTCAAATGCATTCGTAACCTCTGTATATTTTCCTTTAGCTGCCTCCGTGAGGTTAAAAGAGTCAAATAGCTCTACAGCTTCCGGACCGATGGCATTTAGAAATATTGCCACTTTTACTGCTTCTGCTTTCTTGTCCAATTCAATTGCAGTAGCAAAAATATTAAAATTTTGCCAAAAAATTCTCCAATTTTCTGCTATATTTCCACTAATTTTAAGTTCATCCACTTTTTTCACAAAATCCATATTTGTATTTTTGTTAATATATATGTACGTATTTAATATTTTTTGGCGGCCTTCCACGCGGTTTTAGATGTGCATAACTTGTGTTTGGTTTCGCTTTACCCATATATTGTGTGTATGTATATCAAATTTTTTTTTTTACATAAAATATTTTATAACTGTTCTTTATTTTTTTTTCACCGACTGCGCCATGTATTATTATATTTCTTATTATAAAAGTAAAAAGACACTTGCGTTCAGTATGATGGTCATGTATTGAATGCCAAATAGAAAAACAAAAGAGAATAAGTTAACTTAAGATAATAAAATACAAAATACATACAGGGTGATTCTTAAGATTATTACATTTCTCTACAGTGTATATTATCCTTCGCCATATACCAAGGATCATTTGTAATCTTAGATTGAAAGCGTTGAAGTTTTCCAATATTGGAATTATTCGCGGTTCCCCTTAACTCTAATCCATATATCCATAACGGCTTGAGGATCGATTTATAAAGCATATCTTTGTTTTGAGACTTTCAGTTGGGAATTATGACCAAGTAACCAGTATATTTTTTTAAGGTGGTCTTAAAACCTAGTAACTCTTTTAAGTTGATTTATTTGACGTTCAATTCTTTTTGACTTCTTGATCGCATATCTGCTACGACATGTTCATACCCTTTACGATGTTGTATTTCAATATCATAAGCTTGAAGTTGAAGTGACCACGGAGCGTTATATATTTCAGCGACATTAGCCAATTTATGATAGCGTGGACTATGACAATCGTAAAAGGCATCATCTCCACATATGTGTAAATTTTCTTTATGGCTATAAATGATGCTAAACATTCTTTTTCCGTGGCGGTATAATTCTTTTGACAAGCATTCAATTTCTGGTTGTAAAAAGCTATAGGATGTTCTTCACCCTTATCTTCGAATTGATACAATACAGCTCCTAATCCATAGTCACACGCATCGCACTGGATCCAAATTTTTTTTTTAAGTCAGGATGCATTAATACGGGTGCAGAAGTTAGGGCTTTCTTTAAATTCTTAAATGACTCAATAGCTTCTGAAGTCATTTCAAACCTTTTCGACTTTTTTAGCTCGTCGGGTAGTGGAGCAGATACTGCGGCAAAATCTTCGATGAATCGGCGAAGCTACGCAATTCTCGGAGTGACTTTGGTATCTTGATGCTTTTTATCGCCTGTATCTTTTCCGGATCAGTTTTCGAACTTCCACCACCAATTATAAATCCACAATATTTCAGCTGTTGATAAAGTTGTTCTGTTAGCCTTGCTCTTCTTAGGCATGAAGGTACTTCCTCTAATATTTTTATATGTTTTGCAAAGCTATCAGATACTATCAAAAGGTCGTCTAAGTAATTAAAAATATTTTCCCTTAATGACTGGGGAACGTCTTTATCTATCAGCCTACATAGCTATTGTGCCGCGTTGCAGTGGCCAAAATGCATCTCGCGAAATTGATAAAGTGGCCACCCTGCTACTCTAAAAAGCCTATTTTTACCAGGCTTCCTCACTAAAGTAATTCTATTAGACCAGGGGCTCTCACATTCCTCAATCACCTTTAGCGAAAACATATTATCAATTTCCTTGTACACAATATCCTGCAACGCTGGTGATAGAGGATAATCATGATATTTAAACGGTTCTGCGTTCTTTACCAACATAATCGTGTGTTTTTAATGGAATAACCCCTAATCCTTTCCTTTTGAATGCTGAAAATGCAATTGTTTTGTACAATGTAATTTTTTGCTCTGCAATTAATGCATGTGGAGGAGATATGTATGTACATATGTATATAATCATCCAATTCTATTTCTTTTTGCACCTGATTAGCATCGACTTCATCGGCCGCAAAAATTTCTGGCGCTATGTTAAACTCTTTCCACAAATCAACACCTAAATAAGCAGTTTGTTCTAAATCTGGATATAAATAGTAGGAAATACGCTTAGTTTTATCCCTGAATTGCGACTAAGTAAGCTAATCCATGCCACTGTATCCATCAATCCTTTTATTCTGACTCCGCCTATCGTGATTCCGGCAAACGTTCTTGGATTATTTTTTACATCTGCCACCTTTATTTTCTTTATATCTAATTTGTACATTTTTCTTTTATTTCTACATTTTTTCTCTTAATTTTCTAATTTTATCCGATTTCTCTTTTCTGCATTCTATGTCCTTACCAAAAATTTTGTTCCTAACTCTTTCATAATTTCGTTCCCGTTCCTCAAAAGAATAAATGTGTCGTAATTGAAGATTTAATTGATTCAAATTTTTAACTGCGGTTGTTAAACATAGTTATATTTTGCCTTCCAGTGTTAAGTACTTCTCGGGATATCTATGGAACGATGAGCTCCCGCAGCTTCCTCGCTCCTGGATAAGTTTTTTTCCTTGCAGTTCGTATAGTTGTGGGCTTTCACTTCTTGTTTTCCACATCTAAAGCAGAATATTGCTCTTTCTGTGGACGGACATTCTATAAAACTGTGGCCTGGTTGCCGACAATTAAAACAAATAAAGATATTCCAGGCTGCACGAATTTATATTTTCCTGCCTTCTACTGCGGCTATTTCCTCATAACTCTCGGGATAAATTTTATCCCCTTGTATACGCTTTTCGAACACTTCATTCACCTACCTTGTATAGCGATTAATTGAAGATGCATAAGCAGAGACTCTTGTCTTCTTTCGGCTGAATATTTTTCCACTTCTATACACTCTTGCCTCAACTCCTCCACAGAGTTGATTGCAATTGGATAGACATTATTACGAACATTATCTTTTAAATTCGTCTTAATAATTTTGAGCATTTCTTTCTCCGGTATAGACATATTTAAACGTGATCTCATCTGCGTCATCACAAAGAAAAAATCATCAATCCCTTCACCTGGTTGCTGCTTTCTCTCTACGATATCGCTCATAAGCTCAAAACTGGATCTCGCGGAACGATACTGTTTTAGCAATGCCTTCTTCAAGGTGGCCCATTCGGTCATATAATTGGTTTTGATGAATAACCAGTACCACTTTGAAGCAACACCTTTAACAAAAAGATGGAAATTGTCAAGAACTTCATTCCATGACACCTGGTACTGCCGTTGCAAACGTTCTACGCGGAACACAAAATCCTCAACAGCCAACATGTTAGTGTTGCCATCGAATTCTAGTCCCTATTTGTCAATACATGTTCGCTGGTATGATCTACTGCCAGCGTTTTCCATATTTTATAATGATAATCTCGACGAATGATGAGAACTCATCGGTGGGGATTCGGCAGACGCATTACTTCGACTATTTTTCTGCATACATATGTGGCAACAGTTCAACTCGTAGCTTCTCATTTTCCTGTTGTGTTTGCTGTTATATATGACTCATTGTTGCTATCGTTGCCGTTAAATCGGCCACTTGCTTTTCAGGTCATTTATCTGTGATGAAAACCCCATCCTCCTGGCTCTCTCATACTAACATCAATCGTTGGCATTGAACTAGTTGAAGGATTGCTGGCCATGGTCGTGTGTGATTTATCAATAATCTGCGGTACTAAATTGCTTGGACCTGGATCAATTCTTTTATTTACATAGAAAACAGTTTCCCTACAACATGTATTGGACTTGTATGCCTTACCAAATGCCAAAATGGCATTTCCACATATTCGCAACTCGATCCCATATCGCTGTCAAGTTTTAACTAACGCTCAATAATAAAAAAACAACTTATGAAACAGTTCTCAGCGTAATTACTTGCTAAAAGTTTTGCTTTACATGTGTGTATATAATATATGTTTGAATTTTTATTAGTATTTAATTATATGTCTGCATACTTTGTCTAACTTATCACTTAGTTCCACACTGCAATATAAGACATAAGGTCTTGTGTATGGAACTCTACAAATAAATCAGTAAATAAATGAATATAAAAAATTAATAGAAGAAATAAATGCTATTCAAATCAAATTGTATTTGCCTTGTTTTTTTCTGGCTCTTGTACTGTGTTGATGGGAAGGCATTCCTTATTCGGATCAGTACAATATATACGGTTTATCCTAGAAAAACCCTATGCAACTGAAAACTACCTAATCAGATAGATAATCCTGCTTATTATGAGTATGTCTGTATCCTATAATTATGTTTATTAAATTTTCACTTTATCACCGCTTTACAAATAATTTATCTACCTTTTTTATTATTATCATTATTTTTTTAATTTTAATTACTTATAAGTATATACAAATTTATTCATCTATTTATATATTTATTTATTTACTTGTATATTTTTTTGTATATAAGGTCTGGCATGAAAGCAAGTAGTGGTCATCGAAATTGGGTATACAAAAACAAACAAAAAAATACTACTAATGGGAAGTGTCGATGTCGTCTTTATCAAGCAAAACAAAAAAATGTTAAAATGATGCAACCGTATGTAAGTTAAAAGTTCATGATTTCGAGCATATAAAAATCATGGGATTCTGTGATGTTACCCCGAGTGATTATTGATATTCTGCTCCCATGGTTCCTGTCCATAGGTGGCTATCGCTCTACACTCATACTAATGACACCAAAATACATACAGTTTGACTATCCGATACTAATAAAAACGAGAAAAAATAGATAACCACACAATAAGATGAAACATTGAACATCAGTTTCACTAAGCTGCTGTCCTCCATTCTATTTTGGACTAATGGATTCCCTCACCTTTACGTTTCTCAGGGCTATCAAAGAGACTGTAGTGCCATACCTGGCTGAAGAGTTATCGTCGGGCTATAGATAAAAATCTTAATGGTCTATTCTTCTGTGCTTAGATGACCTACACATTATTTTTGAATTTTACACTCTTAGCTCCCATTTTCATCCGGTCGCCAATAAGATCCAACCTATACTATAAATTGGGCGCCATTTAATGTTCCAACCTATATTATAATTTGGGCGCCATTTAATGTCACGGCCGCAGGGACCAGTGACATTAAAATTCCTTTTGCAACATTTTTATCAAATATTTTTAAAGCTCCTTTGGCCATTGGTGGTTCTATTAAAACCTGGTTTGAGCGTTCTGAGACTTTGGATTTTAACTTTTTCTTTTCGCTTCTCATCCAGTTGCTTTATAACTGCCAGTCACGAATTTAATATCTTTCTTAGGGATCTTTACTCTCCTTCAGTGAAAATTTATATTTTCAAAAAAAAATTTTATTGTATCACAAAGACTATATTATTTATTCACTTTAATTTTTCTTTTTAGCCTTATACACAGTTCGAGCTCTAACATGTTTCTGACAGCTAACTTTTCACTTTTATAACTCATTTCTTTGATAACTTTTTCCAGGAAGGCTTTTTAATTTTCCAAGTGAACTCCCGCACAATCGCCTTTCTTTTTTCAGGCCTTTCCCAAACATTTTCAATTGTTTTCTTCTAAATATTGTCTGTAAATACTTTTAAACAACCAATATCCATAATTGGCATAATACATTTAAAAATTTTCCCCTTTTGTACTAGATGTCGCCTGTTCTGCCTGGTCCTTCACTTTATCTACCAGGGTCTCATAAAATTTCATAACATTTTCACAATTCGAAACAGCAGTTCATTTCCCTCTCGTTCCACATAATACTGAATGGGTAATACAACCCTGCACTTATTTCGTAAATTTTTGTTACGTCTTTTGTTAACACACAGTACTGCCAACAGTAAAATGCGCAATGTTAGCGAAATTTGTGCTCACATACACTTACAGCGAAGACAGCTAGTAAAAAAAATAAATTAAAATACCCTGATATAAGTATGTGTCCCTATATTTATTTGTATATTATTTTATAACAGACTAAGGTGAAGCCTTAGACCTTCGTAGACTAGTAGGTAGTGTACTAGACTCGTAGTGCGAAGGTCCTAGGTTCGAATCCTGCCGCAGAACTCTGGCAGTTGTGTTTGATAATTAAAGGGAGCGCACAACAAGCCTTCACTGGCTTAAGTGTATGTCGTATGACATGGTCTATCACACCCCTTCAATCAACCTAACCTAACCTAACCTAAGGTGAAGCCTTATTCTCTGCTTTCTCTCTTTCTCACGACCAAGTCCTATTCGCCCAATGAGCCAAAAATAACAACTATGACTATATTCAAGACGAGTTATGTGTACCAGTTGGTTTTAAAAGAACAGCTGACAAGAAGTTGATTTGCCAAAGTTTTTTTGCAAGGTCAATTTATACAGGTCGTCGAAGTTCTATAACAAACACAATATTACAAAAAAATGTGTCATAAAAAGTGCAAAGGAAACAGGATTTTCGGCCAAAACCGTAAACAGAAGAAGAAAAATTTTAAAGACTGTAACACATATATAATAAAAACAAAAATTTTCACCTGAGGTTATGCGATGAGCGGTATAAATAGACCTTGATGGATTGTAAACACCAATCCGCCATATTGTTTCCAGCTTTGGTCACTGTTGCCGTTTTTTTTTTTTCTTAACTTTTATATTAAAATTTTAATTTTTCATTTGGTTAATGTCTTGTAATAAATTATAAGCAGAGTTTTTTTAAGTTTCATAAGCCAATTTTTCTAAAACTGTTAATAAATAAAAAAACTAATACATTATTTGCTTCGAAAGTAGAATGACTTTTGTTTTGTTTTATTTATTTTTTTATCAGGCAACAATAATAACATTGTTAAGTAAAAGATTACTCAGGTTTTTCTTTTGACTATTTGATAAATAAAATAAATTACACACAAATTACTGTCTCAGCACCGCTTCTTTTCTGTTTACGAATTGATACAAAAGGATACAGAAGTACAGAACGCCTTTAATACGGTAACACAATACTGCGAGCTAATTACCGTGGTCAATCACGAGCGAAATTTACACGAACCTTCGAGTTTTGACACTTTTGAGGCTGTCATTCGATTAAGAGTAAAGTTTTCTTTTCGTAACAATCTTTATTTGCAATCTATCCTATTTAGAATAATATGTATGAAAATTAGATAAATTTTAACAAATTAATCATTGTTGTGCTTTAACGGGGACAACAACATGGTAACAATAATTTTCGATATACGAGTAACAAATTAATAAGAAATTACTTCCAATAATGAACATTTAAAAAATATTAAAATAATTAAATAAAATTTAAATAGCGTAAACATAAGGTTACGAGAAGCGTAAGTTTTCTCATTTCATTAGTATCGACAACTAAAGATATTGTCAGTTGATTACAATGATAAATTAGTCGTTTAAGATAATTAGTGGTAAACTTGTTGATTTGATCTTTAATTTTTGGAATAAAAAAATCGTTGTCAATTGTTTTGGGGCATTGACAATTAATCTCAAAATACTATTTGGTATCTTTCTTCATTAGAGATGCTCGTGATTCCCCGCAACAGATTGCCGTAGGTCCACACTGGTTAGGGTATAGTCTTATACATATATTATCACTTTACTTTTCAATATCGATTGGGAATTAGGGCCTAGAAAACAATATACTCGTTTAGTTTTAATTTCAAGATGTTCTCTTTTGGCTTTTATGATTGCTTTCCACGTTAATCTCTTGCCAATATGAAGACCAAGATATTTTACACAATTGTCTTGGGGAATTTCATTGTCTATTGTTAAACGAGGAGAGTATTGACTTTAATGTTCCATTTGGGCAGCCACTTTTAGACTTGATGCAGCTTATTTTGAACGAAATTCGATGTTTCTGCATGAGTTGCAACTAAAACATTGTTAGTTACAGGCATATCCGTCTGCATTTATAATACATGTTTCTGATATTTTGTTATTTACTCTTACATAGAACTGTCTTTCACCTCAATATGATTTTAGTAAGAGGTTGGGTGCTGTCGGTACTAGTTTTTTTAGTTTGGAAAGTGATCCAGCATGGCAAACTTTATCAAATGTTTGTTGAGCATCTAAAAATACAGCACAGCAATATTTTTTCTTATTTTCTAAAGTATCTCTTATTAGAGCTGTAATACGTTGGCATACCCATATTACGCTTAAAACCAAATTGGTGCTCAGGTGCGATGTTGAATTTTTCCAAGATTGTTGACAATCTACTCATTAATATTTTTTCAAATATTTTGGAGAAGGTAACCAACAAACTGATAGTCTGTAAAATGTGATACGATTTTCTGGGATTTTCGGCTTATTTACTAATACTATCTGGGCACACCTGCATAGAATCCTAAATTAAGGTTAAAAATAAAATTCATTTTTTTGCGTAGAGATCTAGCAACGGTTCCACTAATACCATCCTTTTGGGACTTAGTTATTTCGCTATCATATGTGGTATAAACGTATTTGTAAATGTACAGCAAAAGTTTCGGATTTGCTCTTGCGTCGATGATAGGAGTATTTCTTTTAGTGGGTCGTTTTAAGTGCTTCGTTGCTTTCAATAAACTAAATTCATCGTTTTTATAAACTCCTAAACACCTTAGGGAATAACGAATTTGTTAATTTTTTTCTTCGAATAATTGTTTTTTCAAATCTTTTGCTGCTTTATTTAGACGTTGTTTATCAGTAAGATTTCTACTACACTACCAGATTCTTTTAAACACTCTTTTGTTTGGTATATCTCTCTGATTTCCGTAGTCAAAACAATGCTATGTGGATCACTTGAAGTCTGCACATTTGGCGTTGACAGATATCCCGCTTTAAGGATTAAGTTATTAAAATTTTTGCAACACTATGTAAATCTGAACTCAACGTAAATGGTAGATTGAGGTTCTGATTCCGATCAATCCACATTTTAAAAGAATTAAAATCTGTTTTGCGATTTACGACTTGGTACTTACTTGAGTTAGTTTTCAAAAACGCATTAAAATTTTGTAAATCTGGTGAGTGGTCACAACTTAGTACGTCTGTTTAGCATTTATCAGGTAAAAAAATCCATTGATTTTAAAAAATGTTTTTCTTGTGAAATGTGTCTCTGATACGAAAAGTATGTTTATGAAATTAGTGTTAAAGAAAAGTTCAACTTCTAGAGTATGTTTATAAAGCCCGTATGGAATTTATTGCAATACGAAGATTCAGTTGCATAGTTTTGAAACTATAACTGACATTATACTTAAAAGTTTGTTTGATAACTCAATTTGATTTTGAACTAGTACCTCAAGCTTTTCAAAGTTATAAACATTTGTATTCTGATGTGATTTTTTGATACATCAGCATAAGAAAATTTATTGTTCTGATAGAAGTGATTATTTTTGGCTATTTGTGATCTATTTGCGTTGTTGCTATTTTGCAATTTTTTCCTTAAAGATTGTCTATATGCCTCACAGCTTTTATAATTGCATGGATGATTTTTTAAACAATTAACACATCTAGAAGGCATATCGCTTGATTTTGTGCATTCTAAGGCAAGATGTCTCAAACCTCATTTAACGCAGTTTCTATGATGGCACTGAACAAGATAATTATTATTATTATAATTTTTTTTTTGCGGAACAAGAAAAAAAGTTGCGTTATTAGTATGCTTGATATCATAAAAGTTGTTGTTATCAGTACTAGGTTCAAGATCTTTAAAAAAACATGGAAATTGCTGCTTTTGTGATTTCACTGCGGATATTTGTAACATTTTTATCTTGGTGACCTAAATTTTCGATGGCTAACTTAATATCCTGAAACAACAACTCTATGCGATCTTTCTTGTGTGTGTGTGTGTGTGTTTTTTTTTTGTATGTATGAAAGTTAAGGCTTTTATCGTTCGAGTACGTTACCAATATTTTATATGTTTTAATATAATTACCCATTATTCTTACCTGACTATCCCTTGTTGTTTTATATTTAAATTCAGTGGAGCCGATAACACCACAAAAATTATTAATAATAGGATTTATATTTGAAACATTTGTAATTATCATTGGCGAAAGTTTAGATATATTATTTTCTGTTTTTTCGTTATCGTTTTCATGTCATTATTATCATCATCAATCAGATCAGGTGGGTAATACAGAATACCTATTACGACTTACACGAATACTTGCTTTTTTAATAAATATTTATCACTTTTGCTGCTTCTTTTTATTTTTCACTGTTTTTGTTGTGGTATTGGGATTTAAGAGTGCACAAAAGAGACTTTGCCACCTTACAATTTCATCATCTCTATCATTGTCATCATCGATGATGATAAACAATGTACATTAATATTAATTTGTCTCGTGTTTTTTTAATTGTGTAAAGTGCACAAAGAACTTTTAACGAAAAAAATTTAATGTACGTAATAAGCTTGCGCTTAAATGCAACCGTTCGAGTCCTTAGCAAAATTACCAATCGAAATTGTATTTTTCAAAGAATTCATTTGAGAAAAAGGAGGCAAGAAATATTATTTTTTAAAATACAAGCAAAATCAATATCATTTAAAAGTAAATTCTACAAGTTTATGTCAGATAATTTTAAGTTAGAGGTACTATCACATACACACGGCCGATAGACAATAGCCCATTGCAAAATTTTACAAGAAGTTTGAAAGACGCTAAAACTTGGAACAACTTTTGTTGAACAAATACTTATAATCATATTGATTCATCTAAATTCACTAGAATGCTATAAGGGCGCACAGTAGTGCGCCAGCCTATGCACACAGCATGTATATTACAAGAAACCACACGCGCTGTTTACTACCCTCATAAAAAAAATTAAAGTTAAAACATAAGGATGCTCCTTGTACGTTATTTTATATTGATTTTATTTTCGATGTCCCATACACAAGACTTTAAGTCTCATAATACTGTATGGATCTCAGTACAAGTACATACAAAAATACATTTTAATATACAATGGGTTAGTATTAAAGGCAAATAAATAAATCTCAAAAGTTGTGTACAAATGTATAGAACAAACATACATACATATAATAAAGGTTTAAAAAAGCAATAAAATAATGAAAACATAATTATCAAAATAAAATTATTCTCATAGTTGAGTGGTATTAACCCATTTACGACGAATGGGTAGAAAAATACCCAAAAAAATTGTTTTTTTATTTTAATTATATTTTGGCCCAACCAAAAGATAGCCCAAATGCTTTGTTGAGGACGAATATATAAGACAAATGCCGATATTAAAAAAATTATAGAGATATAATGCTCGCATATTTTGGGCGGCAGCAAAGGGGTCAAAATTCATTAATATTTGAATATCAAAATTATATGGCAAAAACAGTTTCAGAACGCGTAGAGAAGGGAATATCGGAAAGCCCACGGAGTATAATATAATATTATATGTCTCCTACCTGCTGAAAAAGGATTCACCTGTATTAGTCCATTCACCTGAGCTACAGGCGCGATTTCATTGATATGAAATCATAAAAAATACAATTTATTTTATTTACATATAGTTAAAAATTTATTTCAAAGAGTAATTCAAAATCATTTATAAAATATATATATTTGGGTTTTTTTATCATTTATTTTTTTTTACTTTTTCGAAATTTTTTGGAGTTCCGGCATGAAATTGTGCAAAACAATCCTTTGGATGCAGATTCAAACTGCACTTTGTACAACCGTATTCTGTTTTTCCACCACATTGGGCGCAGCGACCACGTTTTCTAATTTTATTAATCATGTGATCAGATTTGTCCTTACGCTTTGAAATTTGCTGCGCATTTGTGACAATTCTTGTTTTGCAGCGTCTGGTTTTCGGAATTGTTACTAACGCTTCAACAACACGAACACGAAATTCGAGTTGGCTCATAGGTGGCAAACGTTCACATCCTCTACACAAGCAATGTAATTTCCAGGCGTTCACGAAAGCTGCATCCATAGCGTTTGTGAGTAATGGCCAATACCATTTTTTCCCGCGTACTCGAATACGATAATTGCTAATGCCATTGTCGAATAAATCAACTCCACCCATTCGCTGATTATATTCGTGAATTATGTATGGTTGGTCAACGACAACTATCTTCCGAAGTTTGCGATCATACCTTTTGGTCCTGCACATTGGCTCTACACCCAAAAAATTAGACATCACAGTGACAACCTGTAAAGTGGATAAAAATAAATATAAAACCATAATACATAAGTTTTTAGATGCACTTACCGAATTATCATTCCAGCGAACTGCGATATTATTTTTATCAAAGCTAAAATCTGATGATCCTCGTGGTTTTTTTCATCAATTTGTTATCTTCCAACAATGCATGATTGCTCCGATTATCCCGAACAGTACCTGTTGCAAAATAACCTTCTTGGGATAGTATACATAACAGTTTGTGGCTTGTAAAAAAGTTATCAAATGTAACATTGTGTTGGGTTGGATCTGATATATTCTCTAATAATCGTAGTACCACGTTCTCTCCAAGACCGTAGTCAGCATTGTTATTGGCAGAAGCGCCAGCATATGTTATAAAGGAATAACAATATCCAGTCGTTGAAGCTAATACCCAGTATTTGTAGCCAAATCGTATTGGCTTACCCTTTATTTACATCTTTAAAGAATGGCGACCATAATATGCAATCATCTGTTCATCCACCGATAAATTGTGAGAAAATATCCCATATTGCATAAATTTTTTATTTAATGCATTGTTCAATGGAGTCCCCCCGGGGGCCACGGTCAATACATCTTGTCTTGGTGGCTTGGTGTTGTGCTTCCCGGGGTATAGGGTTATCAGGTTTCCGGACCTAGGCCTTTTTGCTGATAACCCCTAAAAACTTGTATGTTGCTACCCAATCCCTGAATCAACAGGGCAACGGGCGCGCATGCAAGTAAACTAAAGGTAAAAGCGGGTTCGCTCGCTCGTCCGGAGGGGTAGTTGGTCTTTCCAGACCTTGACCTTTGGCCAATTGCCCTAAAACTTAATATGTTACTACCCAATCCCTGAAACACCAGGGTAATGGGCGTGCATATAAGTAATTAAGGAAGTAGCTTGCTACGCTAGTTTGGGTAGAAGTGTTACCGATGCCTCAGGTGTGCAAGGAACCTAAAATCGGAGGTGTTTTTAACACAAGGCCGACCAGAGTCCTATTTGGTGCCACGGGAACCAGTAGCCCCTAGGACTTGTCCTAGTCTGGTTGTTGGTGAGGACCCTTCGGGGATCACGTGGTGGCTGTGGTTAAAACCCAAAGATACGCGGGGAGAGGTATGGGCTGGATGAGTGTGTCTTCAATCATGGGCTAGTGGCATGATGTAGATGTTCTCTTCAGGCCATATATATCTAGGTGCTGTTGCTATTCGACAGAGCTGCTCTAATGGTTACGGTAGGTGAAGCCTCAGGTCAGATGGGGGCAAAATTTCCAATGCCGTGCCATTTGGGTAGTAGGAGGTTAGATAGCTCCAAGCATCTTAGCAAGGTGTCTGTACATGGTTCTGCAGCCTGTACGAAACTTGCTACCATGTTGTCCCTGTCAGGGGCACATGTTAGATGGCGCTCCAGTCATGTGCCTTTGGCGGGGGCTACTGGGGCGGTGGTGAACGTGCTTTATTCACCCTTGTGCAATAGTGCACCGTCAGGTTAGGCCTTCGGGCAGGTACTGACGTGAATCTTTTGCAACTCTGTTCAATGGAGTGATCTTAGCAAATTTTTCATTCTTATCAAGATTATAATTGTCACAAACATGTATATTTTGTTTTATGCGTTCAAATCTATCTCTACTCATTGCATCCTTTACAAATTGACATCCTAACGTAGCTTGATTTGACCAGTAGGATCTGATAGTTGGTAAGGTATGATATCCCGTAAGATATAAGATTCCCAAAAATGATTTTATTTCGGTATCATTAGTCATGAAACCAAGAACGTTTTTTTGCCCAGCATATGCATTTGTTTTTTCGACTATAATGTTTATTACTTCTTCATCGAAAAAGCATTCCCATAATTGTAGCGGTGATAAAGAGCCTATCAAAATAAGAAAAGCTCTTATAATAACCATACTTTAATATCACATTACTCACCAATTTTCTCATATAATGCTTTATGAAGTTTCTCTTCATTGTTGACAGGTTGTCTATCAAAATTATAGCTATTCGATTTACTCCATTTAGCTTTGCTTTCAACCTTCATCCGTTTTTTTGATTTTGATACACATGGCCGTACACAGTTATCAATGTTAGGTAACTCATCTTCAGTTTGTACTATAGTATATTTGGATTGTCAGTTTCGTAAATATACTCAACTTCGAATTGGCCAGGCATTTCATTCGGTAATAATTTTTCGTCGTGAAGTAATTGGACATTGTCATCTAAATCCTCATTATCGCTGATAACATCAATTTTCTCTGGTGGCTTAATAACAATATTAATTTCATTTGCTCTATGGTCAACATCATTGTCATCTTCGTCACTATTCCATCCATCAATTTCAGCTTGTAGTTCGGTAAGAGTTAAAATTTTATGGCGTCGTAACATCTTTCCACTATCTTAAATTCACTACAACTGAAATTACACAACAAACTACACTCGCACTATATGTTACTTCTGTCTTTTTAGAAATAACTATAGGAAACACGGGGAAATACAAATTTGCTTATTAAAAGTGATGTCACACATCACATTTAATCAAAAATCGTTTATATATAAACGTTAGTCGTTATTAAAATAATAGAAAAAAGGGTAGTTTAGATCACACTTATGCCGAAGTGGGTAGAAAAATACCCAGTCGCTGCAGGTGCCGCTATGGCATATAAAAAAAAAATAAAAATGTTCATGTAAATACAAATACTAAAAATATAGTTTATGTCGAATTTCATCAAAATCCGAGCACGGATTCGCTGGTCAGGCGTTAATGGGTTAACTTATAAATTGACAGGTAATATTTCTCCTGAATCGATATGCAATACTAATAACTTGGGAGCTGAGTGGAATATCGTTCCAGAGAATTATTGCATGAATAATAAATTGGTGTTTAGATATCTGACTGCTCTATTTAAAGCCAAGTGATCATTTACCTCTATTAAGAGTTCAATGGTTCAATCGCGCAAAAAGATAACCAGGCTGACTCTTGTATATTATAAGAAAGTTTTCAAAAATTCTTCTTATTAATCAAACATGTGGATTTATTTTCAGACCATCAGCTGTTGCGCATCCGTTTAAAATTCTCAAACATCGTTGTCCGCATGTTATCTAACTTTGTAATGCTCGAGTTCGGTTGGCAGATCATTAACGTATAGGAGCACCTCGACTTAGAGGCATCTGATTCAACAAATTGACGTCCGTCAGTTAGATAAGAAAATATCAGATCGGTAGAAATGGATGAAAACTTATGAACAAATTTCAATTATATACATAAAATATTATGATCGATGTGTCGAACTCCTTCGAATGATCAAGAAGTATTAAGAACGTAACATTGCCACAATCAACTTGTTGTATAACGCCTTCCAAAACATTCACTAGCTTACCTTATAGGTGAAGTTCTACCATCACATCTTTTCGTCTTATGAAGGTATGAAAATCATCTGTTCAATGAGTCACTTATCAATATTATGGGGCACTTACACTATATAAGAGAGCTGAAACTTGGTAGGTCTTGTTGAATAAGTCACTAAAAAATTTTAAAACGGGAACTTTATATCTAGGAACTTGCACTATAACTAAACAGCCTAGATGTTGTACACAGGTAGGTCTTAGTAAATAGGAAATTTGAAAAATCTAAAAGCGAGAATTTTTTACCTAGCGGCATCAGGAAGTCCCTAGTTTTTATGGGGTGCTTCCACTCTAGCTAAGAAGCCTACTTTTGGTATACAGGTACGTCTTGGTCCGTAAATACACAAGAAATTTTGAAAACGGGAAGTTTTTATTTAGAGTCACTAAGCTGCCCTTATTTGCATGGATTTTCATTGTGGCTGTAACTGAAGAATGAACCAAAGTGCAAAAATTTTAAATGAAATTTATCAATGGATTTGTGAATGACTTGCAGCGCGTTATAATAAAATTCTAGGCATTTCCATGGGCTTATGTGCTTTGTGAGCAAATCAGTATGAGTTTAGCTTACGTTATAACAGTACATAAAATCACAGCTGAGCCTTAATGTTAAAATAAACCAAAGTTCCTATCCAAAATATTCAGCCGTTAAAAGTACTGAGATCAAAATAAACACCAACTTCTTGATAGTAAAATACCATATCATATTTATACCTTTCTAATATCGGAAATAACTAATTATAGGTATTTTTACCTTTCCAATGTGGAAAGAGTTAGCAGGTTGCCTATATACATGCTAGTATTTTACCTATCAAGAACTTCGACCTCATTTACATCTCATAACTTTCAACGGCCTAAATCTTTCTATAGGTTCATAGCCATATTTTCATATTTATGTTGCGTTTACATATTAATAACCAAATTATATCGCAACACCTTGACATAAAATTGATCATCGTCTGACATGGAAGTTTCACATAAGTAGATACAAAACTAGTCTAAATAAAATTTGAGCAGTTCAGCTCAGCAGGGCTTATCAGTATGCAACATAGAAGAAAGTTAAGCCATTAACAAACGCATTGAACCAAAACATTCTAAATTACAACTGCCACACTAGGATATGAACATGGGACACTCTCTGAGAAACCTGATAGCAACAGCTGAAGGAACTGAACAGAAAAAGTTTTTTGTGTGGCATTGGAGAGACTTACTTAATTAATCCATTTTTGGCTAAGATCTGCCAGCCGTTTGCAACAAACATGCTACACATGCAAACATTCTGTTGACTGTTGCAAAAACGAACAATTTGAGATAAACTTTTTTTGTGAAATTACGGTAGATTTTTGATCACTGGGCTACCAATAGTAGATAAAAAACTAAAAGAAAATATATTGATGTATGAATTCAACTACTTATAGTATATCAAATGCATAACTCCGGTTTCAATAGACTATCACACCTTACCAAAGGCTTTTTCTCTTTTTCTATTGTTAAAAAAAATACTTAGAAAATGGACCTACTTATTAGAATCGTTTATGTTTTGCCAGCAAATAATCACTTCTGCCTACTGTGGAAAAGAACAAAAAAGTGAAAAACTACACAGACCAAACTGAAGACAAATCGCTAAGAAACAGCAACAACAACATTTAAGTAAAATACGAGGACATACATACAAGCTGGCGCAATAGTAATGTCATGTACAGAATTGGTTGCCATTTTTGCAGATGGCGCCGACTGTCACTGAGTCTTGACATTTGTGATATAGATACATAGAGAATTAGTTTTCAACAAGCGATGAAGTGATACAGACTTCACGAAGCTGGAGTTGTTGTTGCTGCTTATTCAACAAATTCGAAGTGAAATAGAATCCACAAACATCAACGAGATGACAATGCAAACAATTAATCGTCAGCACACGTTCGCTGCAACGAATTTTGGTGAAAGATTTGCAAATGTTCCCCTACAAAGTGCAAATTGTTCACGAATTGCTAGCTGCTGACCGTCGGACATACTCTGTTAAACTTGGTGGAGGAGAGGATGATTTTGTATCAAAAATCATAATGAGCGACGAATCCCATTCCCATTTAAGTCATATTAACAAACACAAAAAGCATTTCTGGAGCACAGGAACTCTACATAAAATGCATGAAGAGCCTTTGCATCCCCACAAAGTGACTGGTTGGTGTGCAATTTGCAGAAAAAAGTGGGTGGCCCTTATGTTATCACGGTAACCGTAAATGGTGCGCGTCATAGGCATAGGTATCGATCATTGTTGGTTTCAACAGGACGGAGCAACCGCTTACACAGCTCCGGCAACGATGGAGAAGTTGAGTGATGCCTCATTTCTGAACATCCTATATCTTACACCACCAGACTTTTTCCTCTGGAGCCGTTTAAAATGTCTTGCAAGAGCAAGTCTTGATTGTTAACACTGAAGAAATCGCCAATTTGCATCCAGATACGGAAATACGCACCAACTCGGGAGATGACCAGGTGATCAATATAATTTTTTCCAGTTAATGTCATTAATTTTACACTTTCAAATAAACTTTTCATAGAAACAGAGCTCTTTTTTCCATTTAAAACAAAATGGCAATCATTATATAATATTTTTTTTAAAAATGTCATTATCATTGGAATATATAAAAAGATATTTCTTTAGGAAAAATATAGAGGTTTGCAACTAATCATTCACTTTGAATAAAGTTCAATATATGTAAATGTGTATATGTATATTGCAAATTATATATCAGGGCAAGTCAATAAGTCCGTGACATTTTGTTTTCATTTTATTTATTGTTTTTTTTTATCCCCATTAAGTCGACCCAATAAGTTGGCATAATATTCGCCATTGATTGTTTTAACATTTTGAAGGTAGTCAACGTGGATTATACCGCGTTAATCCCGAAAAACGGTCGCCATGACTTTAGTGGCTGACAAACATACCTTGACCTCTTTTGACGCCTATCCATCCCGACAAACAAACCGCTTTCATTGCTGTTGGGTTTCTCGTGCATTTTAAAGATCCTCCACGATTACAAAACAGCGCGGAAACTCGTCCATATTGTTAAAGAACACCGAGCACTCCTTCGAAGTTGTCACATGATTGCGTTTATGGTTGATTGTTAACAAATGCGGCTTTCCGTCTTGAGGAAAGCTTTTTTATATCCAAGTGATCATTCCGTCCCGATAGTATTTATCAAGCGTAACCTTGGGTGTGAATGATGGTTTTTTTTCCCCAAAAAATAATGCTTAATGAGCACGCAATATTCTTTTTTTTATTTTCTCCTCAAATCAAACAACATCTGCAATTAATGGCTGTCAAACACAAATAAAATGACGCAGCTTGTTAAAATTTTGATTGGAGTTAACTGATAGATGCCTTTTAGAATGAACAGTGTTGCGGGATATTCAAAAGGTACTGACTTATTGACCTGCCCTCGTGCAGACAAATATTATACTTTTTTGAAAGCAAGTGCTCTAGTTTTTAATTCAGGTCGTTTTTATTAAAGGATTTATAGTTGTTTGTGCTAGGACGTTTAATAAAACTCGTGGTTCTTAACACTTATAACTATTCACAAGACGTTTATTTAATTACTTTTAGTTAACAAATATATTTCTTTTTATTAAAATTGTTTAAGATACTGCTCTGGTTGTTTAGCTACTGCTGTGGTTGTTTAGCTACCGCTGTTGTTGCAAAGACTACTTTTGGAATAAGAATTTGTTTTCTTCTGTCTGCCTTCTTATTTGAGTTGCCAGACTGTTTATTTTCGCTCGACGATTGAAAGGGGGCTGCCACATCCACTCCCTCTCCAGTGATAATGTCACGATCAGACTGGAAAGGTATTAATTGACCAGCCTTGGGGGCAGTTGGTGTGTTTTCGTTTTTGCTATTTGAAACTGTTGGTTGTTGCGTTGCTTGCGGAATGAATGAAGAACTTTGTTGAATGGTATTCATCATAAAAGCTGGTTTCAGTCTGTCAGCAGATACATCTATATCCTTTTCCTTGATTCGTATTGTATACAAACGGTCAGAATGACGGCGTATCACTTCGTATGGACCAGTGTAAGGTGCTTCCAAAGGTTTCCGAACAGCATCCGTACGAAGAAAAACGTGTGAACAATTATCAAGATCCTTAAAAACAAACATTTTATTTTTAATGTGATGAGCGGTTGGTATTGGTCTTAGGAGACTAAAATGTTTCTTGAGTTTCACCAAAAATTCAACAGTGTCTGTTGCATTATCAGTTTTATTAAAAAATTAATTGGGAAGTCGTAATACGCTACCATATAACAACTCAGATGGGGACGCTTTAAGATCTTCTTTGAATGATGTTCTGAGCCCAAGTAAAACAGTTGGAAGGATTTCAATCCACGATACGTTAGTATGGCACATTAAGGCTGCTTTAAACGTTCTGTGCCATCTTTCAACAATCCCATTTGACTGTGGGTGATAGGCTGTTGTTCTTGCTCGCTTGGCACCAGTGAAATTCACAAGAGCTTTAAATAGACCTGACTCAAATTGAGTGCCCTGGTCCGTGGTAATATACTTTGGACATCCGAAACGAGATACCCAATGTGACCAGAATTCTTTTGCTACAGTTTCAGCTGACATTTCTTTTAGAGGGACGGCTTCCGGCCATCTAGAAAATCTGTCGATCATTGTAAGGCAATATCTGTACCCTTGTATAAGTGGCATAACAACGATGTCTACATGTACATGGTCAAAACGACCGTCGGGAACATCAATTTTGTTTGGCGTAAAACGATTATGCCGTGTTATTTTTGACCTTTGGCAAGCTAAACAGCTCCGACACCAACTAATAATTTGCTTTTTCATCTCTGGCCATACGTACTTTTGACGAATTTGCTGCAGCGTGGCTTTACCACCTGGGTGTGAAGGACCGTGAATGAAATTAAAAATTTGTTGACGATGTTCAAGGGGAACATATGGGCGTACATATCCAGTAGATACATCACAATGAATTGGCAGAGATTCAAGATGAACTATTTGAAGTTTCAGAGAATGGTTACCCGTTAAAAGGATTTTCAACTCTTCGTCCGCTTCCTGAGCTGCTTTCAATTCGTTCATTGAAATAATTGTTGGCATTGAAATTGCGTTTAACCGTGAAAGTGCATCCGCCACTATGTTTTCAGGCCCCGAAACGTACACAATTTCAGTTGTAAATTGTGAAATGAAATCAAGGTGTCTCAGTTGACGTGGAGAAGCTTTTTCTGGTTTCTGGGAGAATGCGTAAATTAAAGGTTTATGGTCGGTTTTAATGATGAAATGTCGGGCTTCCAACATATGACGAAAATATTTTACTGCACTATATATCGCCAGTAACTCCCTGTCGTAGGTGCTGTACTTTCTCTCAGCTGCTGATAATTTTCTTGAATAAAATCCGAGTGGCTTCCAAACACCTTCAATTTCTTGCTCAAGAGCAGCTCCAATAGCCGTATCGGAAGCGTCGGTCCTCAACACGAGATCTGATTTTGTTGATGGATGAGCAAGCAATGTGGCTTCGCTAAGGCTACGTTTGCAAGATAAAAATACTTCCTCTGTTTCAGGTGTCCATAATACTTTCCTTTTATCATTTTTCTTAGAATTCGTAAGAAAATTGTTGAGAGGCGCCTGAAAGTGAGCCGCATGTGGAATGCAACGACGATAATAATTGATCAAACCTAAAAATCTCCGAAGTTCGCATATTGTCTCAGGCTTATTGTAATTTGTTATAGCAATGATGCGGTCATTTGGAGGTCGGCTACCGCTGCCACTTATTACATAGCCCAGAAAGGTTACTTCTGGCTGCCCAAATTGACATTTGTTTACATTTATGGTGAGGCCATGATGCCGAAGACGTTCAAAAACCTGTCGTAGATGACATTTGTGCTCTTCTATGGACCCCGACATAACAATGATATCGTCAATATAGCAATATACGAAATCCAAACCTCTTAAGGCGATATCCATAAATCTTTGAAATGTTTGGGTGGCATTTCGAAGACCAAACGGCATATATAGAAATTCAACTAGACCAAAAGGGGTGCAAACGGCTGTTTTTTGAACGTCTTCCTCTGCCATGGGGATTTGATAATAGGCCCTTACAAGGTCAATCGTTGTGAAAATTGACTTACCATGTAATTTTTCCGAGAAATCATTGATGTTGGCAATAGGGTAGCGATCCGGAACCGTCTGAGCATTCAATTTGCGGTAGTCACCGCATGCACGCCATCCACCAGTTTTTTTAGCTACCATATGTATCGGACTGGCCCAAGAACTTTTTGAAACTCTGCAAATACCATTCTCCAACAAAAAATCTATTTCAGTTTTGGCTGCATTAAGTTTATCGCCAGAAAGTCGACGTGGGCGATCAGCTACTGGTGTGCCAGTTGTCTCAATGTGGTGAACGATATTTACATCAGTATTGATCGCGTCAATGAAGGCAAGGTGATGTCCACGAATTCTTTAAGTAAAGATGAAAAAGGATTTACTGCACTAGTTAAGGTAGAAACACTAAACTCCTTTGCTGAACGCAATGTACCACGGCTGGTTAATTTCGTTGTGTTATCGATGAGACGTTTCTGTTTAAGATCAATAAGTATGTTGTGATGACTCAAAAAGTCAGCGCCAAGTATGGGCGTTTGTACGTCTGCTATAATAAATAGCCACTTAAGTTCTCGGCGGAGGCCTAAATCGACTTTAAAAATGCATTGACCAAATGTCTCAATATTACTGCGGTTTACAGCGACAAGTTTTATATTTGTAGGTTTCAAAGTAGCTTTGATTAAGGATGGTGGTACAACTGATACCACTGAACCAGAATCAATTAAAAAGTTGCATTTGGTAGATTTGTCATATATGTGTAGTCGGTTTTCATTTATGTTGTTGTTGCTAATGCTGCCGCCAACCGAACTGACTGACGACAGCCCATTTAGTTTTCCGGTTTTGAGTTCCCTTTGCTGCAAGAGGGCTTGCAATATCGTGCAGCATCACCAAATTTTGCATGATAAAAACATAACTGTGATTTTGAACCGTTTTGCAAACTGTGTGAACGGCTTCGTGAAGTTGACCGGTATCGAGTAGTATTGTTTTGTTGCAATTGTAGTTTTTCAACTTTGTCTGATAATTTTTTAATCGCTTGCCAAATATCTGATAGTGTAATTGTGGAACTTACTGCATCAACTGAAATATTAGTAGGTGCTGTGGATACTGAGCATACCATGCTTTGGTTTGCTTCTATCATTTTGTCAGCCATTTTTGCAAGTTTTTCTAAATTGTCGTCCTCCAAAACTGTTAAAAGCGGTCGAATACTTTCCGGCATTTGGCCCAAAAATATTGTGCGAATGATTGGCTCGTTACCTTTTCCAGGCGCTAAACGTTTCATTTCAGATAAAATTTCAGTTGGTTTTTTACCAATTGTTTCACCACCTTGTAATAATCGTCGTAATTTTGATTCTGATGATTCTGCAAATTTTGATATGAGACGATTTTTTACTGCTTCATATTTATTTTGTTGTGGTGGATCTGTAATAAGGTCTTCAATTGACAAAAGTGTGTCGTCCTCAAGGTGAACTGAAATTAAATCAAATTTATCTGTGTCTGATACAATCTTATTTAAAATAAATGATCGCTCGATTTGCGCGAACCATAAGTGAGGATTGTGTTTATTAAATTTGGGAATATAAACCCGTTGCAAATTTGATCTAGAAAAATCACTTGAGCTTCCTTGCTGAAGAGTGTTAATTTCTTGTTGTAATCTTTCAATCTTCACTAAAAGATCCTGTGCTTCAGCCATGTTGAGATCACTATTGTAATGATCGACTCTTTCGTCAGAAATATCTTCTGCGTTGTTGACTTTTTTGCTTCTCAAGTTGTAAGGTTGAATGTTCATAAGCAAAACTGTGCTTGTCGCAAGAAAACGCTGTCTTTGCCAATAAAGCCGTTGAAATTTCAAATTTGCAGTAACTGCGCTGCTTCTAAGAATTTTTTTTAGCGTCTTATGCTAAAACTTTATAATGCTCGGGGTCACCAATATAGTTGTTTGTGCTAGGACGTTTAATAAAACTCGTGGTTCTTAACACTTATAACTATTCACAAGACGTTTATTTAATTACTTTTAGTTAACAAATATATTTCTTTTTATTAAAATTGTTTAAGATACTGCTCTGGTTGTTTAGCTACTGCTGTGGTTGTTTAGCTACCGCTGTTGTTGCAAAGACTACTTTTGGAATAAGAATTTGTTTTCTTCTGTCTGCCTTCTTATTTGAGTTGCCAGACTGTTTATTTTCGCTCGACGATTGAAAGGGGGCTGCCACAGATTTAATAATACAAAGTTCTCTTGATTTTTGAAACTATAACTGGATACCTTAATTTTTTTCTTATAATGTACCTTTAGTTTGATTAAAAAATTCAACTGTGGAATTTAAGATGTCTGTGGCCAGAAAAGAAACGCGAAAATCTAATGAATTGTTATTCTATCAATAAATAAATAAATTTTAAATTATTCGAATATAGTTTTTCCGTTTCGTATGTGAAAACTGTAAAAATCTTCCGCATTGCTCTATAAACAAAACCAAAGCCAATTTTGTCCCAATCGGAACAAATATGCTTAAACTCCATTTGCTCGGTTTGTGACCTCACTAAGCGTTTTATAAATTCACCACATTTCAACTTAGCTGTTTTAAAAACCTTGTTTAACAGAACCGTTACTACATAACTAAACCGTATTGTGGGGTCCCAAAACTTATATGCGTTACCAATTTCATAGCAGCTGGATATTATGCACAGTGGTGTTAAGTTATAAAGAATTCCGGGATTCAGGACGAATTTGTTAATCACAAGAGCAGTTCTTTATAGCCGGAGTAAATACTTTGTTACTACATTGATGTTTATTAACTAAAGAACAAAATCGTTCGTACAAAACAAAATTCTATGAATTGGAGCAGAAATAATACTATAAATTTTTTATATACAATAAACAACTATGAGTTAAATATAATAATATGGGTGACCTCTGGGACTAGTGGCTAGTGTGCTAGACTAGTAGTCAGAGGATTGCAGTGTCCATTCCTGCCGTAAACTCTGGGTGCTTTCTGTCATCTTTTCTCTTCTGTTTCCAATTTTCTATCTATTTCGGGTATCACATTCATGTGAAAAAAATTATCCAGTTCAAAGTTGATTTTTTTATTTATGGGAAAGAAATGTAAATATTTACTCTTACATCGCCATTAACTAACTGAATTGCCCGGTCCCATTTAGCTCTTTATAACCGACGCTTAAGTTCGGCATTTGAGCAAATTGGGAAAATTTACGAGACCTGTTTCATCAAGCACCTATTTAAAATTTCCACTACAGTTTTAACAGCGAATGCCAATTTTGTGAACATATCAAAATAAGCGTAGAGGAAATAAAAATATAACGCAGAAATTTAAAGTAGTTCTTAGAATGCCTAAAGGAAACCAAACTAATAAATTAATTAAATTTTGTTAAGAAATTGTTGTTTATCGGAGAAACTCTCATATAAATGCTTTTATAAACCCAATCCTTTGCGATAATCTTACATATAAATAGCATAAAAAAGCATAATAAAATCAATTCTAAAATATTACAGCGCCGTCTTTGCGGCTGGGGAATATTGTCGATACGCGGTGCCATTCGTTCGCCATTGTGTTCCAAAATCATATTATTTTCTCTCCTATGTTTTGTCTTATATTTGTATTTTAGAAAATTGTGTGGAACAGTTGGTGAAGTTTGCCGTTTTCGACGCTCGCCGCTCATGTAAAAAGTTTCATCAAAGTTTCGTCAAAGCGATTTTAAAACACTGAAAATATGTTCTGCACTCAAAAAATGTATCATTTCTTGATTTCGAACATTTCAGCTAAACGACAATTTCAAATCACTTGCTAATTTTTCATGTCACTAAATGTTAGATCCACATAAAATGCCACTGACATATTTAATTAAACTTTTTTAATTTAAATGACACAATAGCATGAAATTTCTTACAACAATAAGAACTTAAAACTGAGGAAGCATTGTTGCCTTGACATGCATCCATATTTTATTAAGGTTTCCTCCAATACAATTGCATTTTCAATTTTATAAATTAAAGATGTAACCGCCAATAAAGACAGTTCGGAAGTTTTTTTTTACAAGTTTGCACTTTTTATATTTAAAAAAATATATACTCGTATGTAACTTGTCAATATGTAAATGCATAATTGTAAATAAAAATCTTTTGTTTACTCGTAGTTACGAACGAAAGAAGAACACGGGAGGTTTGCAGAACACCATGAAATCAGTGACGTTACTTTAAAATCGTCCGTTCATAATTAACTTTGAAATATATTACATCGATTCGGCCGGCTCAAATGAAGAACGAGCATCGCTGAGCAAAATCGCTGTATTGTTTGGGATTATTGATGGCAGTACTACTGAGGCAATATGATATGGAATCAATTCATTTAAAAAAATAATTAATTAATTCATTGCAGATAATCACCGAGTGAATTTTTTAAGTACTACAATTGTACAAAGTATAATAGCTTTAGAAAGCTTTTGTACAAATACAACACAACTAACAAATATAATTGACTTGCGTCTTTTTATTTTTCTTTTTGATTACAAATAGAAAAATATGATTGAGTTCTGTTTGGATTCTCATATAGTATTTATAGTCTTTGGTATAAGTATGTACGAGCCTGAATGCTTTTCAATCATGATTTGGCTAAAGGGTACTGGTGATTTGGTTAGCGCCAATGAAATGCAGGCATATACTCAGCTAAGCCAAGAATAAACAATAAAATATTAAATGTCATAAAAATATTTAAAGGTATATTTTTCCAAAGAAAACCATTTGGAGTTAAAACTAAAACTTAAATTAAAATATTTCTTGGCTTTGTTCCAATAGTATTTTATGCCACTAGTTTTATTTAAACAAAAAGCATATGATTCATCAAATGCACAATTGAGCATCGCAAGTTTACGAGAACTAATCGTCCCGAATGCTTAAAATGTTTGTGCACTTGAATCAAAAAAATAATTTTGACAGATCATTTACGTGAATCGTAACTTGAAAGGTGTGTAAGCGTAAATGCCTGGAAATTGCGTAAATGCTTGTATATTTTTATGCTTCTAATTTTTGAACTGTTAAAATAATTAGTTACCAGCAGAATTTTTTTGATATTGTCAGTACACAAAGTGGTATAATAAAAACCAAAAACATTAATATTTCGAAAAATTCGATTCTTTATCTACTCCAAAGATGTTTACCTTTATTTATTTCGAAATATTTCAATATTTAGCCCTATTGTACTGGGCTACGTCAATAGCGAACTGAATCAGCCAGTCCCACTTAGTTTGTTATAACCAAACTCCACTGTAATATAACTATCATATATTAATTTATTTGTATATCAATATACTACATTTTCTTATAAATTTTGTTGAATGAAATTTTATCTATTCGACAATATAAGATAGAGTGAAACAGTTGGGATAAGAAATGATGTAAGAAATCGAATGATACTGCATGTGCCTTCAGTTTTACTATTAAGTTTACTTTAGTATCCCTCCCATCACGAATAAAATCAATTCATCATCATCAACACCATCAGTGAACAGCTGTTTCATTTTCACATTAAAAAGTAAACAAACTAAAATCACAGACCGCATCATGGTGTAATTAATTTAAAAAGTAACATTACTACGTCAGGTGATTGTATTTCGCTTTGCTACTTTACCGTTCATTTAACTGTGAAAAAACATATGTTTTTGTGACGTGTGATCTGATTTGTGTACATGGGAGTTTTCGTGTTATGTGTGTGAGTTTTGTAGCAATATAACTGTTTTGTTGCATTGTTCCACTTGTAGTCCTAGTGCGGCCACCTTATAATGTTATTTCGCCATGGACAGAATATTTTAACAAACTCTATATCAACGATTTTCTCCTTTCGGGTTCTTCCTTAAAATATGTTTTTATATGCTGAAATTTCTGCAACTATTGATAAGTTAAAAGTTAGAAAAATTTCTTACAATATAGAAAATTTTCTAAAGACAGAAAAAAAACTCCAAGAAAAATTCCAAACTGCAAAAAAAATGTTATTAACGAAAATACGAAAAACTGACATAGTCATTGCAGAAACAGCAAAATTTTTGAGAATATGGTAAAATTCTAATCAATAGCTTGCAACATCGCACACTGGGGATTTTTGTATGGTGGTGAGGAAAAAGATATATTTGTCAAAAAATTTTGTGATTTCATCACAAATTTAGTTCTATTTATATAGTAATACACAAAAGTAAGCAAAATGAAGAAAGTTAGAGAAATGTACATCGTTACCTACAATGTAAAAAGCCATAACTAACAAAAAATTTAAATGATTTTTTTTAACTTTTAATTTATTATTTATTTTAAATCTATTTTTAATTTATTATTCTAAAAGAGCCTTAATTCGTCGCTTATAACACTATGCTTTTTCTGGCTAAATGAAGGAGTCAAATGTGAGATCCGATGCATAATGTCTTCGTTCGTGGCAATTCGACTCCATTTTCTGGAGTGTTAAGGCGATATTTTTTATAGTCTTTGTTACGACTTTCCTGAGCCTCTTCGGATAATCAGCCTACAGGAAAAATACACTTTTCAATTATATCTTTTCCATGAATCAGAATTTTGTAAAGTGTAGGTGGCATATTGTACCACTCGTACAGTGCAACAAACTGTTTTGCCGTCTGCAGACAAAAATCACCAAATTTGTTTGGATCTACTACCTCGGTGATTGTTATAGCTTCGAGAATTATTTAAAACTTCTTGATTATGTTTTCATCTAGACCCGTGATTTCGGAAATCAAAGCAGGATTAGCAAAGAATCTTCGTGATGTATTTCCTGAATTTGTCGTACCAGAGTCTTGCTTAACAGTATCAACCTGTATTCCAATTTTCTCTTTAAGTTCACGCTTTATCAAACATTTTCGGGCTTCTTTTATCGGATGAGTATTTGAGTCGACTCTCCCATATTTAAATTCAATATTATAAGCTACATGCAAAAGACACTCCATCAGCTTAATACGCGCATGAAGTGGTGACATACCAAATTGCAGTGCTTGTTTATTTACGGGCATAGCTTCAACTTCTTCGATTTTATTCATCTTGGATGTTGTGGCTCCACAAATAAAACAAGAAGATGCTGCTGGTGTTTCTATTACTGATTGTGCTGTCTCGCCGTCAATCATTGTAAAATATAATTCATGTTTTACTTTAAAGTTACGATTATTTACTGTCAACTCAAATTCTTTTAGTTGAGATATCTCCTAATCGACTCTTCTCTTTTCTTCTCGTGTAACTTGAGGTGTCTCTTTAACGTATTCAAACTGTAGTATTCTACAATACTGTGTGGAAGAAAGTTTATTGTTGTTCTATACTAATTTATTTATGTCATCACTTAATGATAATCTAAGTGGTACAACTGATGTCATATATAAATGAGAGTCAGAAATTTGATCATCTGAAAACCTCTGTTGGTATTCGCTTTGACTTGATGCCGCACCACATCCCCATTTATAGTGCATTGTTAGATTTCCGCTTTCAATTTTATTTATTTCCTTTACTGACTTGGTCTCTAGGACTCTTTTAGCAGTATGATCCAACAGATTTTGCAGAGGTACACTGGCTGAACTTTCAGGAATAGAAATTCCTTGAGGATAACTGTTAGTTTTTTCTTTCGTGAGTTCTTTGTATGGTACGAATATTTTGTACCCTTCATTTTCTAACCAATGCATTAGATACTCGTATTTTTCTTTTGTAAGTTAAAAGTTTTTAATGTACAAATTTTGTGGTTGGTTTTTGAAATACTAGAAGTAAAATCAATTACTTCTTTAGGAAACATAGCACGTACTTCACCCCTTTTGTATCCTTTGGCGCGATCACAGCACTCCTCAAACGATTTACGTGACCGACCAAGTGCAGAACTGGTAGAACATTCAACCTCAGTAAACTTAATTGTAAATAGGCGTTCAAGCCAATTTGCATTCTTTTTTCAAATCGCGACTTCGTACGATTAGAATCCTGCCATCTTTGTTTGAAGTTAGAGTTAGCCTTTATATATTGTATACAAAATTTAACATGCTCTAGTTTTAGCGCTTACTACTTTGCTACCGCAATCATAAAAATCAAATAACCTTTGGTTTATTACTTTTCTTAATTCTGAGAATCATAAAAATCAAATAACCTTTTGTTTATTACTTTTTTTTAATTCTGAGAGTCATAAAAAAGTCATCAATGTTTTTTCCAAAGAATTTTGTGCATATCTCGAGAAAATTTTTTAAATTCATACCTTTACTTAATCTATATATATATAAAATAGGATGTGTGTATGTATGTATGTATGTAACGTAATGGCTCCAAAACGGCTGGGCCGATTTTGACGAAATTTTCAGGGAACCTTAAGAGTACTCGGGCGTGGCAAAATCCATTTTTCATATTGCACCACCAATGACATATATTATTTTTTGTGCTTTTTTATTTTATTTTACATTTTTTAAAGCCGTTGCCATGTTCTTCAAAACGAGATATCAAACTCTTAAATCGGTTATGTAGTTCCGAAGATATTTACAAAAAATCTATGTTAATACTGATTCAATATCAAAATTTTAAAACTTTCGAAATGTTGCGTTAAAAAATCCGAGTTTTCGGTTTATTTACAAAATATTTACATCATTCGATAACACAAGATATTCCGCGCTTACTAAGGTGCAACATTGTACAATAAGTTAAAGATCTATACATATAAAACAGGATATATATATGTAACGTATGGACTCCAAAACTTTATGATAGGTATTCAATGGATTTTTATTTAAAGGCCGTAAATTTCGTTAAAAGCTCAATTTAAATCGTGTGGTAATATAACACTCATGTTTGCTTAGGGGCAGCAACGTGGACCGGGTCAGCTAGTTGTGAATAAAAGGGAAATGCGTTCATCGATTTTCATGATTTAGGTCTCATTTTGTTTATAGGTTATGCGACTTTACGTGAAATGTAATAGGACTTGACACTTTTTTTACCGTTTTGTATTTTTTATGAATTAAAAATTTCAATTTTTTAGGCAAAAAATATTTTTTTCTTCATACATTTATTTTTAACTGCGAAACTGTTGCTTATGTAGCGAAACGTTATATAAACAGATGAAAGTAATTATATTTCTTGATTTTTCTAAATTTGTTTAAGCAAAATCCAACTAGCGGTTCTTGAGTTATGTTAAACAAAAAAGCCTTAACAATATTCAGTCGCAAATCAATCAGCTGAAGAATTCTGTACTGTGTAATGCAACATATTGAGAGGTGGCACTTGAAATTTATTAAAAATGTAAAACCAGATATGAGACAATGCATTAGCAGTGATTTCCAACTGTGGGAAAGTACGGCTAGAATTGCAGGTCCAAATGTTTGGAGAAAAAAAAGGGATTTTTGTTATATGTTCATAAAAATAAAGAAACAAAAAAACTTAAGTCTCTGCAGAGTTTATTTTTTAAATTTTAGTATACTGAAATATCCTACTTTAAATAAAAAATAAAAAGAAAAACGTTAGCTCACATAATAAAATAATATTCGTTTTGAAATTCTTAGATTTAAATTAAGTTGATTCGGTAAAACATACAAGTACTGAGTTTGAGACGGCTATAAAAAAACTAGCAGTCAGATTGGAGTAATTCTTTTTGATTTAATTGTATCATTTAGTCTAAAATTTCAAAATATCAATGAATATTGTATTAAGAGTATATTGACAATTTGAGTTTTTACCGCGAAATCCCCAGTGTGCATCGTAGAAATTTCTCAAATTGAAGAAGTAGCAAATAAACGAAAGTATTGAAAAATTAGAATCAAAAATTTGGGTAAAAATTCACTTAAATTTCAAATAAATAAAAATACATTCTTATATCAATCTTCGGAAACAACAAAATAATCATATTGGAAGTGTAATACCTAAAAATCCTATAATTATAATTTGAAAACACTTGGTTACACTTAAAAAAAATTTAGTTTCAAAAAATTATTGTTCGAAAATACCCTGTTTGTTAACGTTTCCATATGCTCTATAAGTAAACAAACGTGGTAACAGTACGTTCGGCAAATTGCTCGCCATATCCAACGGATTCTGTTGCCCAAAGTAATCCATGTGAAAATTAAAGAAATGAACGCCAAACAGCAGTTGCGGAAGAGTTCTTTCCTAGTACTTCATACATAATGATATTCCATATGGCCGGCTTATTTTGTGAAACGTTCAAGTTTTGCATGCGCTTTTTATATCAGCGTCAACAAACATTGTTGTTGTAGTAAAAAAATTAAATTGCAAAAAGTTAATTGACATAAAAAATTAAGCATTCATATCATCTTTTATTTTCGCTTCTCTAAGCTTAGGAAAAGCTGTTTTAAAGATTTAACAAATTGTTTTACCATACAAAGTTTTGTATGCGAAAAGAATTTTTTCAGTTGGCATCATAATCTCCCTTAAGCTCTTGACTTCCATTGTTAAAATTTTATTAATATTGGTTATCCATACATCCAGCCTCCATATGCTCTTTAAATGCTCTTGCGAGATTAATATCAGTTTTGGAACTGATTCATTTTGTAAATAAAGACTACATGCACTGCTAATAGTATTTGTTTCAGCGCATATAGTACTACCAAGATGTTGATTAGGTTTCGGAACTCACAGAGCTACTGGAACCTTACCAGAATGTGCACTAGGAGTATGGCTGAGGATACTTCTTTATACTCCATCTCTTGTATCTACTCAATTTTAATACACATCTATGTATATTAGCACACGTAGCAGGTTGCATCGTTATACTCACCAAATACCAAACTGCATTAAATTTTGTTCATCTATAGAAGAGATAAAACAAATTACCTTCAGACCTCAACATTAAGCTGTTGTAGCAAATGCGCCAGCAATGCTTTGGCCTCCACGGTTCAGGAAGAACTTCAAGTCCAAAGTAGCTTTTATAGATGTCATCTACTTTGCTGTTAAAAAACGTAAATCCATGTTTAGAAATAATATCCTGGCCGCACACAGATCAAAACGAATTATATTTTCGTTACAGATTTATTACTAAGTATTTCATCCATAAATAAAATTCCCTTAGATAAACTTGATGTTATTTTTATTAAGTAAATCGCACAGGCTCTGTTTTAAAAATATTGGTGATTCAGTATAGCAAGGAAATTTCTGTATCAAAATCTAAAAACATACCAACTTTATTTAGAAACTTTAGGTAGTCTTAAGTTAAGTAAAATTGTAATCATAATATGTTTATAATTATTTTATTTTTATAGTTTAAACCATGTTAGGAGTAAATATAGAATATCGTAAATGATTTTTTGAAATAATTAGTCCCTTTACAGCCTGCTTGAACTGCATGTAAATTATTGACTTTTATTCAATTGCTAAAAAATGAAGTTTATTCCTTAAATATTTTAAGAAATAATGGTATCTACTTCCAGAGTGCAGCTGATGAGGATCATTGTTGTCGAAAATATTAGTTGTACTAAATTTTCCTATCATCGTTTTATTAATAAAAATTATGTCTATAGCTTTTGTGCAGTGACATGTATTGCAATTTTATATAGGATATCTTCTTAATATAAAGTAATAAATTAGTGACATGAAATTCAGTTTTATAGAACATTTAAGTTCTTATTATGAATATGAACGAAATTAATACTTAAGCATCTTATCATTAATACGCATCTTAGTAAGCATCTAGTCATTAATACTTAAGCATCTTGTCATACTTAAGCATTCTTGCCATCTTTATTACTATGTTTATCGGACGTGCAGTGGAATAAATAAAAAGTAAATTCGTAACCAGACGGACAAATACCTTCGGGTTACAGTCTTCGACTAGCACTCAACTCTTCTCTTGCATCGGTTGCGTTAATTTATAAACAATCTCTTTTTGCTTTTTCATTTACACACTTATACTCTAGTTACAATTATTGATATTTTCTTTACTTATCGTTTTCACTTTTTGCACATTATTTAAAGGTAAAGTGTTGTAAATTAAAATGCCCCCTGGGCCCCCCTTAATAGGGGACAATCGGTTCGCGTTATTATCCACCGGAAGTCCTCTAAGTAAAAGGAAGAAAAGAAATAGACCTGACCCTCCATCAGACTTCCCACCTCTTCCATCACATAAAGCTCCAAACCCCAGATACATCGTTGTAGCCGCGACTGACGAAAACAAACCTTTATCAGAATACTCCTGCTTTGCAATATATAGATCTCTTCAAATTGTAAGTAAAGACATTTTGTCAATCACCCAACTAAGAGATGGTAAACTTCTACTCCTTGTGAAAGATAATTTAACTGCAAAGAAATTCTTAAATACCAGAGAGCTAGCTGGCTTGTGCCCTGTAACTTGTAAGTTTCACGAACACTTAAATTTTACAAAAGGAACCATTTTTGCTCCTTACCTTAACAAAGTTCCCGAAAAAGAAATTATTGAAGAGCTAAGCTCTCAGGGAGTAGTAGAAGTCTACAAGTATGAAAGATCAATCGACAATAAAAAATCATACACAGGAGTAATTCTTTTGACTTTTGATTGCTATCATTTGCCAGAAACAATTGAAGTTTCGTGGTATAAAGTCAAAGTCAGAGAATATTATCCTAACCCCATGCGATGTAAGAATTGCCAATTACTTGGTCATACAATTAAACACTGCAAGAATCCAACTACATGCGTTAATTGCAATTTACCCCCGCATTCCCCTCTAGAATGTACAAGAATCTTTTGTGCCAATTGTTTTGAAAACCATTCGGCCTCTTCATTTACTTGTAAAAAGTTCATTCAACAAAAAGAAGTGTTAAAAATAAAAACAAAACAAAAATGTTCAATACGCGATGCTCTAGCAATTTATAAAGAAAGAAATAAAAACAATAACACAAACATGATTGTCTCTTACTCAGCTGTAGCTGAAACAAACAATAAAAACTCTGAGAACATAGATAATGAGAGCACACAGCAAAACAACGATAATATTCAGCTAAATAATGTGCACAATCTCTCTTCCATCCAACCTTTTTCAAAAACTCCAACATCAGAAATTATTTCACAACCTTCTTCTTCCAATAAATTAACCCAAAGACAACAAAATGATAATAAAAAAGATAATGATAAAAAACAAATGTATACAACAGAAAAACCTGGTAAACTTACGAAAACAGAAAAAATAGCCAAACCCAAAACAATAGAAAAATCTGTTAAACAAGGTATTATAACTAAATCGTTACAAAATAAAAGTAAACTGTCAAAATCTCCAACTTTAACATCAAACAAAGCTACCAAGGCCAAACCCCTTATTCAAAATCTATATGCAAATTCTGAAATATTCAATAATACACGCTGTCTTCCCACTTCGGATATAAACCTATCAGAACCAAGTTCTGATAACGTAGAATCTATGAACACAGATGACGAGTCTGAGTAATTGCTTTAGTGCCCCAAATGAGCCCCGTCGTTGCGGCTCTCGGTCTGGGGGGTTTGGCGGGCATTCAGTCAAGTTCATTATTGTCATGATGTGCTTGATTTGCTTGTCCGCCACGCACTTTACGACTGATTACAGCGGCGGGGTTTTCTGGGTATACTCTACAAATAAAGAACCAAAACTAATCTATATTTCATACACACACGTAGGCATATGTTTAGATTTGCTTTCAGTTATGGTTTTAAAAATCCTACAGTGGAATATGCGTGGCTATCATAATAACTTTATTAATCTGCAAGTCCTATTAAAAGAAAAATCACCTGATATCATATGTTTACAGGAAACACATTGCGGTGACAATAATATAAACACATTAACTCCACCAAGTTATACATCATATTTTTCAAACAATACCCCAACATCCAAACAAGGTGTAGCAATTATTATTCGTAAGAATTTACCTCATAGTCTTTTACCCACTAATTCACAATTCAACGTTGTTGGTGTGGAAGTTAAACTTTCCATTGAATTTACTCTCTTCTCAATTTACATTCCACTTCAAGATAAAATTTCAACCCTTGAGAGTTAGACCTGCTTTGTTCCTCTGCAAAATCGCCCATGTTTTTAATAGGAGACTTTAATGCTTGGAACCCAATATGGGGTTCACCGTCTTGTAACGGGAAGGGCAAAATTTTGGAAAATTTTTTACTTCTAAATAACTTTACAGTCTTAAACGATGGCTCTCCAACGCACCTTAGCACGCATGGGACATTAACACATATAGATCTTACCATAGTATCCGCTTCTCTTTCCCCAGTGTGCCAATGGTCTATTATTGAGGACCTTAATAACAGCGATCATTTCCCAATTCTTACTACATTTATGATTAACAGCAACCCTTCACATAATTATGACACAAAATTCAACACTAAAAGAGCTAATTGGGAAAAGTTCCAGCAAAGATTAATTTTACAAAATGGAAATCGTTTGCCTTCCCCCAATGTTAATCGTGAAGCTGCTTCAATAAGAAAAATTTTTTTATCCTCAGCCAACGATTCCATCCCTTTAACTTCTAATAAAAACTTTAAAAACAAAACTGTTCCATGGTGGTCAAAAAATTTGCAAGAGCTCAGAGAAAAAAAACAGAAATCTTGGAAAAAATTCAAACGTTATATGACTACCGAAAATCTAATTGATTATAAAAGAAACAACTCCGTTTTTAACAGAGCAAAAAAACTGGCTAAAATAAAATGCTTCAATGAGTTCACTGCAAACATAAATCCTTCAAGTTCATCTGCAACCTTGTGGCGTAACATTAAAAAACTCACCGGCAATTTCTCCTCTTCTACAATTACTGCAATTTCAAACAACTCCATTACAACAACCAACTCATTCGATATAGCGCAATCGTTTGCAAAACACTGGTCCGATAAGTCACAAGACTCGCATTTCTCATACAATTTTCGACAGTCCAAACAAGCTATTATATCCCGTAGTTTACAAATCCCTGAGGGTAATAAGTATAAAGCCATCGAAGTATTGTTTAATATCCAAGAACTGAATTACAGTCTTAAAACAGCTAAAGGGAAATCCCCGGGTCTGGACAAAATCTCCTATATAATGATCAGAAATGCCCCTCATATCTTAAAAGTTCGTATTCTTAATCTATTTAATAATATTTTCACAAGTGGTATCATTCCACAATACTTCAAAATGGCTTTAGTTATTCCAATCCCCAAAGCCGGTAAACCCATAAACTTAATAGAATCCTATCGGCCCATTTCTCTGCTTCCTTTCTTAGCAAAATTGCTAGAAAAAATGGTTTCGAGACGTTTGATGTGGTTCATTAAAAAACACAAACTTCTTTCTTCTAACCAAGTCGGCTTTCAATCTTTCTTAAGTTCCACAGACGCTCTACTTTACATGGATCACATTATTTGCAAAAATCGTTCAACTCGTAACCACACTTCTATTCTCTCTATTGATTTTATTAAAGCCTTTGATAACATAGGAGCACATATAGTTCTCCGAAAACTCCATGAATGGGGTATTGGCCCGAATGTCTTCAATTTTATAAAATCCTTTCTAACCAACAGAAAATTTGCTGTTCGCATTAATAATTTTTTTTCCTTTACATAATGGTGTTCCACACGGTTCTCCATTATCCGTAGCCCTTTTCATAATTGCCTTCGATGATTTAAGCAGAATCATCAATACTAACAAAAATATACACCACTGCTTATATGCAGATGACTTGTACATTATCTCTAAGAATCAAAATATGGCTAAAATTAAAGAAGATTTTTTAAATATTTTATCAGAAATTGACCGATGGTCAGACACTTCAGGAGCAAGTATATCCTTCGAGAAGTCAAGTCATCTGCGCATATGCAGAAAGATAAATTGTACAAACATTGATTTAAATTTTAACAACAATACTATCAATAATGTAGTTAAATGTAAAATTCTTGGACTAGTTTTTGATTGCAAATATAATTTTAAGTCGCATATAAATTATCTTAAGGCTGATCTATTAAAAAGACTAAACATTGTGAGATACCTATCATCCCGAAATAGCCACATGCACTCAAACAGTCTTTTAAGATTAACGAACTCTATAATTCTATCAAAAATTGATTATGGGCTTATTATTTATAGCAAGGTTGGAAAATCAAGCATTAAGGTCTTGGAAAGTATCATGAACGCGGCCGCAAGATCCAGTCTTAGAGCCTATAGAACAACTCCGATAAAGATTCTGCAAGCGGAGAGCGGCCTAGAACCTCTTCGAATTCATGCAAATAGACTTAAACACAGTCTCGTCTACTAGATTTTAAGCCAACCAAGTCACTTACTTAACGCACTTATATCTCAATTAACCAAAAGAAAAACTATGTTAAAATATCCTTCCACTCTGTGCCAAATATATAAAATTTATGAAAAACTACCAATTAATAAAACAAGGTTTCCTACAGAAAATTATCCTCCGTGGTTATTGAAACCTGAAATTTTTCTAAAAGATTTGCTATTATACAAAAAAACAGCCACTTCGAACTCCATCTATAGACACTGCTTCAACGAAATTCATGCCAAATTCAAAGCGGAATCCTGGAAATTTATCTATACTGACGGATCAAAACCGAGTCAAATGTTGGGTTTGCTGCAGTAAGTGAGCAGGGCTTACTACTCAACGGAATTTTACCACTAAACGCCTCAGTTTTCGAAGCTGAATCTGAAGCCATTTTAAGAGCTATCATATTGTTTAAAAAAAGCACGGAAAAGGCTATAATTTGCTCCGACAGTCGTTCTGTTTTTGAAGCAATAATTAACGAAAAAAACAATAATGAAACTATTTGCAACATTCGACAACTTTTAATACAACACCATAACAATATGAAATTAATGTGGATTCCTAGCCATATAGGCATACAGGGGAACGAGCTTGCAGACAAAGAAGCAAAATCCACCCAATTTTACCCAACTTTTCAGTTCATTCCTCACACAAGATCCTTCATAACCAGGACAGCACTGTTGAAACTAAGCAAATCACTCAGAAAGTCATGGGACGATTTTAACCACCCATACAAAGAGATAAACCCTGAAAAAAGTCCAATTGTGTTGCCTCCTTCAAGTGATTGGTACAAAAACAAATGTTACATAAGGCTTAGGCTTACCCACACACAAATTACCCATCAGCATCTCCTGAAAGGAGAATCTAAACCTTTATGTACATTTTGCAACCTTGCTCCTCTAACAATATTCCACCTTCTAAAAGACTGTAAAGCTTTGCATCCAACTCGTATAAAATTATTCAACTCATCAAATATTATACACTTACTAAAAAATCCAACAATACAAAATATCAATTATATTTATAAATTTCTACATTGCATTAAGTTTATTAATAAGATCTAGTATTTAAATTTACCAATTAAGCCGATAGCCTGTAGTAGCTAGTGCTTTTGTATATTATTTATTATAGTTTTAATTATAATAAATTTGAAATAAATAAATAAATAACCTTCGGGTTATGAGCACGGGACTTAAGTTTAACGACTTCCTAAGAAGTTAAGTTGACAAGATCTCGCTTTAGTCGAAAAAACTAAGATCAAATCGAAATCTAGTCTGTAAAAATATCTAAAATAAAATTATGGGAATAAACATTTTTATATAATACTAGCGGGCCCGTGCCTGCTTCGCACGGCAAAACAAAATAAGAAAAGAAACACACTTGTTTTTAATAAAGTTGGTTTACTCATCAAAAAATGCGAAGAAATTAATATTTTCAAAAATCGATTATGATAAGATCAATCACCAATGACGTCCAAAGAGAAAAGAGAAATGATAACAAATTGCTATTTGCATCACTCCGTGCAATGCTCTCCAATACACAAACGACCAAAATGTATTCAATACTAATGAATGCTGCATGCGGCATAAAAAATGCCTGTGGCAAAAACACACTTACTTCACATACGCACCGCACACACATGCGTTATCGGATTTTAACCAAACTTCATATAAACCATATATGGGCCACTGCCTACGTAGTGTATAAGTTGAAATCGCTCGACGCGTTTATGATTAGTTCGGCGACGTACATATACGGACTTATTTTTATATATATAGATAATGCTTTTCATATACATACATTACAATGTATAACATACTGTGTGACGAATAGCATTTGATAGAAATATCGTTTTTTCATAACGTCTAGAACATGACTATCCAGTAAATAGGATCCAAAAAAGAGAGTATCTTGCAATGACAAGCCTGTGTTAAAATCATTAGAAAAAATCGGTATTTTCATAACTTCCGGATTACAAGCTGTGTATGTTATTGAATTTTTTCCAAGTTCTCCTTTTTACTCGAAAGCGTCACAGCGTTCAGGACCCGTACAGTGCGATAATTGTCAAGAATATGGCCCTACAAAAACTTACTGCAAATTACATACTGTTTGTGTTGTGTGCGGTGAATTACACGATACTGCTATTTGCAATAAATCGAAAGACCAGAAGGAAAAAAAGTGCAGTAATTGAGGAGGTAATCACACTGCTAACTACAGAGGATGTCCTGTGTTCTCTTTTGTTAAACAAGCTATGAGTCAAAAGCCTAAAGTAACCCCAGCGAAATCAGGAAATACGTACTCCGCCACTTATCCTCTAATGTCCCAACCAATCACTCCACAGGTATCGTATGCTGACGCTGTGAAGATCAACTCTATTCCCGTTCAAAAAATGTCACCAGCAACTAATACAACAACTGCAAACCCAAGCTTTAATTTCAGTCGCCTTGAAGCTACTATTGACAATTTGGGTCAAACTATAAACAACTTTGCAACAAATATGACTAGCATGATGCAAGAAATGCTGCATATGCAGAACACACTGCTTCTAGCATTAGTTAACAAGCCATGAACACGTTAAAAGTATGTTTCTGGAACGCAAACGGCATTCGCCAACATACAAACGAACTTGACCACTTCCTCACGGTAAAAAATATTGATATAATGTTGGCTGCTAAGCATGCTTCTTCCACCTATAGAGAGGTAAGGTATAACCAGGCTTACTCCGAAGACGTCGAAAAGCTTTTAGCTGAAAAATAAAGAGCGAGAAGCGAATGGCTGCGATATAGATCACCTCAACTAAAAACAATCCTAAATGAAAGTACTCAACAGCTTAAAATACTTCTAGAATAGAAAAACAGAATCGCTATAACAATACCTACCAGAATTAGATGAAACTCCACAAACAGATTATTCATTATACCGAGCCACCAGAGGGCTTAAAAGGCCCCAACGTTGTCTGAATGGGAACTAGGCAAGAACTGACAGCGAAAAGGAAGCCTTTTCAATGAACTCTTAAGTAAAGTTTTCACGCCAAACACGCCCATTGATATAGTCGAGTTGCCATTAATTGCTACTGAATGCCCTATGCCATTAAGATTTGATATTCTAGAGATCGAAAATTTTATTGCTAGACTTAACTTACAGAAATCAACAAACAAAATGCTTGCAGAATTGCCTAGTATAACAAAGAAATTATTCTTCTAATTTTTATTGCTATCTATCGTCTTCAATACTAACCCACAGAGTGGAATTTTCGATGATCACTATGATCCCTACGCCCGGAAAAGATCACACGCTTGTGGAATCTTATAATCCTATAAGTCTGCTATCAAACATGTCAAAGTTTTTTGATAAACTACTTGCGAATAGGCTGACCCCAACACTGAACAGCACTGGGGGTATTCCGGTTCACCAATTTGGTTTCCTAGCGGAATCATAGCACCATCGATCAAACACGCAGACTTGTAAATGTAGCAAGAAATGCGTTTGAAGAAAAATATTGTTCAGCTATTTTGATTGGCGTTTCTTAGGCATTTGATATAGTTTGATATGCAGGCAATGATGTTATTCACAACTTTAAAAATTCTTTACGCAGTCCGAAAAAATCCATATTTCCCCTACGGGCTAAAAAAATTGTCTCTAAAAAAATCTATACTACTTTTTAATGCCAACGCACAGTGGCTGAAAAACGTTTTTCATTGGCCAAAATTCTGTAACTTTTGAACCGATCAAAATATTGAAGTAATTCTTTTTTTAATGGATAGATATTTAATTCAGCTTGACTCAGTTTTAATTACATTGAAATTGATTGAGTACTTCTTAAGGACTTCTAGGTCAAAGTTGAACTTTTGATTTTTTTTTAACTTTTGGAGTGAAATATGGGTTTATTTTTTTTATTTGCATATTAAAAAATTTTATATTTTGATCTTAATAATAATTATAATTATTTTTTGTGATAATGGAATTTTTTTAATGTTACACTCAAAAAAAATTTTTACACTGAAAAAAATTTTTTACACTCAAAAAAATTTTTACACTCAAAAAAAATTTTAAAATTAACTGGAAACAAGGTTTAAATCCACTCCTGTTCTTTCAGATGCTGTTTCTGGATCTGAAAAGAATCTTCGTGCGGTATTGCCATCATTTGTATTGCCTGACCCTTGTTTTGGCTGATCTATAATCAATCCAATTTTGCGATATTCATCTTGAACATGTTTCTTTTTTGAACTTCTTAACTCTTTGTTGGTTTTATTGTTTCTTATGGATCCTGAAGACCCGAAATATAAATCATAATTGATTTTTAGTATATGTTCCATAAGTCGTATTCTTGCATGTAGTGGTGATAATCTAAATTCATATGCATCGGTATTATCTAATGATTTTGTCGGAACTTGGTTTAATTGGGTTTATGCTGCTTGGCATATAATGCAGCTGGATGCAGCCTTCGTGTTAGTCAAAGCCTGACCTACATTTCCATTTATCATTGTAAGGACTAATTGGTAGCTTACTTCAATTTGCTGCCCATCTAACTGTAATTGTAATGGCTAATGGTAGTGTTGCAATTTGGGCCTTGATATCACTAATTTCTTTGTTAATGGCATCACGAGTTTCTTCTTTGAATTCAAATTTGATTGGCCTGCAGTATTTCGTAGAAGATGGTGTCTCATTTTTCCAAATATCCATTGTTTGCATTGTACTAGTCGAAGGCTCTGAATCTTCCAAAATCTTTTTCAATCGCAATGGTACAATTGATACCATGAACATATCCGAGTCCGAAATATTTTCACATACAACTTGTTTGTATTGGTTATGTCCCGAAGAACCATCACATCCCCACTTGCAAAAAAGAATTAGCTTTGTGTTTCCATATTTCTTTAACGCATTTCCTGGTATTGATTGTAGCAAGCGTTCGGCTGTGTGATCAAGTAGAGATTGTAGTTGTACCTCTGCCGAAATTGGTGTGTTTGGTTAGTATCCTTTGATGGAAAACAGTCCATTTTAGTAGCAGTTATGTGATGATATGCTGGATAGATATTTGAGCCATTTCAATCGCACGCAATCTGAGCTTAATATATTGCTGTTTTGTTAATTTCAAATCCAGAAATAAGGCAAATGCCTCCTCATTTGTGTACTGTATTGCATCGCTCGGAGTTGGTATACTTTTAAGAATTCGTTTTGTTCTCACTGGACTAGCTTTAATAACTTTTTCAATGATATCCACTTTTGTTAATTGGTTCTGTGATCGTAATTGATGTAGGAAAGATTCTTTTATATTTGTACAACCAATTGCATCGTTAACATCTTTAAGTTTCCGCCTCTTAGATTTATCGCTGCAGTTGTCCAATGATTTGCGTGGTCTTCCAACCTTATCTTGCTTTGCTGTTTCTGCAGCGACCACTTCTAAACACTTTTCACTTTTTATATAAAACTTTTGTTTACTGTAGCTAACTTCTTTGTAGCGTTTTTTTAGTACTTTTACAAAATTAGATAATTGCTCTTGTATTTCGGTGCTACACGAATTTAAGCTTAATTTTATTTTAACGTAAGTAAGAACATCTTCCTGGTTTTTATTTCTAAAATACTGTTCGGCCAGTTCTTTATAACCGAAGCTCTCCATATTTTTCTGAATATTTTTATTTGAGTCTGTTATGATTTATCACTTGCAAATATACGTACGTACACGTAAAGGATTAACTTATTGTGTAATCCCTTATTGAATCCGTAGTTTTATATATTTTTAGATACATGTTATTCACACATTGATCTTCAATTTCATAGCAGGTAGTACTTAAATTGAACAAAACTGCACGTGTTATCCAGACCTTAATATCAGGTAAAACTAATTAGTATCTCGCCAATATGGGGTTCTTTTTATCTTTAGTCGTTTAATGTCGCGATTATTATTATAAAATTGTTTATGACTTTGGCTGACCAGTTATGTTAGACAGAGATCATATGTTTACTGTAGAACCTATTGTGATATTTTTATTACTGATTTTTTGCTGATCAAAACAAAGCCATAAAACCCTTTCGCAGGTATTATATTTAATTATTTTAGTTTTAGGTAGTCTAAAGTAAAAAACATAAACCTTCAGGCAAAAAAGTGAAAATTTAATACACCATTGTATACGAGTAATTATAGGGCTGTTTATATTAGAGTAATTTGATTTTTTTTGGAGTAATTTCATTAAAATTAAAAAAGTGTTCTACCGGCGGGTCGTGGCGGGTGCAAAAGTATATATGGGGTGAAAGAAGACACCTTCGCCTTTCTTCGGGTGGGAGTTTGACAGCATGCCACGCCCACAATTATCAATAGTTTAACCTAATTTTTTGGCTACCTTAATATGGATATATTAGCTCCAAAATGGCGTAAAAATTTTAAAAATCGGTGACAAAAAAAAATTTGACTTTTGGCCAATGAAAAACGATTTTCAGCCACTGTGCAACGTATGAATATAGGTTTTATAAGAGTAAAATTTATTTAAAGTTATTGTACGTATGTATGTACATTCATACATATGTATATAAATAAATACTATTATATCTGAAGCATTTTAACATAACGTCATAAGTTGAGATAAGATAGCAAAACGTTTTTAAAAACTCCAATAACAAAATAAACCGAAATTAAAGAAAAATGTCGTTTATAATACAAAATTTTTAAAACTTAAACTAAAATGTTTTTTGGATGAAATTTCGTACAATTAACAAAATTTTTTTAATTTTTTAAACTTGACTTAAGATGTGATCAAATGTCTTTCAACTTTTGCGATTACGTTTTTTCTAATGCTGTTGATTTGGAGGGTTTCCTTTTCTATTCCTGGTATCCTTTAAAAGAAAAGTCACCAAGTCCAATTCAAATGCAAATTTAATTTTTATTAATCAGCTTCTTGCTGTTGTGCCTTTGACGAAGGTTAAATAGATACAAAAAATTGAAACTTAAATTAAGACTGTTGAAGGTTAGTAGAAATAAGAAATAACTCCAGTTTTAGTACAAAGAAAACGTTATTGTGAACTCAAAGAGAGAGAGAGAATAAAAAAAATTAATGACAAAAAAGTATACATATTTTCAATACACACAAAGAAAAAAAATTTAAATAACTATGAATTGTTGAAGTCGCTTCAACATACTCCCGGGCCGACTTGAGGTAGGTTGGTACTTCTTGGAGAAGGATCCTAGTTGGTCGAAGGTTTACGCAAAACCACAGGAAAAGAATGGGAAATTCCCATCAATCGCATCTCATCTTCAGTAGGGAGAAGACGTTGGTTACTGTCAATAACTATCGGTTCATCATCGCTATCATCGGTAGTGGCAGAGTTGGACAGGGCTCAGGAGGCCGACCTCGCTTAACTCCTCACCACCTTGGTCCAAAGTGTCCGGAAATGCTTCATATTCGTCTTCGAAGCTAGAAGACAAGGGGTCTAGTTCTTCTCGGTGGAGAATTGTGTGGTGTCTGGCACTGTACAACTTGTTGGGCCCATACTCATACTGGCATCGATTTCGGGAAGAGCACCAATGACGTGTATGGTCAAACGCCAAGCAATTCAGGTAATACCCTTTATTGAAAATCACCAATCACCTTAGTGGTAAGCTCCAGCTCTTAAATTGCTGGCAATATTTCAGTGGATGATTTCGGCCGCAAAGATGGCCGTCGTCTTGTCGTCTATATGAAGAAAAAAGAAAAGAAAAAGAAATACATACAGTAATAGAGAACCTCTAGTGCAATTGAACTTGATAGGTTTTTCAGTGTAGGGAATTTATGTGGTTTATTTAGTGGCTTTAAATGGAACTTGAGGTGGTGTGTGGGTATTTGTTGGCAACAAACATAATTTGACAACGGGACGCAATATAGTGCCGTTTTTAGTTCTTATTTCAGCCACGCGTATTTTGCTGTCACGCCCATATATGACTTTAGTGATACGACCGAGGAGCCATTGCGTAGGTGGTAACATGTCTTCTTTGACTATAACAATGTCATTAGTTCCAAGTTATCTAGTTCTTTTTTCCATTTTAAACTGACCTTCGTATACCAGTAGGTAGTGTACTAGACTCGTAATGCGAAGGTCCCAGGTTCGAATCCTGCCGCAGAACTCTGGCAGTTTGTGTCTGCTAATTAAAGGGAGCGAACAAAAAGCCTTCACTGGCTTAAGTGTATGTCGTATGACATGGGCTATCACACCCCTCCAATCAACCTAACCTAACCTAACCCTAAAACGGCGTTGAAGTTCGCTTATGTATTCTGATTTCCATCTGCGTGCGAATATGTGTTGCTTTAAGTCTTTCTCATAGTTTCAAATAGGACACATTTTCAATAGAAGGATCAGCTGGAGCTTTAGGCCGGGCAATGTTCGGTGCACCACGTAAAAAATGGCATGGTGTGAGCGGTAATATCTCATTCGGATTGTCATTTATCGATGACAGTGATCTTGAATTCAATATTGCTTCGATCCGCACAAGCAGTGTAGAGAACTCCTCATAGGTAAAAGATAAGTGAGAAGCTATTTTTTTTAAATGAGACTTAAATTTTTTCACTGCAGCTTCCCATATGAGGTGCGTATGGCGGGATGAATGACCAAGTGTGGTATATTTTTCGACCAAAGCTCTTTCAGCAGACTTAATGAACTTTTCATGCCAATTTAGACGACGTTTTCCGACCGTTGTCGGAAAACGTCGTCTTTGGAAGACCTCGTCTCCCTATGAATCTATCAAAACAAGCTAAGAAGGCATCGGTGGAAAGCTCTGAACAGCTTTCTAGTAGAAAAACACACAAATACGACTACATAACCTTTTAGCGTTTCTGAGATGAGAGGATTTGATGCCAAAAGGACCAGCAAAATCTACCGCTGTGTAAGTAAATGGAAGGGAAAAGTCACTCGTTCTGGGGGAGTGCGGGCATGATTTTCTGATTTCGTAGGAGATCATCCTTGTCGATGAAGGGATTAAGGGTTAAGAGTCTGCTTTTTCGACTCAGAGGCTTTTTTATCTTTCAGGCACAAGTATTCTCGCTCAAAATATATTTTTTGCACAATAGAAATTAATAGAATTTTAATACAATTTATTTCATCTGATGTGATAAACTTTTCGGTTAAAAAAGGTCTCTTAAGGACACTGTTTATAAATCGAAGTCTATAACAAAGGACTCGTAACGCTCGTTCCAAGGAGAAAAAATTTTTCAAGAATATCAGTACATCGCACTTCTAAATAACAATTCGTAGTCTTTTTTGTTTCCAAGTCAGTTGCGTCAAAAGTTCGTGGAGTTGGCCAGAAAACCTGTGGAAGTTTTAGCCAGGTGGGCTCAAGCCACAATAATTTGTTACCTGCTAGTTCTTGTGGGAAGCAACCAGGCGTACCCACATCTGCAGGGTTTTCTTCAGTTTTTATATATTTCCAGTGATGAGTACTGACGACGTCGATGATATGTGCTACACGGTTTGCTACAAATATTTTCAAGATATGTGGGGGTTTCTGTAACTAGCCCAGCACTATTGACGAATCCGTCCACAAAAATATTTCGTACGCGATCTGTTAGTTCGTAACTAGTCTTTTGACGAGCTTGGCAAGAAATAATGCTCCGCATAATTCGAGTTTGGGAACCGTAATCCGCTTGATGGGGGCTACCTTAGTTTTGGCAATGAGAAGATCGCTGTAAATATTACCTTCGGTGTCTTCTGTTCTGATATATATGGCGCCACAATATGCCTTTTTTTGAAGCATCGCAAAAACGATGTATCTGAACACGAAGCTTTGGGGAAAAGTCTACCCATTTCGGTATTTTTATCTGAGCGATAGACGGGAAATTGTCTACGAACGAATTCCACTTCGTCAGAATAAGTTGGGTCACGCCTTCATTCCAATCAGATTTTTCCTCCCACAATTCTTGCATTAGTAATTTTTCTATAATTATAGTTGGTCCTAGCCAACCTAGTGGGTCAAACAGCCTTGCTATGACTGACAAAATTTTTCTTTTGGTAGTCCATGAGCTAATTTCAATTGGTTCGACAGTATAACAAAATGAATCTGAGAGTGCATTCCAGCGGATTCCTAAAGTTTTTGTTGTACTGGAGTCATCAAACTTTAAGAAATCTTCATCTAGAAGATCCTCCCGGGCGAAACTTTCTAGTAAAGAAGCGTCGTTTGCTATCATCTTCCTTAAAGCGAACCCAGCAGATTTTAACGCCCTTGTATGTTCGCTGTGTTTGAGTCTGACCTCTCAAAGAGTATGCCCACCTGATAGGATATCATCTACATAGACTTCATTTTTCAAAATAGCTGCTGCCATAAGGTTAAAGGAGTTGACATGCCCTTTAGTTTCGTTGCGATACAAAATTCGTTGGTATGGACGATCAGCTTCATGGATTAAAATTTGACGGTACATCTTTTCTACTTATATCGCCGGTAAATACGTATTTATAAACTCGCCAGCGCAAGATAATTTGTGACAAATCCGGTTGGAGGGCGGGGCCTTGGTATAATACATCCTTCAGGGAGAAACCACTCCCCGTTTTTTTTGAAGCATTAAACACAACGCGTACCTTAGTCGAGTGGCTTTCGGGCCTAATGACTGCATGGTACGGGAGATAAAATTAAGAATATTTTTTACCTTTGGATTCGTAATGTTCAACCGGTTCCATGTGTCCCACATTTAAATATTCCTGGAGAACTTTATTGTATTCAGTCTCTAACTCTGGGGTTTTGGCTAATGTTTTTTCCAAAATAGGGGTCAGCTAGACTTAAGTCTTTGATCTGTGTAATACTATGTATTCGAATTGGTCTAGAGGGCAAAAAGTGTGTCAACTTCGGTACCACAATTGCTTTTATTTGAATGGTAAAATCGGATTTTTGTGATTTAACGGACACTATACATCTACCTTTGGAGAGGCTAAGAACTGTGCCACCGAGTCCTGATACTTGGGAGCTAGGCAAAGCGAGATTTTGTTGAATTCGTTTCGATACAAAGCTCGATTTTGACCCTGCATCTAAAAATGCTTCGCCTAAATGTTCCACATGAGCCAATGCTGTGGGTAAGATAGTTGTCTCCTGATGTTAGGAAAAATGCGTTTGAATAGGCACAAATTCTTTATCATGGGTGCTTCTTTTTTCACGCTTATATTTATTTATTGTATCTTCAAAACTGAACTAACAATAAGTATTCAAATCTTAAATATATATATATATATATATATATATATATATATATATATATATATATATATATATATATATATATATATATATATATATATATATATATATATAATTATTAGGCCCAACCAGTGTCAGACATATACTTAGTGATAATAATCAATAATACATTCGAGACAGTCTGCTACGCAGATGACGTCATGATACTTCTGAAGGGAAGGGATCCAAATCATTTGTGCAGGAAGGCCGAGGAGGCATTAACCCTGGCACACAACTGGGCTCAACCAAGAGGGTTGAACGTTAACCCAGAAAAAACTGAAATTGGCCTATTTACAAGAAAGACGAAGATAGCTCCATATGATGAGCCGCGCTTTCTTGAAAGGACAATAAATATTTCCGACAGGGTGAAATATCTAGGAGTCATTCTAGATCGGAAATTAAAATGGAAAGACCACATAAACGAAAGAGTCAAAAAGGCTCATATATGTTGGTCAATCTGTAAACGGGCCATAGGCACGAGATGGGGGCTGAATCCAGAGATGACACACTGGCTTTATAGTAGCGTTATCAGGCCGATTATGACCTATGCCTCTATAGTGTGGTGGACATCGATGGAATATAAATGCAACATCAAAACAATACAGAAAGTTCAGAGAACCTGCTGTCTTGGTATAAGTGGGGCCTTCCGAACGACATCAACAGGTGCGATGGAAACAATATTATCTATCCAGCCAATCGATATTCGTATAAAATACGAAGCGGCTCTAGCAGCAAAACGACTAAAGGTGATGGGTGAGTGGATCGATCAGGAACACGAAGCGCATCATCAACGAATCTTTACGGCCATAGGAGAGTCCATACCGGAAAGTGTCGCAAATGACCGCATACCGGAGACTAGACTAGAGGCCAACTGCGGAACATTGATTCCCGACATCCATTCCTGGTTGACCGACCCTTGGAACCAGATCCCCATGGGGCTTCATTGCTACACGGATGGATCAAGGTCGAGAGGGAAAACGGGACTTGGTGTTTATATAGAAAACACCACGGAACTGTTTTTCCGCCTGCCGGACTATTGCACAGTTTTGCAGGCGGAAGTTCGGGCGATAACGGAGTGTATCAGGGAACTCAATGTAATGAGGAGGTCAGGACTTGTGAATATATTCACAGATAGTCAGATGGCCATCAGAGCAATCTCAGAGGAACGCACTAAATCACGTACAGTTTGGGATTGCAAAAACGCCATTAACAGTTACTCGACACATGGTGAACTACGCATCATATGGGTGCCGGGGCACGCGGGGATAACTGGAAATGAGAGGGCAAACTCACTTGCTTCTAGGGCAATAGAGTTAGGTAATATAAGCTTGGAATGCGCGAAACCTTTCGATGCAGTTAAATCAGAGCTAAAGACTTGGGCACAAAGGGCCCATTCAACTCTCTGGAATAACGGAACCATGGGAATCAATACAAAAATTCTATGGGGAGATCCAGACGAGAGAAGAACGAGGGAGCTGCTAAGACTCAGCAAGCTCGAACTAAGTAGAATAATGGGAGTGGTCACAGGGCACTCTCAACTACTGGCACATCTTAAACGCTTGGGAATAGCGGGAGGAGATGAATGTAGAGCATGTGGGGAGGAGAGCGAAACATTGGAACACTATTTGTGCCAATGCCCCGCCTTCTCACAAATAAGGTCCCGATATCTTGGGAGTGACATCTTACCGGACATAAGCCGATTACGGGGAATATGCTGGAGGAAATTAAGGAACTTTGTGAGTGACACGGAGTTTCTCTAGAACTTTGGTTCAATATCTTATGGTTAACTCAAGGTTAACTCAAGGGAGCGCACAACAAGCCTTCACTGGCTTAGGTGTATGTCGTAATGACATGGGCTGTCATACCCCTCCAATCAACCTAACCTAACCTAACCTAACCTAAATGTCATGTTTAGCACAAAAATATTTTCAAAGAATTTCATCTGGAGTGTTGCGTATTAATGCCGTAGTGTCCCTCTTTTTTAAGCGGATGCGTCCAGTAAAGTTCAAGATATCACGAGCAAGGGGATTAGGAAGGGACTCTAGTTTTGTTAAATATTTGCCAGCATATTTTGCAATTTCAGCGGTCACAAGTGGCATATTTAAATCACGATGTAAAATTGAATTTTTCATGTACCATGGAGCCGATGTTATTAACCTTAAAATTTTGTTTTGCATTCGTTGGATTCTCTCTACATTGGAAGCTGAAGCAGTGCCCCATAGCTGAATTCCGTAACACCATATAGGTTGCAAAAGCGACTTGTATATTAAAAGCTTACAATCTAGACTGATGGTTAAACTTCTACCCATCAGCCAATGTATCTGAGTTAATTTAAGTTTCATTTGTGTTAGCTTGGAGTCAATGTAGTGTTTCCATGTAAGCCGTCGGTCAAGGCGTATACCAAGGTATTTCACCTGTGCATGTTGAGGAACAACTTGATTGTTGATTCGAATGGGGGAACAAGTGTTTCTTCGTAGGGTAAATGTTACATGAACACACTTTTGTTCATTTACTTTTATTCTCCATAAGTTCAACCACAGTTCCAGCAGGTTAACATATTCCTGAAGATATCGAGATGCCTCGTGAGGGTTTTCATGCATACTAAGGCAGGCTGTATCATCGGCAAATGTAAAAGTGAGGACATTACTGCTCAAAGGCATATCCCAGATATAAATCAAATACAAAACAGGCCCCAGTATACTACGCTGTGGCACACCGGATGAGATAGTTTCGGTCACACTCATGAAGTCTCCTTCCACAACAGTGAACTTCCGGGCAAAAATGTAACTTTCCAAAAGATTTACTATGTTTATTGGTAGATATGACTTCACTTTTAAAATTAGGCCTTCATGACACATTTTATCAAATGCTTGGGAAACATTATTAAAGAGGGAAGAACAATACTTCTTTTCTTTAAATGTTCTTCTTATAAAATGAACCAATCTGAGTTTGTGCAATGGTGCTATGCTGACTTCTAAAACCAAATTGATGGTCCGGTATACACCCATTATTAGTTAGAATTGGGGACAATTTTTCATGAGCAGCTTTTCGAAGAACTTTGAAATTTGTTGACAGTGAACTTATTGTAGTATATATGACTCAGCCTTGGTAATATCTTTGCCCGCCTTTGGAATCATTTTGACCATGGCAAGTTTCCAGCTGTGTGGATAATACTTCAGTCGTAAAATGCCACTAAAAATAAATAACTGGATTCTAATACCAACACGAGGCAACTTCATTAGCATCTTGTTACTAATTCCATCAATACCCAGAGCTTTCTTCGGGTTGGTTTCAGCAACTAGTTTTTGTATATCACGCATATTAAATTTCATGGGTCGAGGGGTAGAGCAACTACACTCGGCAAATCAACAGCACCAGTACCAAAATCTACAACATCCGGAATTTTTTGTATGTAAGTAGGCCAGTAAGTGGGCTCCCCGCTCGAAACGACATCCAAACCCATTTTTGAAATTGTGTTGAACAATGCTCGACCTCTAGGTGTAATAAGACGCGATCCCCAGAACGTATGTTTTGCATTGTAGTCGTCAGCTGCTACGAAACAAGGTCCAAAAGTTTTGTAAAAATCCTCGTATTGTTCCTCAGTGATTGAAAATCTTGGAGGGGAGTAAATTGATGATATCACGAAATTTGTACAAAAATTTTCGATGCAAATATTTGTTGCCTGCAGATGGTCCTCACAAATGTTCTCAAGAATGTAGTGTTTGAGTCTTGACTTTGTTGGAATCGCTGATCCTCCGTATGCTCTTCCTCTCGGGTCCTTTGTATGATATAAGGTGAAGCCATTTAAAATTTTAAAAAGGCTTCTCGAAGTCAAATGAGTATCATATACCACTATTATATCAATATTTTTTACCCTGAGGAAGTGCTCAAGTTCATTTTTAAGTTGGCGAATGCCGCTTGCGTTCCAGAAACATACTTTTAACGTGTTCATGGCTTGTTAACTAACGCTTGTGCAGTGTGTTTTGCATCGTCCAATGTGAATGATAAATACAAAAGAAGGGATTTCACCAAATTAGGCAATCGGAAGGGTTGCCAACATAAAGAAATAATAAAGTAAACAAAGATAGGAATTTATAAAAGGTGACAGGTGCTAATTAATTTAGCCTCAGTATCTCATATAGAAAAGATTTAAAGGCGCCAACATAAAATTCTCCGCGTGACTACAGCCGCAAATAAAGTAAAAGAATTTATTTCTAGCTCACTTTATAAGTCAGCTTCACACGCACTATTCCCAGCTATCCCAACCACACATGCGCCAATATTTTAAGTTATAATAATACCACAATTCAAAAAGTCAAGGCAGTAAACGACACTCTAAAACTTTAATACAAACAGTACTGACACAGCTTACATCACCAACATGATGTATTTTGTTAGGTTGTATTTTTCTTCAAAAAATACTTAAGTTAGGTTAGGTTAGGTTGATTGGAGGGGTGTGATAGCCCATTTCATACGACATACACTTAAGTCAGTGAAGGCTTGTGCGCTCCCTTGGGTTTAACCATAACATATTGACCCAAAGGTCTAGAGAAACTACGTGTCACTCACAAAGTTCCTTAATTTCCCCCAGCATATTCCCCGTAATCGGGTTATGTCCGGTAAGGTGTCACCCCCAAAATATCGGGACCTTATTTGTGAGAAGGCGGGGCATTGACACAAATAGTGTTCCAATGTTTCGCTCTCCTCCCCACATGCTCTACATTCATCTCCTCCCGCTATTCCCATGCGTTTAAGATGTGCCCGTAGTTGAGAGTGCTCTGTGACAACTCCCATTATTCTACTTAGTTCGGGCTTGCTAAGTCTTAGCAACTCCCTCGTTCTACTCTCGCCTGGATCTCCCCATAGAATTTTTGTATCGATTCCCATCAAAAAATACTTCAATTTATAATTTATTATATATATATATATATATATATATATATATATATATATATATACATATATATATATATATATATATATATATATATATATATATATATATATATATATATACATATATATATATATATATATATATATATATATATATATATATATATATACATATATATATATATATATATATATATATATATATATATATATATATATATATATATATATATATATATATATATATATAGAAATAGAAACAGAAACTAATATTAATAGTATATTGAATTTTAAGCCAAGGTTTTTACTGCATTCTTGAAACTCTCCAGCAGCTAATGCTTTGGTAAGGATTCCACCTACTATCTCCTCAGTACCAATGTAATCAAGTTGTATACAATTGTCTTACTTACATGCATAATGATGTGCCTTTCCAGAATTTTTGTTCAATCTTGAAAGTATCCCCACTGTAAGTGCAAAGTCTGAGCTGCATATAACAGACCAAGTAAGGCTTCTTGAAAAGGAGTTTACTTGATATAAATTATTTCTTAGAAGATTCAAAAGATAGTTTTTGTTTGCTATCAATATCTATCTTCTGAGCTAAACATTCATTAAATTTTTTTAATTCTGAATTTAAGAAGCTTATTATTTGTTAAGATTAAAAATATTCCTTTCTATAGATACGTTCTTTGTTTTGTCCTCGTTGGTCCTCCAATGAGAAGTGAAGATTTTGAAGTGGCAAATAAATAAAATTTGTACAATACAATAAATATCAGGATAATTTTTTATACTATATTGACTTCAAGTATTAAATGCAACATCATGCAGAAATTTTGAAAAGGTATCCTACATTGTTGCAGGCTATTCTCAACAAGCTGCTAACTTTGTTTCCAGATCGGAAACAGTATTCGCCAGCATGAAAAGGAACGTGAATATATGATAATGGATAAAAAAGTATTACACAAACGTCGATACAGATATAAATCTGATCTCTCGAAGTTCCTTTAAAATCAGTGGATATACGTTATACGGTACCAAAGACCTACAAAGTAGAATACGTGATCAAAAAAAGATTAAGAAAAAAAGTACAGAGGATAAAAATGCACAGATGTACAATTTACTTCTCTCTATTGATAAAAACCTATTTTTGTTGTTTTCATCAAATAATTATCATTGCTAAACAACTGCACAACATCTCTACAGTCTATATTTAAATTAAAGTAAATAATTAATTAATTTTCTTTTTGTCAGATTCAGAGAAGCTTTGTTTCTTTTGTCTCGACATTCGCTCTTCATTACAGAAAAAACACTCTCTCTGAAATCTGACGTGCCAGAATGAGAAAGGAAAAATGAAATTACTTTATGGAAATTTCTCCATAAAGATCATCCATATTTTTTTTTAAGTTTTTGCAGATTTAAACTTTCGATCATGTTAACAATATTATCAAATTCAACATTGCTCTTTAATATTTGTAATTAAAAATAGTCAGTTTATGATTTTAAAATAAAACCATTTATTTAGGAACTCTAAGGCTTTATCAATAAATAATAAAAAAATTCTGTGAATTTCACTTGTTATTTCCAGTGAAGACAATAGTTAAATTTTTTTATATCCAAAGACGAGATCTTGTTTTATAATAGTCCATCTCTCAAATTTACCAATAAAATTGCTTTATTACATAAATATGTTATTGTAAACATGGATATAAATTTCAATCATATCGCATTCAGTGTTGCTGATTTTTTAAAATCATTAGACAGTTATCTAAACTTATAAAATAACTTCTAATATGTTACCATTTTAATAGTATTGTATCAAAGCACGGCAAAAGACAGGGAGCCATCTAATTCCCACTACGAGTGCTGTTGCTATAAATTTTTTTAACTCTTCTCTTCTTATAGCACAATGCTAAAAACGAGCATACATTTTTAAAATTATAGTTTCTCGGTCATATGATAAAAAGCTCATCACGCATTTATGCCCTATTCGTTTGTGTGCATGACAGTTTCCTTTTATCAAACCTGGTAACAAGTCTCATATTTGTAAATAAAGAATGGTTGTCACCAAAATTGGTATTTGTATTGAAAAGATAATTGGTATTGGTCCAATAAGTTTTTAATTGTTTCAAACATGCCATCAGCAGGCTCGTTGCTATTTTCATAAAAATGTACTAACTTGTTTTGAATGCCATTTCGTGTCTTAAAATATTGTTTTACTTGGTGCCTGTAAGCACTTCGTTTTTATTTTTGCACAGCATATGGTTCCAACACCTCTGTAACCAGTGCTTCCATTTTTGTTCCAGCTAGACGAATTTCTGTAACTCTTCTTGAAATGACATAATTAGCCTTATTCAATTTTATAGTGTAATCGATGCTTTAATTATTATTAATTATGCCTTACAGTGTGATATCTTAAGACTAATATAACCTGAATCTATTGGAATTCTAGAATCTAGATCATTGATGGACATTTCATCACACAATTGTTTATAAACCACGCCCCTTGTTTTCTTATGCTCTTTAGTTTTTTAGTTTGGCGAGTGCACATGTTAGGTTGATGCTTATACATTTTTTTCAATTACAGTGTTGGAAAAAATTGATAACAGCTTATCAGATCATCTCAAAAATGATCAGTTTATTACAGACTTAGCATTTTTGGTAGATACGACTGGCTTTCTTAATTTACAATTCAAATTTACAATTTACAATTTCAAAACTAATTTATATTTGTTGTTATCACAAATTAAGTTAGGTGACTTCAAAGAATTTCCTAAAACATCCCTAATTTTAAACTAGCACGAAAAGGTTGAAACCCTGGAATATATTAATATATTTGAAAACCTTTTTTCAATTTCGAAGATAGATTTGAGGATATAGATAACATAAAACAACTTCTGGAACTTTTTGAAAACCCTTTTAATGTTGATGTTAATAAATATGAATTCAAAATACAATCAGAACTTGTAATGTTACGAAGCGAGTTAAAAGCTTCTCCGGAAATAGACAGGTTATTATTTTGGAAAACTTTTGACGCATTGGCCTATCCTAACTCAAAAAAAAATCTTTCATTTTTTCCGACCACTTACTTATATGAAAATCTTTGTGATTCCTTTTGCTTGTCACTGTACCTTCAAATTATCTCACTAACACAAGTGTAAAACAATTTTGTCCATCAATGATCTAGATAAACCAAATAATGGGAAATAAAATATTTTCGCGCACTTTATTGTTCTCACAAAAGAGTAGAGTAAAATTTGCAACGAGCATTTAAAGTTGCTACTAATACATGCACACGTATTACTTACTCATGAATGTGTGGTACGCTGAAGGAGAACAAAACATCTGTTCAATGTTCAATGAGTTTGGCGAAGAAAAAGAAAAACAATAGGATTTTTTGAATTGGGAGAAGGAAGAAATGACAATTAATTTGTATTTAAATTATTTCAAACTTTTTAGAGACTACGACATATCTGAAGTCGGTTAAGTTTTTTGTTATAGAGTGTTTATTATTTTAAAATTCCTGCATAAGTAGAGCACCGTCTATGGGGTAACCTTCCTGAGGGTTGTATTCAAGCGACAAACATTTGCGTTGAAGTCCTGGTTACTTCATCGATTAATTCTCCTGTGCACAGGTTTTTTTTTGCAGAAAATCAAGTTACTCGTGGTATATGCCTACGTTTTCGGGCAGGTGGCGGTTACAATGCTAACAACATACTAAGAAATGCACTTTGATTAATGCAATTTCTAAAATGGGTGCTTAAAATACATATATATAAAAAATATACATTTATATTGTATTGATTTTTATTTTGATGAAATTTAACTAACGTAATGAAATTATTGTGATTGACTGCATTAATATGTGAAAATAATATTTGAAAATTAAATTCATATAAGATAAGAAAAAGTTCGCCAATCACTGATAAACAATGAACATCTGCCTAAATAAACATGCTTTTGAATTTTAAAGCCAAACTTCTTTCTTTTCGTTAATCATCTTACTCCTTTATCACTCCTCATCAATAAGCTTGAACCGAATTTCACGCGGACATCAAACCATTTGGCCAACTGGTTGAAACTGCGACTGTTCTCTGAATATAAAATAGATTAAGAAGAGATTAGTGTCTGCTCTCTGTATGCCCATTTATCATATGGAAATATACAGAACATGAATAGACTATAGACTTGTTTTTAGACTCGTACAATGTTTACGTATATTTTCCGGCTAATTTTTCCGTAGTAACTTTTGTTCCTTCCTGTACTCTTGCAGTATCACCTTTAACGGTTAGAGAATTTAATATTCCCTATGCAGCAAGTGCACGGTTACTTCGTAAAACCGACACAGATTTTTTATTAGTTCTACCTCTTCATTAATTTTTAATTTTTGGAAATTATTCAAACTCAAGAACCAATTACAATTCTTATGTTGTTCCTGATGAAATAAAAGATGCTCTCACCCTCCAAGGATTAAAGGTAGAAAATGTCTCGAACATAATAAACAGGGAGAAGATCCTCCAACCTCTATTTCGCGTAGAACTGGAGCCAAATTTTTTTTCCACTGCTATTTATTTATTGTATCTTCAATTAGAACTAACAATAAGTGTTCAAATCTTAAGCATAAATATAATAATTATTTATTACGTGTTAAGCACAAAAATATTCAAAAAATTCCATCTGAAGTGTGGCGTATTAAAGCCGTAGTATCCCTCTTTTTTAAGCGGATGTGTCCAGTAAAATTCAAGATGTTACGAGCAAGGGGATTAGGATGGGACTCGAGTTTTGTTAAATATTTTCCAGCATATTTTGCAATTTCGGCGGTCACAAGTGGCATATTTAAATCACGATGTAAAATTGAATTTTTCATGTACCATGGAGCCGATGTTATTAACCTTAAAATTTTGTTTTGCATTCGTTGGATTCTCTCTACATTGGAAGCTGAAGCAGTGCCCCATAGCTGAATTCCGTAACCCCATATGGGTTTCAAAAGCGACTTGTAAATTAAAAGTTTACAATCTAGACTGAGGATAGAATTTCTACCAATCAGCCAATGTATCTGAGCCAATTTAAGTTTTATTTGTGTCAGCTTAGAGTCAATGTGGTTTTTCCATGTGAGGCGTCGGTCAAGGTGTATACCAAGGTATTTCACCTGTGAATGTTGAGGAACAACTTGATTGTCGATTCGAATGGGGGAACAAGTGTCTCTTCGTAGGGTAAATGTTACATGAACACACTTTTGTTCATTTACTTTTATTCTCCATAAGTTCAACCACAATTCCAACAGGTTAATATGTTCCTGAAGATAACGGGATGCCTCGTAAAGGTTTTCATGCATACTAAGGCAGGCTGTATCATCGGCAAATGTAGAGGTGAGGATATTACTGCTTAAAGGCATATCACAGGTATAGATCAAATACAAAACTGGCCCCAGTATACTACGCTGTGGCACACCGGATGAGATAGTTTCGGGCACACTCATGAAGTCTCCTTCCACAACAGTGAATTTCCGGGCAAGAACATAACTTTCCAATAGATTTACAATGTTTATTGGCAGATATGTCTTCAATTTTACAATTAGGCCTTCATGCCACACTTTATCAAATGCCTGAGAGACATCAATAAAGAGGGAAGAACAATACTTTTTTTCTTCAAATGCTCTTCTTATGAAATGGACCAATCTATGAGTTTGTTCAATGGTGCTATGCTGACTTCTAAAACCAAATTAATGGTCCGGTATGCACCCATTATCAGTTAGAATTGGGGACAAGTTTGTCATGGGCAGCTTTTCGAAGAGCTTTGAAATTGTTGACAGTAAACTTATTGGTCTATATCACGCAGCCTTGGTAAGATCTTTTCCCGCCTTTGGAATCATTTTGACCATGGCAAGTTTCCGGCTGCGTGGATAATACGTCAGTCGTAAAATGCCATTAAAAATAAATAACAGGATTCTAATAGCAACACGAGGCAACTTCATCAGCATCTTGTTACTAATTCCATCAATACCCGGAGCCTTGTTCGTGTTGGTTTCAGCAATTAGTTTTTTTACATCACGCATCTTAAACTTCATGGGTCGAGGGGGTAGAGCAACTACACTCGGAAAATCAACAGCACTAGTACATGTGTTTGGGGAAATACGTGTTTTAAATGCTCAGCAAATATGTTACTTTTTCAGTATTGGTTCTTGCCCAATTTTCGGTAGAAGTGCGCAGGGGTTGTTCAAACTCAACGGGTGTTTTAAGTTTTTTAGCAGCGCTCTACAAGCAGTAATTAGATGCTGCTGTGACATCGAGACCTTCCAGATAGTTTTTAAGAGAAGCAGATTTTTCAGATGCAAGCAACTCTTGGAGTCGTTTAGTGCATTCTCTAAGTCTGATTTTATGTTGGGGTGATCTGTGCTGTTGCCATTCCCTTCTATCTCTTCTTTTTTCACATACGAGATGTTCAATATCCGTAAAATAAATTCTATTGACCCAGTCTGCGGATGGGAGATAGTGGCATGTTTAGCAGCTTGTTTAATATTTTCAGTACGATTGGCAATGTTAAATTCAATATCATCGGGAATTCTTAGCTTGACGTTCTCCGTACAATGACTACTGAGATATTTTTTGAACCCCAGCCAATTAACATTATTTATCATCTTCGCATATGGGTGAGGTAAGTCACTTCTTAGTGGGCTACAAATTGTAACGATCGTGGGGCAGTGATCAGAGGAGAGATCATGAGAAGTTTCAACATGAATTAGATCCCTAGATATATTTTTCATGACGCCAAAGTCTATAACATCCGGAATTTTATGTATGTCAGTAGGCCAGTAAGTGGGCTCCCCGCTCGAAATGACATCCAAACCCATTTTTGAAATTGTGTTGAACAATGCTCTACCTCTAGGTGTAATAAGACGCGATCCCCAGAACGTATGTTTTGCATTGTAGTCCCCAGCTGCTACGAAACAAGGTCCAAGAGTTTTGTAAAAATCCTCGTATTGATCCCCAGTGATTGAAAATCTGGGAGGGGAGTAAACTGATGATATTACGAGATTTGAACAAAAATTTTCTATGCAAATATGTGTTCCTTGTAGATGGTCTTCACAAGTGTTCTCAAGAATATAGTGCTTGAGTCTTGACTTTATTAGAACTGCTGATCCTCCACATGCTCTTCCTCTCGGGTCCTTTGTATCATATAAGGTATAGCCACTAATTTTAAAAAGGCTTCTTGAAGTCAAATGAGTCTCAGATACCAACATTATATCAATATTTTTTGCCGTGAGGAAGTGCTCTAGTTCATTTTTATGTTGGCGAATGCCGTTTGCGTTCCAGAAACATACTTTTAACGTGTTCATGGCTTGTTAACTAATGCTAGAAGTAGTGTGTTCTGCATTCGCAGCATTTCTTGCATCATGCTAGTCATATTTGTTGTAAAGTTGTTTATAGTTTGCACCAGATTATCAATAGTTGTTTCAAGGCGACTGAAATTAAAGCTTGGGTTAGCATTTGTTGTATTATTTGGTGGTGACACTTTTTGCACTGGAACAGAGTTGATCTTCACAGCTTCAGCATACGATACTTGTGGAGTGATTGGTTGGGCCATTAGAGGATAAGTGGCGGAGTACGTATTTCCTGTTTGCGCTGGGGTTACTTTAGGCTTTTGACTCATAGCTCGTTTAACAAAAGAGAATACAGGACATCCTCTGCAGTTAGCAGTGTGATTACCTCCACAATTGCTGCACTTTTTTCCTTCTGGTCTTTCGACTTATTGCAAATAGCAGTATTGTGTAATTCACCGCACCCAACACAAACAGTAGGTAATTTGCAATAAATTTTTGTGTGACCATATTCTTGACAATTATGGCACTGTACGGGTCCCGAACGCTGGTGTGGTTCTTCAACTGTGATTTTCCGGTATAACAGATATTTTAAATTATAAATAGGATGTGTCTCATTGTTCTTCAGTTTAATATCATTTGGTTCCAGTTCAACGCGAAATAAGGGTTGGGGATCTTCTCCCTGTTTATTATGTTAGAGACATTTTTAACCTTAAATCCTTGGAGGGTGAGAGCAACTTTTATTTCCTCAGGAACAACATAAGAATCTATGCCCTTCAATACGATCTGTAGGCCTTTAGCACTCTTAAGCTGGAATGTGTAGAAACTTGTTTTATTTTTTTTTTTCAAATTCGTTAACCATTTTGCGGAAATCTTTTTCTTCGTATATTTGAATCTCTGTTTCATCAATATTACCACGTTTTATTGGAACAATGTGAAATGACTTTTCACCAATGGCCGAGATTAGTTTTTTAATAAGTGTGTTCCAATTTTTTTTGTCTCAGATAGATTGGTGGTGGTTTTGAAGTTTTTTTCGAAGATTCTTCGGGTTTGTCGCTGTCATCTTGCAATATTTTAAACCGGTTTTGACGATTAGCTGAGGCGGCGTCATTGTCTCTGGATATTTTCGGAACAGATGAGATTTTGGATGAATTTGGGCTTCGCACGCGCTTTACCACCGTTACATATCTGTCCATTCCGACAGGCACTTTAGGTTTTTGAATATTATCGTCCATTGTGATAACTGGGTTAAGTGATGAACAAGAGCCCGGAGCGGATAATGGCGCAGACTTAAATAGAGATGAACTAGGCAATGGTAATGTTACCGAATCACTACTTGGCATTGGAGAAAGCGAATTTGATCGCTCGCGTAAAATTGGCTTTGCCGTTCGAAAAAGACTGTCATCCAATTTTTTGTTTTTATTGTTTGCATTAAGAGCTTCAGAACTCACAGTAAAATAGGCATTTCTGTCGTTAGAACTCACTTCACAATTTTTTGTTTTTGAGGTACTCATGCAGAGTATTCCTCAGTCACTTTGTTTGTGTTTTTTGTTTTTTTTTTGTTTTTGTTGTTTCAGATTATATGAAAAATATTATTAGTGCAAATAAAGCAAATTTCACAAAAACCGGTACTTATTACGAATCAGTACTTATTACGAATATTATTTTTGTATTGTTGTTTGTTTAGTATGTAAAAAAAACTCCGCTAATATGTATGTACGTCTGTTCACTACGAAGGTTCAGTTTAGTTCAGGCTAGATCAATCTAGTTTTCAGTTTATTTTTAGCAGTACTTTATTAGATTAGATCTATATAACTTTTTCGTTCTATTGTTGATTATACTAAATAATCTACCTAATGTATTATACGTCTTATTACTCATCTTATGATTATCAATATCGAAGTCAAATGTTCATTTCTTCTGTGTCATCTGTGTTTGTCTAACTATTTTATGAATTAGATGAACCGGAAAATAATTATCCAATCATATACTTATCTCTGATGTTCCTCTTATTGCTGTTGTGAAATTTTGTGTCAGCACTCCATCTAATTTCCTGCAATATATGGCCAACCTTTATTGTCTATTTCTTTTAGGGCCTAGTTTCTTACTAATGATCTAAGCAGGCGAACTGTATGAAGTGCCAGATGATCGGATTATTTTATATTCAAGAAGTATATTTGGCTTCAGCTTTAAGGGTAATAGTTGGTTTTAGGATTCTGTTGTCATTCGGTATATGTGAGTATCTTGTCTGGTTCGGCATATAAGGTTAGGAAGCTGCTCATTCGAAGATGGTGGTGGTCCTGCGAATGTGTTGAAATTCGTTGCAATATATAATTTACATTCCGAGTTATCGACGCCCATCGGTCTAGGTTTGGGTTATGCTTTAGGTGCAATACGTCTCGGGTGCATAAAGATGGAATTAAGTCTTTGATATTTGGTAGCAACCGGAATTTTGTTAGGATATTGATAGTTGAAGGGAACTGGACTACGAAAATAATTACGTTGGGAAGTATAAATTGTGTTCTTATATGAATGACGCAAACTAGATCCGGAAGTAAGCAGGAACACGCGAGCGGACACACATAAAATAAGGAACTATATAAGGACAACGAATAACAAGAAATCAATTTAATTAGAAAAAGAACACTGAATATGGGAATAAATAAAAATAATTCATATTAAATTAGGAGTGGGTGCTTATAATTGGGAATATAATTTACATCTGGAAGGCGTACAAATTTGCCAGTAGCCAAAATATCGTTTTCCATATGTACCTATATAAGATTTATAGAAATATTTTTTTATAAAAAAACTTTTTACAATTTTTTATTAGTATTTTTATCAACATCAGTTCACAGGAAGTTGAAAAAAATGCACTATTGGATTTTTGGAAGAAATGCAAATGTACTTCCTTGAACGCGACCTCCATTTTTTCGCTTTGATTAAACAAACATTTTTCTATGTGTCTATAACAAAAAAATTTCACTGAAACGGATTTTCCATGAAGTGGTTTTCTTACAAGCGAATTATTTTAGTTGAAATTTGGTAAATATAATTGATAAGTATAAATGACTTTCTTGCAATTAGGCATCGTGAACTTATCGGAATTCAACTGTATATGAATAATTTTTCCTTCCCGAGCATTTGATTTTTATTTGTTTACACAGAAGACTCTTACATTTAAGCATTTATTATTTCTAAAATCCTGCAAGCAAATTAATATACAAGATAATATATGACATCAAGTCAATTATTTAGAGAGAAGAATCATATTCAGAAATATGTACATACGTGTGGTGCGGCATATAAATTATTTTGTCCGAATCATACTCGTTGTATGTACGTATGCAATTTTATTTTAAATTGTAACTGCTAAGAAAAAAGATTGTAAAAGGTCGACTGTTCTGCCATCACTGCTTGTTGTCTATTGTTGTTAATTGTATGGAAGGATGAATCAGTTTGCATATGTATCTGAATAAAATTGAACATATTGCATTTCAACTAAATGAAAATACAAAATGTATGAAGCCGTACGAGTTATATGAACACTTTATGTACTTAAAGTGTAAAATTTAATATCAAAATGGAATTTTAGATTTCGCTTCCAACGAGATTGCTTATTGCACCAATTTGAAAACAATTTATTTTTATGGAAAGCATTGAAATTGAAATATGCACATTACTGTGTGTTCACGTAGTCATACATGGATGATGTACTCTCATGTGCATATGCACATACATATGTAACTATGTTTGTATATACATACATATGCATGTATATCTGGCTGCATTTTCTTCTTCACCTACCGCATACATTTGCTTACATATTTCAATGAGTTCTTATTAGTAATTTAATACATCGAGTGCATGTCCGTTATATATGTACATATTAGGGGAATAACGGAAATACTAAAAATGCAAGTGAGAGTACCTTTGCTTCATTCAAGCTAATCCCTTGAACCTTAAGAAAACAATTTCTTTTCCGGTAATAATCACACACAAAATAAGCTTTTAATGATATAAGTATGTTAATAAATCAAACCGAACCTAAAAATAGTATGTATTGTCCTGATTATTATTATCACTATTGTTACCTACATAATTAAGGAGCGGGGCGATTCTATGTCCTATCTTTTACGATTCGTTGCAGATGTACACAAATTAATTTTTGTAAAAATCGGTTCAGTATTTTGGGAGCTGCAAGCGTTAAACTTTTAACTAATGCATGCATGGAAGTTGACGGAAAAAAAGCACATGCAGTGTCTTTTGGCAAATTGGGTTTGGAAAGAACAATAAGAACAAAATGACATTTTCACGCAGCTTTCAATTGACAGAGTGAAGAGGGGAAATTACAGCTATTTTTTTGTTTGTGTTTTTTTAATTTAAACAGGCTACTTCGTTCAATCGTATTATTATAAGCCAAATTACATGTGATAGTTATCAAAGAACAAATTACAACAAAGACAAATGTGTAAATCATTCTGACAAACACTAGCAGAACGGAACAACATGCTGTTTTCAAAAGCCGCCACACTTTCATCATCAGCGTTCTTGTGTTTGGTCCATTTTTGTGGTGTCAGTTGATGCATATATACAAATTTTCACTGTAAATGTAATACGAGAATTGTTTTGATTCATCGCATCACAATTTTTCGTGAAAGCTTTTTTTGTAAAGAAAAGCTCAAATTACACATCACTAATTTACACCAGTCTTGCCATTGTTACCTATTCTTTACCAACCATACACATGCTTTTTAATTTACTTATTTTGTTTTTTACTTATGACAAACTTGTGTGGTTTGTTACTATAAGTATGTATATTTATTAATTTTTGCTACAAGCTATTTTTATTTTCAGCGACTTCAAAGAAAGAGGGAGGTTATCTGAATTCTGAATAAATGATGGAGCGGGGAAATCAGAATTAGCTGATTTAATTTTCATGTTTTGTTTTGTGTGAAAATACAACTTTTTTTAATTTTAATTGTGTTTCAATTATAGTAAATATAAATTTGCTAACAAAAATCAAATTTTAAACTAATATGTATGGGGTTATAAGCGCTTGCAGAGGACATAGTGTGGAACGAAACGAAAATCGGTCAAAACGTTCCAAGTCAAATGCGTAACAATACATTAAGAGCATCATCTAAAAAATTTACTTATGGTATAGTGTTCAATACCAAACAAATTGCAAGAACTTTTACGGTATTAATATTTTTTTCAAACTATTGAATCTTCAATTTAAATTGAACTAAGAAATGGTATTCAAATCATAAATCTAATATTATTATTATTCATTTCAGAAAAGCTATAGTTTCTGCAGGTTCTTCTGTGTTGTCTTTAAGTAAATATAAGCAAGATTTATGTATGGCTTAGTAATTACTTGCGGAATTGATGGGCCTTTAGGCATATAAAATGTTTTAAGCCGATATTTTATTATCGGTTTAACTTAAATCTTACATTTATATATTTACTCCTTTTAAAATACTTGGAGAAACAACTCACAAGAAATGCTACCTATTTTTTCCCGTCGAAGTTTTTTCTATAAACAAGGGAATTTTAATTCATAAGAGGATGAGTGGGGAGAGGTAAAATGTTTCCGGGGGAATTGTTATTAATAATTGCACATATAATAATTATATAATGAATTATAATTATACATATACTGTAGAAGAAATTCAAGTTAACAAAAGTTGGGTCGATTCTGAGAGTGAGGGGTGAAAATAGAGGCTAAATTAGAAGACCCATATCGCGGCGTTTGTTTATGTTAGTTCGATTTTTTTTTTAATGCCGATTTCAGCATATTGTTTATATGGTTTTTGGCTATAACTCGTCGACTAATTGATATTTTTTAAATCTGTAAAAGTAAAATTATTGCTAGAGACCTGTGCAACAATTAAAACTTTTTAAAAAATAGATTTAGAAAATTTTGTGGTGCTCAAGAAACCAAGTCTTTTTTGCTTTCTGTTTGATTTATAATATGCTACTCAGTTTCTTCAATAAATTTCATTTGAAAAGAAAACAATCAGAATACAAAACATGTGTTTTCCAGCTTAATATTAATTTACTTCTCATTTTTATGTACCAATTTTGTTCAGTGTTGGTTTTGAATAAACATTGAAAAAGAAATTATAAGAATATGGAAAAAATATAATTTTGAAATGTTAGTTAGGAAAAGTTTTAAGTAAAAAAATTAAATAAATTAAATTAATAATTTCGCATTATAATCTTACATCAGTAATTTTTTTTGTGTGCTCATCGATGATTTCGGTACGGTTTTGGTAATCTTTTTTTATGTGGTCCCATTTCGACCAATATGTGGTAGGACTAGCGACAAGGATGCTCTCTATATAAATTAATATTCAATAATCGCTTGATGTAAGTATTTTATAGTTGGCGTGGGTCACTCACAGCCAGTGCACGCAATCTCAGAAAAAACTGTGTGGGTAGGAGCAATGAGAGTGGCATCTATCCTACTAGTTATTACTTAAAATCCTATATCCGTCCGTAAAGTTTGTATGTTTCAGAGATGGTCCCATTTTAAGCAATATCTGAAATGAGCGTGTAAAGGAGGTACTTCCCATATTAACTGTGAAAGTAGTCACTAAGAAGTTTAAAATTAAAATGTTTAACAAAAAAATTCAATAGATTTAAAAACTCATTCTAAAAAGTTTCTAATAAGAATAACATGAATATCAGGTTGTCTATTTAATGGTTTCTAAGCCGCCAGTTTGGCAAGGCTGTCAGCTGTTATAAATTGCCATCTAAAACGTTACTTGTTTAATAATAGTTTTGCCATTTGCGAATATGAATCTTTCAAGAACCAAGAAATGTGTAAAACTAGTTAAAAATGATGGTTCAAATGAGGCCACTTTTCGAGCATTATACGGTGATCATGGTCGTCAAAGTCGATCTACGGTCGATTATAAGGGACTAGAAGCGTTGCAGATGTTGACAAGGCTGTGCACCATTTCTCACTCGGTAGTCACGTCAACAGGGACAAATTTCGCAAATGGGGCTCGGAGAATACAGAAATGGTTGTTGGGAGCAATTGCATCAGAAAAAATTTTCCGTTTGGTTAGTATTATGGTCTGGAGGTGTCATTGTGTCCTATTTGTTAGAAAACGACTCTGGCAGAATCGTTACCGTCAATGCAAAGCGCTATGGCCATATAATAACCAACTTTTTTGGCCTGCAATGGAAGACTATGAATTGTACGATTTATCGTTTCAACGCGATGGTGCCATGAGCTTCACAACATGACGGATTTTTGCTTTACTGTCTTGAAAGTTTCCAGAATACGTAACATCACGTTATGACGGTAGACTGATTTTATGTGTCTACGCGCATAATTCCTTACCGTTGGAGGATTTAAATCGAAGAATTCGTCCAGTTATCGCCGAGATACCACCAGAAAAAGTGGTCGAAAATGATCTCAGAAGAATACACTGCTGTAACCAATCTAAAGGCGGTCATTTAAATGAAACCGAAAAATGGGTAAACCTGTACATGCATGTGATAGCGTTAAAATATTAAGACTATTTGCTGAAAATACCAAAAATTAATGAGTCGTTCGAAGAGTGTCGTGGTCTATCAAAAATACATAGTTTGTTTGTGCCGAAGTTATTCATTTTTCAAAAAAGATTAAATTATAAGTGGTCGTAAAGTTGTTGAGAACTATCATAACCAAATTCATTTACAAAACTGAATCTGTATTATTATAAATTATTATTAATAATTAACATTGGCTTAAGTACACTGATCCCTACATTAATGAAGCAGATTTGAAACTAACTGAATATAAAATAAAATATACATCTGAAAACTATTTCTGATGACTGTGAATTAAAGCTTGGATTTGACATTTTTTTTCCAAAATTCAGTAGATAACGCATACATTAAAACTTTAGATACTTCAAACTCTTTGGATCCTGTTTTTGAGGTCGGTTAAATTTTTTATTTATTTAAAATTCAATTATATATATTTAAGTACAGTGGATCTCGGTCATAATATATTACGCGAGTTACGTCAGAAGTAACGGCGACTCCAACTAAACTCAATATAAATTGGAAAAGTAAATAAAAGGTCAATAGCCCAACTCTAAGTTGTGCTATTTACAAGATCAGCAATTTAAAAATAAAAAAGATCAATAACCCAAAAATACTAAAAGCATTGTTAAGCACTATTAGTAATAAGCATTTTTATTAATTTCAATAAATATTTTCGGTAAAAATAAGTTATAAAACTTAACTTGCGTGGCTCTTACGATTGAATTTCGTTATTACTGCAGATCGTACTATTTTCTTCCAATAAATAAAACGAAGCAATATTGAAACTATATATATATATATATATATATATATATATATATATATATATATATATATATATATATATATATATATATATATATATATATATATATATATATATATATATATATATATATATATATATATATATATATATATATATATATATATATATATATATATATATTCTTTCGATATGTTTATGCAACATATTGTATATCAATTTACAAAACCCACTTATTTTCAATTGGTTTGATGGCTTTGTCATAAAATGGTAAACAGTTATTTAACCGGTTTAGAAAATTAGGGGAACATTTTAGCATTTTTATATTGTGTTAAGTCCAGTTGATTATAAGCCAAAATTGGCTGTAACCGATGTTCGCTATAACCGTAATAGTTTCATTGAAATACTTCCACAAGGCTGTTTGGATCGGCTGTTTGGATAATTCGTTATAACCGGTATACTCGCATGTAATAACCACCCTCGAATGTATTAAATTATACGATTTTATACCGGACTTGCCCACAACAGAGTGCGAGAGGGTGCAGCTATTATTTATAATTTTTGTTTTTTTGTTTCTATATTTCGGTATACCTAATACATTTGTCATGTTTATGTTATATTTCCTTTGTAAAAATAAAGTTTCTACAATTAATTGAATTTTGATATCGTTTTGTTTTTCTCTTTTTAAAATAATCAAAGCAGTGATTAAGTTTATAACGAAACTCTATTCCTTTTTCTAAGAAATTTCTAATTATGCGTACATATGCTATTCATTTTGTTTGGAACAACGTGCATAATGCATATCTTGACTAAAACGTCGAATTGGTGTATGAAGATGGACAGTTTTATATGTTATTTCGTATTATAAAAAACATTAATCTGGAATTAATGCTGCAGAAAATCTGGAATTCGCTTACAAATTGAAATTCTATTTAGTGTTTTCTATTATACAATGTTGTGTTTTATACTACTCTGCAAATGGATTTCGCTAGGACGAACATTTTTGTGGACCTTTAAGTATGTTATTAAACAAATGCACATTTATATACTGACAACCCTAATGTGGAATTGTGTCTTTGTGATGTTCTATTTATTATATTGTAACTTTGTTATTAATTTGAAATTTCGCACCGAATTGCAAAATTTTATAATTCTATTTTAATAGTTTAACCATTCGTGTAAATACATACCACCATGTGTCAATATTTATTATTTTCAAAAATATATTTGACAATTTCAAACGTTTTAATGAAGCGGTAGATTTCGCAATAATAACACGGACTGTTGGAGTTCAATAAATTTTTCTAATTTCCAAATACAAACTTATGGCGTATTAAATTTGGATTATATTTAGATACATACAAATGTCCATACACATCCGCGTTTTAATTTTTATCATTTAGTCAAAGTTAAAGGAGATTCATTGAAAGCTAAAGTTTTGTTTTTCTTACAATCAAAAAAGCTCAAAATATACTACTGGTGTCTCATTAAAAAAGTTTTCCATAAGGTAGATATATACTACACTTATGCGTAGCCTATTCGCTAATAAAAACTACTGGCAATTTTCTAAATCACTGTGTACACGTTCCTTGGATAAATATAGTCATTTGGTAGTTCCATTAAAGGAAAACATGTATAAGATCAAAAAAATAGTGGTTAAATCTGCAAAGACGAAAGCTACCCCCTACAGCCTTTACTTTAAACATATTTACACAGCCAAATGTTTAATTTTCCATTTGAAATATTTTTATTTGCGAATAAGTCGTGGGTATAAACAGTTATTTAACTAAGGCATAATCTTTAGCTTTTAATGCACGTTGTATGGCCTATTAACACATTGTGCATCCATATAAAACTCCTAGCTTCTGCAAATCCTTGACTTGATATTGACTAGGAGGTATCTATTACCATAATGTGATAAATATTTTTGGCACCTGTAGAGTACCATCTCATTTCCATCACACCCATTAAGTCTCATTCAAAATCCAAGTCAAGAAGTAGATCAGAGATATCACGAGACGAAATAAATTGTCTTTTCCACCCATTTCTTTTTTGTGGGACATAGATTTCTCTGTTTAGCTTTGATATGTATTTTTTTTGGCAATTTTAATATTATTGTATGTACTCGTATCTGAGAATGTGGACCAGAGCTGAAGATTTTGATGTTTAAAAATTAAAAACTCACATTTTCTTACTCTACATATGAGACAATCAGCCCAAAACAAATTTCTAAAATTTCAAAGTAGTACATACTTCAAAGTTTGTCCTAAAAGCTATCTAGTTAAGTTCAAGGACACAAGTAAGAGATACCGTCTTGTAAGTATCCTTTGCACCTCATCCATGACAAAATACCTGATGTTTCTCCCAGCAGTGTACGAGTACATGTCGGTGTCCAAGTAGGTCACAATTTCAACAGCCCACAATCTTCTAAAATGCACAAACGTTCGTCTCTAATTCAATGTCATCGAAAGTTTTTAATTCTTCCTTGTCGACAGTCACTTCTGAAATACGACACTCGCACTACAGAAATCTGTTGCATGCATATTTTTATTAATCACTCGTTGTAATACTCTCGAAGTGAATGGAAGTGTGAGCTGGCAATATTTTTTTCTTGTACATAAGAGTATTAAAATAAACAAAGAATCATAAAAGATACATCTATCTATATATATAAAAATAAGTCCGTATATGTACGTCGCCGAACTACTCATAAACGCGTCGAGCGATTTCAACCAAACTTATACACTACGTAGGCAGTGGCCCATATATGGTTTATATGAAGTTTGGTTAAAATCCGATAACGCATGTGTGTGCGGTGCATATGTGAAATGAGTGTGTTTCTGGGAACAAAACCAACTTTATTAAAAACAAGTGTGTTTCTTTTCTTATTTTGTTTTGCCGTACGAAGCAGGCAACGGGCCCGCTAGTAAACAATAAAAAAATAAATACATTTATTTTTTCCCTTTTATTTTTTCCTTGGCATGTTTTGTTGAATGAATATAAGAGGGCGAAAGAAATTAAAAATAATAATCATACTCCGATGAATGCTACTACTTGGATTCACAAGAGGTAAAAGTGTATTGCAGAATTGGGGATACAAAGTCAAAAATTTTACAAATATTGACAACAAAGACATCGTGCCTACAAAACCTATAAAATGTTTAATTTACCTTCGACCTTGAGCATCAATTCTTCTTGCATTAAATGTTGTATGATGCAGGTATTATTTATATTTTTATTTTCTGGAGATTATTTTTTATTTTTTGGAGATGTTTTACCAAACTTTTCGGTAGGACTCTGCGCAGGAGTATCAATAAGTTTGGTGCAGTTGTAACCAGTTTTGGATGTTTTGGATCGTCATCTTACAATTTGTACATAAAATTTTGAGAATTTCTCGGTACAACAAAAGAGGATCTTTGCTCACTGACGGTGAGTTCGTTTCTTAATACATCAATATAAACTTCTTTCAACATTATTAGAATCAAACTCCTTATTTTACTAACTGCCTTGCTTGAAATGCAACTGCATAACAGAAATTTTTTTAAACTTTACTGCAGGAATTAAACTTTTATTTCCTAATGTTGATAGAGATTTTCACCAAACTTTTTGGGGTCCATCATGGTAGTATATCATCATTTTCGTCTTATAACCGAAATAAAATCCTAGTACTCTGGAAGATATGAAATGGGTTCTGTAGCAAATATAATACGTTTTTCAACGTGTTTTGCACTGAGAACAGAGGATTTTTTCCACCTACTCGCGAGGATTATTTGTGTTTTTGTTAATACATCACTGATGGGTTCATGTGAAACACTCAACACACAATTATTATTCAGTTCAAGAGTAAATCCTCTTGTGCAAACTTGCGGTTTATTGTAAATGGCTTTAATTATATTACTTTAACTCATGGGGAATGATTTTGTATACAGTCCTTATTTTTGGATCGGGCATAGTGGCAATTTCCCTGAATAATTTGCCCTTATAAAAATTTAAATACACTAAATCAGTATTTATTTTTTAACTTAAATATGCGGTCATTTGTACGTAGGACAATTATTTCTCAAATGAACACTTTGCATCCTCTTTCACATGAAACAACATTTATTTAAAAAAAGGCTTCCAATAGGATCTGTACTGCGATTCAGCAACTTTGAAAAATTGGACAGAAATTAAAATTTATCAATAAATGTTGTGGTTTGCACTAGCGATTGTGTGATTCCCTAACTTCTATTTACCAACTTTATTATTATTTGATATCAAGTGGCATCTCTGCTAAAATATCAGAAAAGCACAAATAATTTCTTTAATTTTAATCAACAAAAGTATATATATTTTATAATTTTGATGTTTGTTGTAAAACAGCAAAAGAATACGTGCATCCACTGGACAGCTGACGTTAAAATAGCGACAAATCTTCGAAAATATTACTGAATAGTAAAATCGTTAATTTTGCTGTTAAACTCGGCAGTCTTTAAATAAAGTTACTGAATCGCACTACTGGTGATTTCAACCATTTATTGCTCTCCAAATTTTTAATTAATGAAACTCAATACAGAAGCTTTGATAAATCACTAGGTCCACGTTTTCCGGTAGTAGAGGACTATAATGCTAAATATATTTACCTTCACGATTAAGCACTCTGAATGGTCTTGTTTTGCTCGACAAAATATCTAAGCTGGGATTTAATGTAATTTGAGTGGACCGCCATTATACTGGCCAACAGCTGTTTTAAGTTGAGGCTATTGTTACCATATACTCAAAGCCAATTAACAATGACAAACACCGACTTTAACTAGTCTATTGAACAGTTTGATAAAAATCTTAAATAGATTGCTCATCATGCCTCTTCCACCCATCGATAGGTGTTCGCATTTATTCCGTGTAAGTGGAACTGCTGGAAGAGAGTCGCAACGGTATAGAATGTAGTTAGCAGCTCGAAAAACTTCTACAACATAAAAAACCGAATCGTTAAAACAATACGTACGGGAACTAGACGCAACACTACAAACAGATTATTCACTATAGCGAACTACCAGAAGTCTTCAAAGTCCCACAACTAGTAAGTTCTATGTTTTCTGACTGGGCGAGGAGTCTTAGTGAAAGGGGAGTATTTTCATTAACCACTTAATAGTAGTAGTCGAGCTGCCGAAGCCCCTATTTCATTAAGATGTGATATTCGTGATAGAGTTGTGTAGTTCGCGAACGACATCGTTTATTTGAGCGATTGAAATGAACTATGGCAAGCGCTCAGTAGTGAGCAATTTTTCAATTTCTTAATTATTTTATTTTTGTTTTTTTTTTTTTTTTAATTTAGCTGGCACAGCTCAAAAAATTAGTGACCAAGTTAAAATAAAATTTGTACATGGAAAGTGTTGGAGCACTCTTCAATTAATTATTTTGTTTTTAGTAATTTTGGAGTTAGTCCGTTTTCAACATGTAAAAAATTGTACATAAAATTGCAAGTGTTAATTTTGGTTCTCTTTTGCTATAATTTCTTTCAATTCATTTATTGTAAACATATGAACACAAAACATAATTAACATAATTAACATAATTAGCAGAAACTCTGTAAAAATATTTTAATAAACAGTTCACCAAAACTCATCGAAGAGATCGAACCATCCAGTGTTTAATTTCAATAAGTAGCCACAAGTTCTACAGAAAGATTGATTGGCCTGGTACAGTTTTTCAATTTCAATTAGTTTGAACTATGTTCCTTAAATTAAGACTATAAAAATATTTCAGTTATAACTAAAATTTAGAAACTGACACAAACTGTGATGATTATTGCATTCACACTACAGGGTACTATTATTAATACAGACAAACACTATTTAGCAGCAACAAAATATTCAGTTTACATCAAGTGTGCTGGCAAGACACCAACTGAAACAAACCGATACACACTCCTTAGATTTCATGTCGTCAACTAAAACAGCAGTGTTAATAAAATAACTGAAAAATTTTGATATTTTAGAAAATATTACAATATCCAGAAATGCTGTGCAATATTAATTAAATAATTAAAAAAAAGAAATATGTACGTATGTATATGAAAAAAATTAAGGGAGTCCTTTCAGTCGTGGAAACTACATGGATAAAGACATTGACAAGACTACAAGAAAAGGGCGGCCACGGACAGAACGCAAAAAATTAGTCACGGGGCTTAACTGGCATTTATACAGAAGGAGTTTTTGTACTTCGTACCAACAGTGCACGATAGCCGAATTTCCAGATTTTTCAAAAAACGTAAAATGTTAAACTTTAAATATACTTTAAATTGTTGAAAATAAATTGAATGCCTTCGTAGATTAGTAGCTAGTGTACTATACTGGTAGTTCGAAGATCGCAGGCTCGATTCTTGAACAAGACTTTGGGTGTTTCTGCAGGCAAGTTTCGCAGTTTATGGTTTTTAACTTCGTTTATAAAAAGAATCCTATAGAATTAAATCATATTAAAAAAAGATAAAATATTTCTGTGTAAAAAGGTGATTATTTTTAATGCACGATTTGGTTTTAGTTAATGACCCTAACGAATGTGTTGTAAGCCGTATTGACTCTGTTACTTTGCCTGAAGATCGTTACCATCCAACAACTGAATTAACCTGCAACTTACTTAATGGTGGTCTATTAAACAATTTACCTCACAACGAAAAAATTTTCGTTTATGTTTAAGATTTCTCTTTTATTTAAGAACATTTTTTCTTTTTGTTTGTGTTTTTCTTAATTTAAAACAGGCTACTTCGTTCAATCGTATTTTCACATGTAATTTGGCTTATAAAATTTGTATAAATAGCTGAAATATGCATCCACTGACACCACAAAAGTGGACCAAACACGAGAACGCTGATGATGAAAGTGTGGCGGCATTCGAAAACAGCATGTTGTTCCGTTCTGCTAGTGTTTGTCAGAATGATTTACACATTTGTCTTTGTTATAATTTGTTCTTTAATAACTATCATATGTAAATATGAAGTAGCCTGTTTTAAATTAAGTAAAACACGAAAAAAATGTCTGTTTCAAACGGGCTAATTACGTTAAACTCTGTAATCTTCTATTCAATACCAATTGGCTTCAATTTCTGCCTATTCCTAATGGTTTTCCATATTCAGTTGACGTCTTGATAAACTCTTCTTATTATATGGATGAGTGTATCCCTAAGTAATAAGTCCGGCTCACCCTGGAACTCCAAGCTACATTTTAGTCTACAGAACCTGAAAAATAAATACTTCAAGAAATATAGAAACTCTGGATCATCTTTTAATTATAGGAAATATTCAGTTCTTCGTGCAGAATATAATCTGCTTAACACACAACTGTACAAAAATTACCTCCGTAACTTTGTTCAAAATCCTAAATTGTTCTTTAAGTTTGTAAACACAAACTGATTCCAGTGATGAGTTCGAAACTAGTAACATGTTTGCAGACTTTTTTGCTTCCACATATTCAGAAGCTCTGTATAACGCTCGTTTTGTTTACCCTTATAAAATAATTGCTAAACAAAATATATCGTCATTTACTATATCGTCATTTAGTACCTCTCATGTTATTAACTGCTTAAAAATTTTCATCATCGTCTAGTGGATCCGACGGCATTCTAACTTATGCATCTGCTTTGATGACATCATTATCTGTCAGCTTTAATGCATCTTTAAATTGTGGTCACTCTCCGAAAATGTGGAAAGAATCATACATTATTCCCTTGTTCGAATCCGGAAATAAATCAGATATTAGTAATTACAGAGGTATAGCTAAACTAAGTGATATACCAAAACTTAAAAAAATGTATAATGGATTGCTTTATTCATCAAACTTCCGCCTTATTGTCACCACTTCAACATGGATTTCAAAAAGGTTTTTCTGCCAAGACTAACGTTCTTCACTTTACAACATTAGTGAATAGAGTTTTTTCCAATGGCCACCACACTGACGTTATTTACACTGATTCGACAAAGTTATTAATCATGCGCTATTGTTGGAAAAATTAGACATAAGGGGTTTCAATAGTAACTTCCTAAGGTGGATTAAATCATATCTGTTATGTAAAATCCAATCTGTAAAACTTAATGCTGCAGTTTCAAAGAAAATTTTTGCCAATTCTGGAGTACCGCAGGGCAGTCACCTTGGTCCGATTTTGTTCCTTCTCTTTATTAATGATTTGCCTGAAGTAATCAAAAATTCTAATGTATTGATGTATACAGATGACATTAAAATATTTTCGAGTGTTAAACTCTCTTTTGATCAGCAGTATCTTCAGAACGACCTGGATAACTTTTACAATTGGTGTAAATTTAACTTAATGAAACTAAATTTGAAAAAATTTAAACATATGCAGTTTTCAAGAGTACGAATTCCTATCAATTTCTACGTTCTTTGTGGACGTAATTTACAATCGGTTGATATAATCATGGAATTAAGAATATTGTTAGATGCTAAACTAAGCTTGATGGCCAACAAATCTCGTAGCATGCTGCTTTTTAATCAAAGATAGGCGAAGGAATTCTACAATCCTTTTAACACTAAAAGTCTTTTTACTTCGCTCGTAAGACCAATTTTAGAATACGGTTGCATTATTTGGGACCCACTCTATAATGTACATTGTAATCGTATCGAGTCTGTTCAAAAACAATTTTTAATTTTCTGTTTAACAAATATTTATAGAGGCCGTGTGGTACTACCATCATACTCAAGAAGACTAGCTGAAATTAATTTACCAACCTTAAAAAGCTGGAGAACAATGCTTAATATTTTTTTATGGTCGATCTTATAAATGGTAACATCAACTCTAAATTTTTACTCAGTAACATAACTTTTAATATTCCTCAACGCTCACTACGTGCTTTTATCCCACTACATGTCAGAACATGTCGTTCTAACTTTGCTACGTCTTATCCGCTTAGGAAATAATGCAGTTGTTTCAATGAAATGTATAGTTTTATAGACTTTTCACTGAACATCAATGTTATTAAACACAATGTAATTTTATTTTTAAATCAGTAATCCTTCTCTTATACGTTGGCATTGTAATATATTATTATGTTAATAGTTTGTAAGGAATTTGTCCATAGACTTAATTTGAATAAATAAATAAACAAAATAAATGTAGTTGCTGAGAGGCCAAAGAACGAGCTTTTGTATTAACACCAAATGGCCAAATGGTTATTTTGCCTTGAAGTTTATCATTTTATTAGTACGTATAGAGCCGAATTCACGTTGATAAGGAGTTTTCCAAGGTATATTCATAACAGGTAGACTTGCCCCAATTCGCTTTTTCAGATATCAGAATCAGTTGTTGCGTCAAATACAATAACGTGTATTTTGACAATTTAAAAAAGAATTGTACGTTAGTGAAAAAGTTACAAATTAATTTAATATGAAAAACTATAAAGAACTACATCGTTAAAGTGAGAATGGAAAATGAAACTCCTTTCGCAATCATCTGTTAAATGTTGAGTTTATTTATGTTAGGTTTTGTTAACATTATACTTTGTAACTTGTTATACCGTATGTGTGTATGTTCAATCTAGTTTTCAAATATGGAAATGTACATATACACCTTTTTCATTTTTTCATTCAAATAAAAACTTTTACTTCAAAAGGTTATGGGCCCAGGCAGTTTTTCATTGAAAAATAAGTTTTGAATTTTCATTGAAAAAGAAAAATTAATATGGATTTTTCAAAGCATTTAAAGCCATTGCAAAGAGAAATCGATTGGCCAGTTTGGAAGAGGAAAATAAAGGATATTCTCGACCATCATGAAGAAGCTTTGGACGTAATTGACAGAGTCCTAGTGAAATCGGATGCATTGTCAGAAAATGCAAGCGCTGAAGAAAGAAGGCAACATAAACATAAGGAAGATTTATATCGAAAAGCCAATAGCTATGCAAAATCTATGCTCATAAGTGCTGTAAGTGATGAAATCTATGAAGGGATAATGGATCAAAAGACAGTTGCAGATACATGGGATGCAATTCGAAGCTACATCCAACGACCAAGTTTTCAAAAATTGTATAGACTTTTTCAAGTTCAATTGGAATAACAATACAGATGTTTCAAATAATATTGCAAAATTGCATACATTGTGGAATGAATTGAATAGTGCTTTATTGGCAAATTTTTACCAAATTTAATTCTGGTTTGTAAAGTTTTGCAAATTTTGCTGCCGCAATTTGAAACGTTTAAGTCGAGTTTGCTGATGCTCTCAAAGAACGAAGACAAAATGTTTGATGAGATGTCAACACAGCTCTGTATGTTCCAGCGTAATTTTGGTAATGCAGATGAAAAGGTAACAGACGAAGCCTTAGTTTTGGGACACTCGAAGAAGACAGAGAGTTCTCAAAATAATAAATTTCACAAAGAGAAGACAGACATATGCCATTATTGCAAAAATAGAGGGCACTGGGTTCGATAATGTCGTAAGTGGTTGAGCGATAGTAAGCCAAGTAAATCGAGAGCTGGGGAAGTTAAAATGGTGCACGAAACTTTACAAGTATTTTGTGAAGACCTGAATGCAGTTGAAGAGGTGAAATCTGATGACTGGTGGATAGATAATGGAGCCACGCATCATGTATGTCACAACATTAGAATGTTTAAAACTTTTGAAAAGTTTTCAAATCCCTGCCATATAAGAGCTGCCGGGAAAGAAATTTTAGAAGCTGTTGGGAAAGGAACTGTTGAAATTAGTTCTGATGTTAACAATAAAATAGTTTTGATTGATCTAACTGATGTATAGTATGTACCTAAAGTAAATAGAAACTTGTTCTGTGTATTAATGGCTCATGAGTCATGACAAGAGAAGAAACAGTTCGTTTAGTTACACCGCAACGTACTGCTCATTTAGAGTTAATGATAAAATTTTATTGACTGGTACTCGTCAAACTGAAGGCTCATTGTATAAAGCAAATATAAAATAAAACGTTCCTGAAGATGAAATGAATATTGCAGAAGATGATCAAGTTTTACAACTTTATCACCAACGTTGGGGACATCAAGATAAACGTCACATTAGAAAATTATTAAAATCAATGCTAAATATCGATGTTAGTTTAGGCAATAGTATTTGTGAACCCTGCATGTATGGGAAAACGCAGCGAAAACCATTTGGACAAAGAACAAAAGCTACGAAGCCTTGGGAATTATTATCAGCTGATATATGTGGTCCATTTGTAGAATCATTTAACAATAAAAATACTTAGTTATATTTAAAGATGCGTTTACTAAGTATCGGTTTGGTTATTTGTTGAGAAGAAAGTCTGATGTTAAAGAAGTTTTACCTACAGTATTGAATATAGGCATTACTCACGGACATCCAATTAATGAGTTTCTCACAGATAATGGAGGAGAAATTGATAATCATGATGTGCGTATTATCTTGAATAAGTATGGGGTTACACAAAGATTCACTGCACCGTATACACCACAACAAAATGGCGGAAGTAAAAGGGAGAACAGAACTGTAATAGAAATGGCCAGAACATTTAAATATTCAAATAATGAGGCAGAGTTTCCTAATTCGATTTGAGCAGAGTTGGTAACAACAGCTATTTATATTTTAAATCGAACTGGAAAATCATCGATCGATGGCAAAAGTCCGTATGAACTTTGGACTGGGAAAACACCAAGAATAAGACATCTACGAATTATTGGATGTGAATGTTTTGCCCATATACCAAGACAGAGGAGGAAGAAAATTGTCCCTAAAGCAATAAAAGGTTATCTCATTGGCTATGATGGAGATGAAAGATATCGTATTTTTAATAAAGAAAATAAAAGTTTGATAATATCAAGAGATGTAGTATTTAACGAGAATATTAAAGACTGTCAGGAAAGAAAATATACAATGAATGGCAATACTAGACAAAATAGTGATTTACCAGCAATAACGGTTAATGATAGCTTTAGATTCCACAGCAATCAAGACAATATTCTTGATAATAGAAGTACAATTTCAACTGAAGTATCTGACGAAGAAGTATCCGATACAGAATTCTCCGCTGAAGAAGTAGGTGATGGGGGGTTCGAAGAAAGTCAAGATCAGATCCAACAAGAGGGTATTTCCATTGGGGAAAATGAATACGCAGAAGAACAGAATAAAAGAAAAAGGCCAAGAGATTTAAGTGAAGAATTCGAACCTATTTCAAAGCGGTTAAGAGACCGTACATTTTTATCGAATTCAATGTACAAAGATTATGTTATGAGTTCTGAAGATTTTGTCAATGAGGTATTCACTTCTTCAACATATACTGAGGCTTCTGAGAGCAAGCAAAGTTCATGTTGGAAAGAGGCCATGAAATCGGATATCAAATCATTAGAAGAAAACAAGACATGGGTCATGGAGATGTTACCAAAGGGTGCAAAAGCTCTTCCCCCAAAATGGGTATATAAGTTGAAGATGAACCCAGATGGAAGCGTTGACAAATTTAAGGCGCGGTTGGTGATCAAGGGATTTGTTCAAAGAAAAGGCATCGATTTCAATGAAACGTTTAGTCCTGTTGCAAAAATGGGAACTATAAGAGCAGTTTTGAGTATAGCTGCCAGCCAAGATATGCATTTAGCTCAGTTTGATGTGTCGACAGCGTTTTTGTATGGAAAACTAGAGGAAACAATTTTTATGCAACAACCAGAAGGGTTTGAAGACGGAAGCAAAAAAGTATGCGGATTAAAGCGAAGTTTGTATGGTTTAAAACAAGCGCCTAGATGCTGGAATCAAAGACTTGGCCAACATCTTATAAAGCTTGGTTTCAAATCGTGTGATTCTGATCCGTGTTTGTATATACGTGAACGGAATGGAAATAAAATTATTCTTGCACTTTATGTTGATGATGGATTAGTAGCAGCTACAAACGATAGCGACTTAACTTCATTTCTGGCAGATTTAAAAAAGGAATTTAAGATTGTTTCGAAGAACGCAACATATTTTTTGGAACTTGAAATCAATAAAGATGAAGAAAAGATTACAGTTTGTCAAGCAGCTTATGCTCGGAAATTATTGGCAAAATTTGGTTTCTCAGATTGTAAAAGTGTTACAACGCCTATGCTTAAATTGAATGATAGTTTGAAATCAGGGGAAGGAAAAGAGGTACAGAATGCAGGAAAATTTCCATACCGTGAAGCAGTTGGAGGTATTATGTATTTAATGCTTGGAAGTAGACCTGATTTAGCATACAGTGTCGGGTTCTTGTCGAGAACTCTTGAAAATCCTACGCCCACAGATGTATTGCGCCTGAAAAGAGTATTTAGATATATTGCAGGCACTCTAAAGTATGCTTTAGTTTTTAGTATACGTAAGTCTCCTGTTTCGGAGTGTTTTAGCGACGCAGATTTTGGTGGCTGCACTAAAACTGGAAGGTCTACGTCTGGAGTTTTAATAAAGTTTGCTGTAGTGCGATTCAGTAACTTTTAAAGACTGAATAGTGGTTAAATATAACAACAACTAGTGTGGTTTGCACTAACCATTGTGCGATTCACTAACTTCGTTTTAACATCTTTGTTATAATTTGATATCAAGTGGCATCTCTGTTACAATAAGAGAAAAACACAAAGAGGAACAGAAAAAAAACAAAAGAATTTGTGTCGACCAAGCAGTGTATAATAATATATTTTCATGAATTACTTTAATTATGATAAATAAAAGTAAAATTCTATAAGAAAATAATATAAATGACATTGTATATCCAAATATTTTTATAATTTTACGTATTTGCTGCAAAATAACAACTTGCCCTCTTTGCAAAAGAGTACGTGCTTCTTCTGAACAGCTGACTTGAATCGTTTCGTTAACCACACAAAAATTACTGCCGTTAAGATAACGCCAGTGAATGTGGTTAAAAATGTTACTGAATAGCAAAACCTTTAATTTTGCTGTTAAAATTTTTAACCAACTCAACAGTCTTTAAGTAAAGTTACTGAATCGCACTACTGGTGCCGCAGTATCGTGGCTTAGTCAAAGACAGACAATGGTGGCTACATCAACAACAGAAGCAGAAGTGATTGCTGCCACTGAAGCAACAAAGGAGATCATTTGGTTAAGTCGTTTATATGCTAAAACTATTGGGTACAATGATATTCCCATATTGCAAGTGGATAATTCAGCAGCAGTCAGGCTCGCACAAAATCATCGTAGAACGAAACATATTGCTCTTAAACATTTCTTTGTTTGTGAGAAGGTTCTCGAACGGAAATTAGAGGTCGAACAGATTTCAACTCAAGAACAACTCGCCGACATTATGACAAAACCACTGCAACCACAAAGGCTGAACTACATCCGTGAAAAGATGGGTCTATCAAATATTAACAACACATAACAAGGGGACGTGTTGAGTTTATTTATGTTAGGTTTTGTTAACATTATATTTTGTAACTTGTTATACTGTATTTGTGTATGTTCAATCTAGTTTTCACATATGGAAATGTACATACATATACACCTTTTTCATTTTTTCATTCAAATAAAAACTTTTACTTCAAAATTAAATATTTCATTCGGGACACCTATTGCTAATAATACAAGTGCATTTAACGCATGTCTAATGATGCAGGGAAAAGATTTAAAGTTAAATTTTTCACTACGCAATTTTCATGGATGTTGAATATCCTAGAATGATCCTGTATAATTGGCAATCCATACAATTAGCGATGTTTCAAATTTAAATTCTGGATTGCAAACAACCAAATGCAGAAAGCACTATTAATAATTTATATAAATATGCTTAAACAAATATAAATATCTAAAATTTCATAATGGTCTAATATATTTATTTTTTTATATTTACTTAAGAACAATGTCAAAACGGTTCGGAAGGTAGTACCCATTCGAACATTCGTTTTGCCTTCATATGATTATTTTCAGGTAATGGATAATGATGTCGAGTAAGCACCACCTGAATGGAATACATATTCAAACCAAAGGATGAAGTGTTTCATGAGCATTCATTGTGCCACCTCTTAAAATTTATTGAACTCTGAAAATATGAAAGGATTGCAAATTTAATACGTACTTTTTCTTCCTCTTAAACTTTTATTTGAAACATCTTGCTAAAGCCCATCAACCTTGGTTTTATTTTTGAATTTCCAGCCTCTTGTTCGGATGTCAGACATGAAAAAAATCAGGTATTTAAAATTATATTAAATGCCTTCTTGCAGCTCTACGCTTTTCTCCATTAAATTTTATTTCAGCTTCCAGGCAATTGGACATTTCCTCGCAATTTTCGAAATATCACTTCTAGATTTTCGATATCGAAAAGAAAGCCTTCTTTCGAATTTTCATCGCTTTCGTATTCTTCAGGACCCAGGTTTTTTATTATGTAACCAGATATATACTGATACTATAAATCATCCTCTTAAGCTGAATTCACCCATTCGTTCTGAACGAAATTTTTGTTGTTGTTCCGCATTAAATTTACTCTCTTTCTCAAAAGAGAGACGTCAAACTACATATTAAAAAAAATCGTTCGAACGTTCAGAACGAATGGGTGAATTCAGCTTTAGAAAATACAAATGCCATTTAAATTCGTTTCACCGAAGGTGACAAATGGCTCGTCCGCGGGCAACCCTTCAACAAAGTCTATCCTGTTCAACGCTTTGATGGTTTATTGTTTCATTCACACACATTTTCGATTCTTTATGTTTTTTGGTGGACCGTAAAAATAAAAACATACAGATATAAATTATATGATCTGATGTTCATTTAGATCACTTTCGCAGTAATTTTTACCAAAAATCCCGATTAGCGACACTAAAGCTAGTGGGAATGGTTGCTGTGGAGGAATTTTATATTGTAAGAGTTTAAAATAAGTTTATACAGAAAATTTACCTTGCCTGGACACTCTATTTAGCCCCGAGTTATGAATATCAAACTAGTCAATAACAAGCCGAAAAAACAGCTGTCTCGAATAATTAAAAAACAAAGTAGGGGCATATTCTGATTGCATAGGCGGTGGTTTTAGGCAATAGTTGTGCAGATACTTAAGTTCCGTTTTATAATTGTGAAATTTTTGGAATGAAAGTTATTCTTTATTCTTATTTGAGATGTAAACCTGCGACATTTACAGTTATGTGCGCATAATTTATGGCGGCGTCGAAAAGACATGGCGGCCCAGGAAATGGTTTCGCACCAATTGTAGTAAATGCGTTACATCTGCAAAGCGAAAACCTTTCTCTTCAGCATGCGTTTTTTCAAAAAAATAAATTTATTATTGTGTACATGTGTGTATATGTATATTTTTTCATATATGACACAAAATTTTCTCTTTCTTTAATTTTTTGAAATGTTAATTTTTTAATTTTATTATTTATAAAAAAGAGAATTGTGCTGAAGATGATACTCAATGAGTATCGAAATATTGATTGTTATTTTTTTTATTGTTAAAAAATAAAAGACCTTAAGCTTAGAAATTAAAAAAAAAAACAAATTATCTAAAGGAATAGTTTTTTAAATTATAATGACTCATTTGTTGAACCTTCGTAGTGAACAGACGTGTTAGCGGAGTTTCTTTTTTACATACTAAACAAACAAAAATTTTCGTAATAAGTACTGATTCGTAATAAGTACAGTTTTTGCTAAATTTGCTTTACTTGCATTAATAATATTTTTCGTATAAACTGAAACAACAAAAACAAACAAAAAAACACAAACAAAGTGACTGAGGAATACTCTGTATGAGTACCTCAAAAACAAAAAATTGTGAAGTGAGTTCTAACGGCAGAAATGCCTATTTTACTGTGAGTTCTGATATTCTTAATGCACAAAATAAAAATAAAAAATCCGATGACAGTCTTTTTCTAACGGCAAAGCCAATTTTACGCGAGCGATCAAATTCGCTTACTCCAATGCCAAGTAGTGATTCGTTAACATTACCGTTGCCTAGTAATTCTGTATTTAAGTCAGCGCCATTATCCGCTCCGGGCTCGAGTTCCTCACTTAACCAAGTTATTACAATAGACAATATTATTCAGAAACCAAAGGTGCCTGTCGGAATGGACCGATATATTACAGTGGTAAAGCGCGGGCGAAGCCCAAATTCTTCAAAGATCTCATCTGTTCCCAAGATATCCAGGGATATCGACACCGCCACAGTTAACCGTCAAAACCGCTTTAAAATATTGCAGGATGACATTGACAAACCCGAAGCATCCCCAAAAAAAACCTCCAAACCACCACCCATTTATTTGAGAGAAAAAAATTCAAACTCCCTCATCAAAAAACTAATCTCGGTCATTGGCGAAAAGGCATTTCACATTGTCCCAATAAAACGTGGTAACATTGACGAAACTAAAATTCAAATATATGAAGAAAAAGATTTCCGGAAAATGGTTAATGAATTCGAAAAGAATAAAACAAGTTTTTACACATTCCAGCTTAAAAGCGCTAAAGGCCTACAGATCGTATTGAAGGGCATAGATTCTTATGTTGTTCCTGAGGAAATAAAAGTTGCTCTCACCCTCCAAGGATTCAAGGTAAAAAATGTATCCAACATAATAAACAGGGATAAGATCCCCCAACGTCTTTTTCGTGTTGAACTGGAGCCTAACGATATAATATTGAAGAAAAATGAGACCCATCCCATTTATAATTTAAAATATCTCTTATACCGAAAAATCACAGTTGAAGAACCACACAAGCGTTCTGGACCCGTACAGTGCCATAATTGTCAAGAATACGGCCACACTAAAACTTATTGTAAATTACCTACTGTTTGTGTTGTGTGCGGTGAATTACACAACACTGCTATTTGCAATAAGTCGAAGGACCAGAAGGAAAAGAAGTGCAGTAATTGTGGAGGTAATCACACTTCTAACTACAGGGGATGTCCTGTATACTCTTTCGTTAAACAGGCTATGAGTCAAAAGCCTAAAGTAGTCCCAGCGCAAACAGGAAATACGTACTCCGCCAATTATCCTGTAATGGCCCAACCAATCTCTACACAAGTATCGTATGCTGACGCTGTGAAGATCAACTCCGTTCCCATGCAAAAAGTGTCACCACCAACTAATACAACAAATGCAAATGCAAGCTTTAATTTCAGTCGCCTTGAAAATACTATTGATAATTTGGTGCAAACTATAAACAACTTTACAACAAATATGACTAGTATGATGCAAGAAATGCTGCGAATGCAGAACACACTACTTCTAGCATTAGTTAACAAGCCATGAACACGTTAAAAGTATGTTTCTGGAACGCAAACGGCATTCGCCAACATAAAAATGAACTAGAGCACTTCCTCACGGCAAAAAATATTGATATAATGTTGGTATCTGAGACTCATTTGACTTCAAGAAGCCTTTTTAAAATTAGTGGCTATACCTTATATGATACAAAGGACCCGAGAGGAAGAGCATGTGGAGGATCAGCAGTTCTAATAAAGTCAAGACTCAAGCACTATATTCTTGAGAACACTTGTGAAGACCATCTACAAGCAACAAATATTTGCATCCAAAATTTTTGTTCAAATCTCGTAATATCATCAGTTTACTCCCCTCCCAGATTTTCAATCACTGGGGATCAATACGAGGATTTTTACAAAACTCTTGGACCTTGTTTCGTAGCAGCTGGGGACTACAATGCAAAACATACGTTCTGGGGATCGCGTCTTATTACACCTAGAGGTCGAGCATTATTCAACACAATTTCAAAAATGGGTTTGGATGTCATTTCTAGCGGGGAGCCCACTTACTGGCCTACTGACCCACAAAAAATTCCAGATGTTATAGATTTTGGCGTCATGAAAAATATCTCTAGGGATTTAATTCATGTTGAAGCTTCTCATGATCTCTCCTCCGATCACTCGCCAACGATCGTTACAATTTGTAGCCCACTAAGAAGTGACTTACCTCACCCATATGTGAAGATGATAAATCATGTTAATTGGCTGGGGTTCAAAAAATATCTCAGTAGTCATTGTACGGGAAACATCAGGCTTAGAACTCCCGATGATATTGAACTTAACATTGCCAATCTTACCGAGAATATTAAACAGGCTGCTAAACATGCTACTACTTCCTATCCGCAGACTGGGTTTAATAGAATTTATTCTGCGGATATTGAACGTCTCGTATGTGAAAAAAGAAGAGCTAGAAGGGAATGGCAACAGCACAGATCACCCCAACATAAAATTAGACTTAGAGAATGCACAAAACGACTCCAAGAGTTGCTTGCATCTGAAAAATCTGCTTCTCTTAAGAATTATCTGGAAGGTCTCGATGTTACAGCAGCATCTAATTACTCCTTGTGGCGCGCTGCTAAAAAACTTAAAACACCTGTTGAGTCTAAACCACCCCTGCGCACTTCTACCGGAGGTTGGGCAAGAACTAATACTGAAAAAGGTAACATATTTGCTGAGCATTTAAAACACGTATTTACCCCAAACATATGTACTGGTGCTGTTGATTTGCCGAGTGTAGTTGCTCTACCCCCTCGACCCATAAAGTTTAAGATGCGTGATGTACAAAAACTAATTGCTGAAACCAACCCGAAGAAGGCCCCGGGTATTGATGGAATTAGTAACAAGATGCTGATGAAGTTGCCTAGTATTGCTATTAGAATCCTCTTGTTCATTTTTAATGGCATTTTACGAGTGGAGTATTATCCACACAGCTGGAAACTTTGCCATGGTCAAAATGATTCCAAAGCCGGGTAAAGATCTTACTAAGCCTGAATCATATAGGCCAATAAGTTTGCTGTCAACAATTTCAAAGCTCTTCGAAAAACTGCTCATGACAAAATTATCCCCAATTCTAGCTGAGAATGGGTGCATACCGGACCATCAATTTGGGTTTAGAAGTCAGCATAGCACCATTGGACAATGTCATAGATTGGTACATTTTATAAGAAGAGCATTTGAAGAAAAGAAGTACTGTTCTTCCCTCTTTATTGATGTTTCTCAGGCATTTGATAAAGTGTGGCATGAGGGCCTGATTTTGAAATTGAGGACATATCTACCAATGAACATTGTGAATCTATTGGAAAGTTACATTCTTGCCCGGAAGTTCACTGTCGTGGAAGGAGACTTCATGAGTGTGCCCGAAACTATCTCATCCGATGTGCCACAGGGTAGTATACTGGGACCAGCTTTATATTTGATTTATACCTGTGATATGCCTCTGAGCAGTAATATCTTCACTTCTACATTTGCCGATGATACAGCCTGCCTTAGTATGCATGAAAACCCTCACGAGACATCCCGATATCTTCAGAATCATATTAGCCTGTTGGAACTATGGTTGAACTTATGGAGAATAAAAGTAAATGAACAAAAGTGTGTTCATGTCACATTTACTCTACGAAGAGACACTTGTTCCCCCAACAAGAATCAACAATCAAGTTGTTCCTCAACATTCACAGGTGAAATACCTTGGTATTCACCTCGACAGACGGCTTACATGGAAACACCACATTGACTCTAAGCTGACACAAATGAAGCTTAAATTAACCCAGATACATTGGCTGATTGGTAGAAATTCTACCCTCAGTCTAGATTGTAAACTTTTAATATACAAGTCGCTTTTGAAGCCGATATGGTGTTACGGAATTCAGCTATGGGGCACTGCTTCAGCTTCCAATGTAGAGAGAATCCAACGAATGCAAAACAAAATATTAAGGTTAATAACTACGGCTCCATGGTACTTGAAAAATTCTATTTTACATCGTGATTTACATATGCCACTTGTGACCGCTGAAATTGCAAAATATGCTGGAAAATATTTAACAAAACTCGAGTTCCATCCTAATCCCCTTGCTCGTAACATCTTGAACTTTCCTGGACACATCCGCTTAAAAAAGAGGGACACTACGGCATTAATACGCAACTCTCCAGATGAAATTCTTTGAAAATATTTTTTGTGCGTAACATGAATTTTATGTATTATTAATTATTATCACTAAGTTTATGTCCGACACTGGTTGGGCCTAATAATTATTTATATATTTAAGATTTGAACACTTATTGTTAGTTCAGTTATTTGAAGATACAATAAACATATATTAGCGTGAAAAAAAAAATTATAATGGATTTTGAAATTAATTAGTAGACATAAATAATAACAAAATATTTCTTTTATTATCACCCCTTGTAATTACCCTTCTTTATAATACATCACTGCTTGTTGGAATTAGTTGACATTTGAATCAATGCCAACACAAGTAGAAGATTTTTTTCATCACATCGCTGTCTTGGCCAAGCTCAAAGTTTCGCTACCTTCATTTCATCAAAAGTCAGCAAACAGATTTTCTCTTCAGGCTTCAAATTTATTGTGACGCATGAATGGTGTAGAGTTACTCTACACTTCTTCATTCGAGATGACTTTTGAGCACCAACATTGTATTGTTGATTTTTGAAGTAACGAAAAACCTTCATTATACTAATGTTTCCACGTCCTCGGACCCGCAGCACGCAGGTAAATGGCATTTAAATTTCCATGTGGCTGTTTACTCTAGGAGACAACACTTTCTTTGTCTGTCCCTCAGTAAAGATTTTTCTCTATGGTCTATTTAAAGTAATGAGCTTGTTATAAATCATACTAAATAATATTTTTGGCTGTTAAAGTGAAATCTTCCCAAGAAAAGAATTAAGGTGGATAATTCGCGTTCGCGTTAATTCCAATATTCCAATATTTAAATATTAGTATTCAGTGGTACATATTTACATATCGTTAACTGCAACGAAATATCATTTAACTGCCCTATATTAGCCATATATATTTAACTTAAAGAAATCTATTTATGAAATTCATTCTATCAATTGCTTTGCATTCGGCAAAAGCAACATTTTATTTGCAGCGCCGCTATTGCTGTTTGGAGAAAAGTGATCCAAACATATGAAGAAGTCTTGTGAAACAAAATTTTTTCAAAAACTTTCTGTCCACCTGGCTCTTGCGTTAATGTCTTTAGGTATGCTGAGCACAGAATCAGCTCCTTTCCCAATTTTGTATTTGCACAAAGCACATGAATGGATATCGTTTTGTTTATTTCTCACAATACAGTGTGTATACGTACGAGGTCTGTTCAATAGAAAAGGTGAATTTTGAAATTTATCGTTTTGTTTAGCGATATTTTTTATGTTGGCACACTTGTCTCGAGCATGTGTCCTTAGTTGAGTTGGTTGTGTTTGGTTAAGTTTGTTTGTGGGAGCCATAACATTTAGACGTGTTTTTCTTGTTTGGTGATTTTCTGCCGTGGAAAAAAATGGATCAAAGAATATGCATCAAATTTTGTATAAAAAATGGAATTAAATGCTCAAAGCAATTGAAATGTTGAGGTCGGCATATGATGATTGTACTCAGAGTCAGAAAAATGTTTTTCGAGTGGTGCAAACTTTTCAAAAAGTCGCTCGTCCTGGAAGCTCCATCACATCAAAAACCGATGAAAATATTGAGAAAGAGAGGAAAGTTGTTACGAAAAATCGTCGAATCACTGTTGCCACATGCATGAGGAGTGTGGTAGCAAAGCTCGTTCCGAAATTTCTGAATTTTGAACAAAAAAACTGTCGCATGGGAATCGCTCAGGAAATGTTGAATGATGGTAACGACGATACATATTTGCTTAAAAGGGTCACAATTGGTGACGACTCATGGGTATATGGCACTTTTGTACTGGTTGTATATTTGTATTTCATTCCTTGTTGTTGGTAATTTTTAATGAAAAGCACGATACAATTCAATTTTGTTTCATACATATTTTTTGGAAAAGTTTTATTAAGATCAAGCCCATAGCTGCCAAAAATAGCGCTTGGACGAGTGTCGCCCTAAATCTAACGATTTTCTGAAACTAACATAGGACCACTTCATTTTTCATTTTACAAATTTTGCAGCCACTGTGAACTTAATAAAAATCTACAACTATTTGCCTCTGCAAATGTACATTACAAATATATACATACAATATATTATAATTGTAAATAATAAAATGGAAATATTTCATAGCGAAACAACGAAAATACAAAATCTATGTAGTGGAATTGACAAATTATCGAGGACGAATAACTACTCTTCTGAATTTGCTAAAGAATAGGAATTTAAGTCATAATAAATAGTATCAGAATTTAAAGATGAATTTAAATTTTCAAGCGCAATTAATCCTGAAAATGTATTCAAAGAAAATTTTATTTTCTTCACTACTAATTGAGACAATTAAAATTATTAACTAGATCCAGATTATCTACTTATATAACCAGAATAATAATAATAAAACTTAGGTTTTTAGAACGAGTCTTAAGACACTAAGTTGACGGATTCTGGTCTCTTATTTAAAAATATACTTTTGCTCTATTCGCCATACAGCAATTGTAATTGTTTCGACCTCAAAATTGTGCTTAATTTAATTTAAGTGTTCAATAGCAATATACATACATACATACATACATATGTATGTACATCCGTATGTAAGTATATCTTTGAACTTATTAAAAATACGCTGATTGTTTTCTAATTTTTTCAGTTGTTAATCATATGAATTAGAAATTCCTTAAATTTTTTTTTTGTATATTTTCAATTACATATGTAAAAATTATTCTCAACATGACAAGAAAATATAAGTTTTCTTGTCATGTTGAGAAATGCCTATTTTACTATGAGTGCTGATGCTCTTAACGCACAATAATAATAAAAAATCTTTTTCTAACGGCAAAGCCAATTTTACGCGAGCGATCAAATTTGCTTACTCCATTGCCAAGTAGTGATTCTGTAACATTACCATTGCCTAGTTCATCTTTATTTAAGTCAGCGCCATTATCAGCTCCGGGCTCGTGTTCATCACTTAACCAAGTTATCTCTACAGACAACAGTATTCAGAAACCTAAGGTGCATGTCGGAATGGACAGATATATCACAGTGGTAAAACGCGGGCGAAGCCCAAATTCTTCAAAGATCTCGTCTGTTCCCAAGATATCCTGGGATATCGACGCCGCAACAACTAATCGCCAAAACCGTTTTAAAATGTTAAGATGAGAGCGACAAACCCGAAGAATCCTCGAAAAAAACCTCGAAACCACCACCAATCTATCTGAGACAAAAAATTCAACTGCACTTATTAAAAAATTAACCTCTATTATTATTGAAAATACATTTAAAATTGTTCCAATAAAACGTAGTAGCATTGGTGAAAAAAAAGTTCAAATATATGAAGAAAAAGATATCCGCAAAATGGTTACCGAATTTGAGAAAAATAAAACAAATTTCTATGTACACCTTCAAACTTAAGAGTGCTAAAAGATTACAGATCGTATTGAAGGTCATAAATTCTTTTGTTGTTCCTGATGAAATAAAATATGCTCCAAACATTTAAGGAAAAAATGTCTCTAACATAATAAATAGGGAGAAGATCCCACAACCTTTATTTCGCGTTGAACTGGAGTTAAATGATATAAAACTGAGGAAAAATGAGACCCATCCAATTTATAACCTAAAGTATCTCTTATACCGAAAAATCACAGTTGAAGAACCACACAAGCGTTCAGGACCCGTACAGTGCCATCATTTCAAGAATATGGCCATACAAAAACTTATTATAAATTACCTACTGTTTGTGTTGTGTGCGGTGAACTGCACGAGACTGCTATTTGCAATAAATCAAAAGACCGGAAGGAAAAAAAGTGCAGTAATTGTGGAGGTAATCACACTGCTAACTACAGAGAATGTCCTGTATACTGTTTCGTTAAACAGGCTATGAGTCAAAAGCCTAAAGTAACCCCACCGCATACAGGAAATACGTACTCCACCACTTATCCTCTAATGGCCCAACCAATCACTCCACAATTATCGTATGCTGACGCTGTGAAGATCAACTCTGTTCCCATGCAAAAAGTGTCTCTACCAAATAGTAAAGCAAATGCAAACACAAGCTGTAAATTCAGTCGTCTTGAAGCTACTATTGATAATCTGGTGCAAACTATAAACAACTTTACAACAAATATGAGTAGCATGATGCAAGAAATGCTGCGAATGCAGAACACATTGCACAAGCATTAGTTAACAAGCCATGAACACGTTAAAAGTATGTTTCTGGAACGCAAACGGCATTCGCCAATATAAAAATGAACATGAGAACTTCCTCACGGTAAAAAATATTGATATAATGTTGGTATCTGAGACTCATTTGACTTCAGGAAGCCTTTTTAAAATAAATGGCTACACCTTATATGACTCAAAGGACCTGAGAGGAAGAGCATGCGGAGGATCAGCAATTCTAATAACGTCAAGACTCAAGCACTATATTCTTGAGAACATTTATGCAGACCATCTACAAGCAACAAATATTTGCATCGAAAATTTTTTTACGAATCTCGTGATATCATCAATTTACTCCCCTCCCAGATTTTCAATCACTGAGGATCAATACGAGGATTTTTACAAAACACTTGGACCTTGTTTCGTAGTAGCTGGCGACACAATTTCAAAAATGGGCTTGGACGTCATTTCGAGCGGGTAGCCCACTTACTGGCCTACTGACATACAAAAAATTCCGGATGTTATAGATTCTGGCGACATGAAAAATATACTTAGGGATTTAACTAATATTGAAGCTTCACATGATCTCTCCTCCGATCACTCTCCCACGATCTTCACAATTTGTAG